>JANEYF010005704.1:417500-859779 GCA_029963845.1 Rhamnusium bicolor | reverse complement strand
AGGGTGGGTCAAAAAAACCGACTATTTTTTTTTTACTTTATACTCTAAAAAATCGCCACCTCTAGAAAATTCTCACCAAATATGAGCTCTTAATTTTGAAAGGTTCTCCGCTTTACAGTTTTCCATTTTTTTCCTCAGTATTAGAAACGAAAATTCATATATCTCTATCAGCTGTTCGTTAAAAAATATCTCTCCTCATATTTTTGTAGGAAATGGAACGCTCTACAGAAAAGGTCTCTTAGAATGTTTTAGTAAACCTCACCGTTTAAAAGATATCAAAGGTTGAAGTTTGGTTATTTTGAGACAAATTTCTGTTTTGCTTATGAATTTTATAACTCGTTAACAAAAAATTTTTATGAAATGCGCAATTCATAGTTTTGTAGGAAATTAACTGCTCTACAAAAATGGTCTCTTGATTTGTCGATTAAATTAAGCGTTTAAAAGATATTCATCGTCAAACTTCAATGCACGCCAATTTTAACAATTTTTGATTAATAATTCGGAAAATTTCAATTCAGTCTATGAGTTTCAGGGAAATTTATACAAATTTGAGTTTCTATGAACAGAGAAATGTTCAATTGGTTATTAAAAAAGTTTTTTTTATTTAATTATTAAGTGTTATAAAATTTCAAACATTTATAAAATATTCGTACACTTCCACTGTAAAAAATTTTCTTTATTGCAGTTCGGGTATTTTTTGCGATGTTCTTTTACAATTTGCAATAAAAATTGAAATTGCTCTTCATTTTTTGTCAAGCATTGATTATATTCAGTTACTAATGCGACTGCTCGCTCTGCTGCATCATTAACAACTTTTAATTGTTCAAAGTATTCCTTATTTTCATTATAATATAATATAAAATTTATAAAAATATCAGAATAAAAGTTTCAAATAAATTTTCGAACAAAGAACTTCTTTATAATGGTTACTTTTACGATAGAATCTCAAATTTGTATAAATTTCCCTGAAACTCATAGACTGAATTGAAATTTTCCGAATTATTAATCAAAAAATTGTTAAAATTGGCGTGCATTGAAGTTTGACGATGAATATCTTTTAAACGCTTAATTTAATCGACAAATCATGAGACCTTTTGTAGAGCAGTTAATTTCCTACAAAACTATGAATTGCGCTTTCATAAAAATTTTTTGTTAACGAGTTATAAAATTCATAAGCAAAACAGAAATTTGTCTCAAAATAACCAAACTTCAACCTTTGATATCTTTTAAACGGTGAGGTTTACGAAAACATTCTAAGAGACCTTTTTTGTAGAGCGTTCCATTTCCTACAAAAATGTGAGAAGAGATATTTTTTAACGAACAGTTGATAGAGAGATATGAATTTTCGTTTCTAATACTGAGGAAAAAAATGGAAAACTGGAAAGCGGAAAACCTTTCTATCAAAATTAAGAGCTCATATTTGGTGAGAATTTTCTAGAGGTGTCTAGCAACCGATTTTCTAGAGTATAAAGTAAAAAAAAAATAGTCGGTTTTTTTGACCCACCCTAATGCACCATGTTATTAACAAGAAAAGGCAATGTTTTTAAAATTGAAAACATGGATTATACATTACCGTCTAGAATAAACTATGTTATATATAACCACTAATCAAGAAGCTTATATTTTAAAAACTGATGAAATGCATTACCAGAAGGATCCTAAAAAAAAAATTCAAATGCTTTTTTAAACCTCAATGTTTTCTAATTTGTAATACTCATTAGTTTAAAGGTTACCTTCATGGGCTCTAAATAAAGAAATTACAGAATGAGAGAAATGAAAAATTTACTCACTTAGAACATGAACAATTGGTCCTTCGGGTCGGATCGATGAAATCCCAGTTGCCAGTAAATTCTTTCTCCTGCTGTTGCCCTCCCTGCCCCCCGCCCAAAATACATTCCTGCCACGTACGTTCTGGTAAAACGGTGGCCGCGGTTTGTTCTCTTGACATGGAATTAAAATGTTCAACAGACACCTGAAATTATTTAACGATGTAGCTCACAAATTGATACCAATAATACTTCATAAATACATTAAAAAAATCACTTGCAATGGTGTCAAATATTCTGACAGAATGAATACAATTTCCGAATACATACCGTGTACGATCCCGGTTGGGGCACTCTGCTGTTGATTTGCACTGGACTTGGTGGTGGGGTATTTACCAGTATCGGACTGGCCCCCTTTTTCTCCATTCTTTCGTTAGGGGGGCTGGAAGGTAACCCGTTAAAAACCGTCGAATTGTCGTTGTCATCCAGATCTGTTACAAGCACATAACACGAGGGATATCGCATTTTGACACCTCCCACAATCACTTCCACCACGCTACTATCCGTGAGGCTACTTGACTTGTCGAGGGGGTAGAACTGACTCCAGTCATCCAGTAGGCGGGTGGTGGCCTCGGGAGATTTAAAACTTTGACCGGTCAGAGTCCCGGCTAGGCCGAATGGAGCCAAAATTACTGAAATAGAATAGATCATTATTCAAAAGGTATTCAGTACAGGGTGATTTTGTGAAAATGCCCACCCATCTGATTTTGTTAGTTTTATTATTACGAAAAAAATAGTAAATAAAAAAGTTCTACGACTTTTTATGTAGATTTTGAAAATCGTGTCAGAAAAATAATGGAAGCTCACACAAAAGGCTATCATTATTAATTTTATTTTTTTAAAATTGGACACCTTGTATATTTTTACATTTTTTGAACAGAACGTTTCTTCACGAACATAATGATATAAGGGTTGATGGGTCTATATCTAATACTAAGGGAGTTATCTCACCCTGTTCTTTGTTTAGTACTGACTATTCAAAATTAATATACAGTATGTCCGCGGATGGGGTTTACAATAGGTGTAATGGCTGAAATTTTTAACTTTTCGAGAAAAATGTTATTCTTTATAAAAGTTTTTGCTTGCCTAAAAAATAGTAGTGACGTTGACAAAAATTATATTTTTTATACGGGGTGATCAAAAAATTACAAAAACTTAAAATTCCGTAAGAGTAAACTGGTTCTATTTTTTATTTTGGAACAAAATGTGAAATAAAAAAGTTGTTTCTAATTATATGGTCTGTCCAAATCCAAAATTTCATTTGAATATTGCAATGTTTCCGAAATTAGTGAATTTTTAATAAAATTTTATTTCAGGAACATCCTGTATAATTCCTGTAATGTTCTTTTTGATTGTTAGATGCGTTGTTACCTAGGTACGTCTACATATCATAACATATCTGCATTAAAAAATAATTTTTATGTTAACTGTGGAGCAAAGAATTTTTTTTAATACAGTGTTATGGAGACGGTAAAAGTTCATACCGTTATGTTATTCAAAAATTTAGTCAGAGATTTTCCAATGTGTGTTTTGAGAATGGCAGTTCATAAATTGGTCAAAAAAATTTAAAAAAACTGGTTCAGTGCTTGACGTAAAGAAAGAGAAGAGAAAATATGATCAAAATGACGCTGCCACATTATTACTGTTGGCATCTGTTGCTGGAAATCCCAAAATTTCGTTGAGAAATCGAGCCCGGCATTTGGAGGTGGTTAAAAAAAAGTTGCATCCAAAAAATTTTGAAAGAAAATAAAGTATTTCCATACAAACCACATTTTAACCATACCTTAGAAGAAGGGGATGAAGCAAGACGACTAGATTTCTGTTTATGGGTAGGAAATGAAATTTTAAGTAGCAACACGAATTTTTATAAATTTATTATGTGTCTCCGACGAGTCGACTTTTTCAACAAATGGGACTGTAGCTTCACAACATGTAAGGTATTGGAGTGAGACCAACCCCGAATTTAGAATTTCTACCGGAAGGCAATATTTAAAAAAAGTAAATGTCTGGTGCGCTATTTCATATCATGGCATAATAGGGCCATACTTTTTTGAAAATACGTGCAATAGTAACTCTTATTTACATATGCTTAATACATTCTTTTTTGATCAATTAGAAGCCTTGCCGTTGGAATATCGTAATAGAATGTATTTTCAGCAGGATGGATGTCCAGCACATCATGCCTGCGTCGTACGTAATTGGCTTAATAACAAATTTGGGCAAAGGTGGATTGGACGAGGCGGTCCAGTTTTGTGGCCCCCAAGAAGTCCAGATTTGACAATTGCGGATACATTTATCTTTATTTCGGCAGTTGTGCAATCAATTTCCATTGATGAAGTTAGAAGTAGTTTTCACAACATTCGAAAACGAATGGAAACATGCGTTCAATTTGGTGGAGGAATTTTTGAATTGTGATATTTAATAAAGTCAGAAACTTCAAATATGTATGCACTTTTATAAAATCAAACTTGTTTATCAGGTATTTATTCTCCTTGTTCGAATGCAATTAGCTAAATAAAAATTTGACAAAAACCGACTAGTATTTTACTAAAAATTCACTAATTTCGGAAACATTGCAATATTCAAATGAAATTTTGGATTTGGACAGACCATATCATTAGAAACAACTTTTTTTATTTCACATTTTGTTCCAAAATAAAAAATAGAACCAGTTTACTCTTACGGAATTTTAAGTTTTTGTAATTTCTGATCACCCCGTATAAAAAATATAATTTTTGTCAACGTCACTACTATTTTTTAGGCAAGCAAAAACTTTTATAAAGAATAACATTTTCTCGAAAAGTTAAAAATTTTAGCCATTACACCTATTGTAAACCCCATCCGCGGACATACTGTATAATAAATATAGTTTAAAAAAACTAAAAAAACACGCTTTTAAAGCACATCAAACTAAAAAGTGAAAAATAATTATTAATATAAACTGAAAACAATAATGAACGAAAAATTCTAGTATTATTGTGAAAAAAGCGTGGGTTGCTCGATATACGAAAAATAAGGCACAAAGCGCCCCACGCTTTTTTCACAATAATACTAGTATTTTTCGTTCATTATTGTTTTCAGTTTATATTAATAATTATTTTTCACTTTTTAGTTTGATGTGCTTTAAAAGCGTGTTTTTTAGTTTTTTTTAAACTATATTTATTTTTCACGTTTTTGTTTGATGTGCTATGAAAGCGTGTTTTGTAGTTTTTTTTAAACTATATTTATATTGCTTATTGATGCTGATATTATAACATATTACGATCCAACAGATATTTCTGAAAAAAAAAATATTTTTTTATTTCAGCCATGGGATTTGAACTCACGCCCGAGGAGTCCGTCGGATCGCGTCGACTAAGACTTGCCCACTCGGCCAACGACCGAACTGAGAATCACGGAATATACTTACAATATTAAGCATCTTGCTCTCACGCAGAAGATACGTGAGAAAAGGACTGGCGATCCTGATCAGGATAATGATATAAACTTATCAAATTATTGTATTGTAACCTGTTCAAAATCGAGTCCAAAGAGTCGGTTACAAACAAACAAATAAACAAACAAACATACATGTGAAGCTAATAAAAGCGTGTTAAAAAAACTTACAAGAATTTTTTAGAATACTTTGAAAATCGTATTACCAAGACAATTCTCACAAAAATCACTCTGTACATTTAGCAGCGTTTTTCATTTTGGGATAAGCAAAGATTTATAAGGAATAACCTTGAATAAAAGTGGGCTAGTTATCGTCACTTTGCCACTTGGAAGTGAATCATGGGGTCACGAAAAACAAAATTTGAAAAGGCAAGGAAATGAATAATAAAAATAAATCCCATTAAATATCACTCGGGAAAAGATGTATACAAAAAAGTGTCATTTATACAAATGGTGTAAATGATATATCACGAAATAACTCGTTTTAAAACATTTAATAACACCAAAGTTTGTTATATTTTTCCCTAGATAAACATTATGTAAAAATGTAAGTACCTAATAATAATAATAATAATAATGTATACACCTTATCCTGTATCTTAATATTAAATATAAGGTATAACCAACTGATTGATAAAAAATTAATTATTGTCAGCAGTAATAATATAACATATTACCATTGATAAGAGTTAAAAATATATTTGATTTTATATTTAATTCTAAATATAATATTACTATATGGCTTGGCTTGAGATACACATTTATTTAATCATCTTCTTTTTTTATCAATACTAAATACAAGATAAGGAGATCACTAGAATGTTGGTTTATTTTAAATGCACACAAAATAAATTCTTTTTTTATTGCTTGTGTTATCGGAAGTCTTACGTAGATCAGATAACAGAAAAAAAAAGTAAATTTTTGTAGATAGTGAGATACTTAATACTCTCAATAAGGTGGCACTGATTATATTTAAGGCAGCCAGGGAGCCCTCATAAAGTTACAAGGTGTATACAGGGTGTCCCAACCAAAAGTAAGCACTCTGAATAACTTTGGATAACATTTTTTTGAAAAATTGGTGAAACACATCGACCTTGTTTCCAAGGGGGACATATTTTAATGTGATACTTGTATACCTATCATCCTTTTTTACCCTACACGGCCACCGCCTCAAAATATTCAAATGGCAAAGGGCGACATCTTTTGAAAGATCTTTTAATTATCTACAATTTTTTAAAACTTTTATCGATTCGTTCCTGAGAAATAATTGTTTCATTATTTTAGGTTCGGGAAATAAAAATAAAAGAAGCAGTTTAAATTATCGTATGTATTGTTCAAAATGACCCCCACCGACTTCCATACAGTAGTATAATCTGTCTTGAAATTCTGTACAAACATTTCTGAACACATCTGGAGTCAATAAACGGCATTCTCGAACAATTCTTTCACGTAACTCTTCCAGAGATACGGGTTTTGTTGCAAATACCTTCGATTTCAAATGTCCCCACAGAAAGAAATCCAAGGGAGTTAAATCGGGTGACCTAGCGGGCCACTCCACAGGACCTCTTCTTCCAATCCATCGCTCAGGAAACCGATTATCCAAAAATTGACGGACTGCTATAGCAAAATGTGGGGGTTCCCCATCCTGTTGAGAAAACAGTTCGCCCTCTAAAAGATTATCGTCTTCTTCGAGGATTTGGGTAAACATTGGGTCGATGTTATTTTCTAACAGATCGAGGTACCTTTGGCCATTTAAATTGTCAGGAATAAAAAACGGCCCGACAATGTGATCCACTAAGATGCCAGCCCAAACATTTAACTTCTGAGGCCTTTGGGTATGAGTTTCCATGAATAAATGTGGATTGGTTTCACCCCAATATCTACAATTGTGCCTGTTTACCTCCCTATTTAACTGAAATGTCGATTCATCAGAAAAACACGTATTGTACAGTAGATTGGCATTACCGTTTAATTGTTCACTAAAAATCTCACAGAATTCAAGCCGACGATCGGGATCATCTTCGTTTAATTCGTGTACCAATTTAAATTTATATGGATGAAATTTGTGGGCCTTTACAATTCGATGAACACTGCTTCGTGATACACCGGAAGCCTCAGCTACTTTCCTGATCGATTGAGTATTATCCATCTGCAAATGACCCAGAACTGTCACTTCGACTGCTTCATTCCTAATCGGTCGCTGAAATTCATGCTTTTTGTTTCCTACAGAACCTGTTTCCATAAATTTTGTCAATAATTGTAAAATATACTGAGAATCAACCCTTCTATCTGGGTGATTTCTATTGAATATGCGCTCGGTAACTCTAGCACAATTATCGTTTTTTAAAATAAATGTTGACAATTTCTATTCTTTCCTGAAGGGTATAAACCATTTTGAGAACTCACTCTGGTAAAATGTATCTCGATTTAAAATTGGTTGTGAACAAATTAATGTTCAAGGATTATCAAATACTTACCGAGTCTTTTATTATTCTAAAACTAAACGGACAAGGAAAGTGTTTTTTGTCGAAAAAAACTCGTGTTGATTTGAGAGCACTAAAAAATGTAGTTTTTTTATAAATTCCAATACCCCGCGTGCCGTGTATTTTAGATTTTTTAAACGATTTCGATTGTGTGTAATCATCAATAATAAAATTATTTTCCTTAAGAACGAATCGATAAAAGTTTAAAAAAAAATACACAGTTATGTAGGGAATTGAAAGACCTTTCAAATGATGTATAACTCGACCCCCTTGCCATTTGAATTTGTTGAGGGGATGGCCGAGTAGGGTAGAGGGATGATGATACGTATACAAGTATTACATTAAAATATGTCCCCCTTGGAAACAAGGTCGACGTGTTTCACCAATTTTTCAAAAAAATTTTATCTCCAAAGTTATTCAGGGTGCCTACTTTTAGTTGGGACACCCAGTATGTGAAAGTCAATTTTTTTTCCCAATTCCTTTCCAAGAAAACCTAGAATTTCAAATTTTATTTGTATCTCCTTTAATAAATGAGACAAATGAGGCATATAGAATCAAATCCAGCTAACTCCAAAATGCAAAATGTTACAGGAAACGAAGAAAACATTTAACTTAAATGTTTTCCCAAAGATTATCGAAGCATTTTTTTACACCTTCTTTACAACCAAAGAATGTAGTTTAGCCAACATAAGTATTTTTGCTCTACTTATTTCGACGATGTTTAAATGGAGTTAGCAGACTTTGATTGTGAATAATGGATACAGAGAGGTTTAATTGTAAATTTCGTGGATACAGCAGGTGTGATTATAACTTTCCTCATAGTTGACAAGTGATTGCCACTATTTTTTGCAATTTTTTTTTTTTAATTTAAACAAAATGATTAAATAAGAGCACATTTTTCTCTTGATTTCGTATATTCGTGCATATTTTAAAAACACAGAAATACTTATTAAATACACTAACACCCAACTTGTTTAACAGATCAGCATGAACTACCGAAACGATTAACAATTGTAATATTTGGATGGAGATAGCGGGTTTTGAAATTAAACTCAATCATTTGACTCAGTTTAAAGCGACTCTTAGCGAAAATTAAAAGATATTGTTTACATATACTTGATTCCTTGAAAATTTTCGTATAAGACCCGTCTGAAATTTGGATTTCGACAAAAATTGGAGATAGTGGGGTTTGATTCTACATGCCTCAAATAAACTCTATAGCCAGGTAGTTCTCTTAGTTTCTTAGGGCCTGTCTGGGGTAAGTCACTCATAGCTAACAATGATTAAAGGTGGTTTTACCTCAATATTTTATTTATGGCTATGTTCATAACATACATAATAACATAACATTAGTTAAATAATTATTATACAACAATTTTATTAGAAAAATTGTTAAAACTTTGACTTCAGCTAAAACATATTTAAATGTATAATTTTTTGATCATTCTCATTTGTTTTCTTTAAAAACTACCCCAAAAAACTCATATTTTTTCTAGTTGTGATGTCGAGACTTACGTAATCAACATTTCAAACAAATTGGTAAACATTTTATCATCTATATCTTTTCTCTCCAAAATAGATTTTAAAATAACTTTGACAAATTGTTAAATTTCACATTTAACCACACTGTATATAAGGTTCATATTTGCAAATAAATGAATTAATGGAAGTGTGGTTTGACTTTAAGTAATGTTGGTTGCCTAGATATCCTACACCTTCACATACACCTAAAACTTTACATATTTTCCTACCTCAGATCCTAAAGCAAATACAACACTCGGTATTAAAGTACGATAAACACCTACCTTTAAGGCCCGAAGTGGATGCCTGCGCCTGCTGCATGTGCCACCTGGACAATCTCCTCACCGAGGGGTGCTGCCGTACATCTACTGACGCACACACAGAACTCTCCCCGTGTACGAAAAATGCAAAAGAAAAACTCAAGTGCGTATTTCCGATTTCTCCGTGTTTCTTGGGCCCGTCGCACGGCTGGACGAACCATTTTCCCAATCTGATGAAGTCTCGGGAGAGGAGGCAACGCTCGATGAGATTGTGCAGAGCCTTGAAAAGGAGAGACCGGCATTCGTAGGAGAGGCCCGATTCCCAGGAACCCTGTTCGCAATCTGAAAAAAAGAAAGGCGTTTTAGAAGTATGTTTAGAAAATGTTGCCAGTGAAAATACAAACTGAATTTCGCTCAATTTCAACTTGACGGTGTCAATAGGCTGCTACTAAATGGTTTTAGAGCAAGACAAGCTTGCACCATCCGCAAACAAAGTACTTGTACTATTGCTTAGGTAATTTGGAAAGTCATTATTGAATATTAAAAAAGGGGTGGTCCTGACACAGATCCCTGAGGAACTCCATGATTAATGTTTGTATAGCTTGAATTAGATTGCGTTCTGTTTAATAAATAAGATATCAAGAGCTCAAAGAAATAGAACTTTGTTTCCAGCATCAAATACGACACACAGTCAAGGTCAGGAGGTTACGGAACCTTCCTCAAAGCCACTATCTAACCATGTCACTAATAATACTAATTTTTATTTTCAAATCGATCCATACATAGTAGTGACGAATTTGATGAGGTGATCCTTTAAAACCGACTAAATTTCGAGGTGAACAATTTCTATTATTGAACGCTTTGTCTTATAAACTAATTTATTGGTCAAAACCACAATCAATCGCCAACCAAGCCACATTTTTTCATGAAAAAAGCGACCCCGATGGCACGCTCTCTTTGACAGAAGTATAATTCACGACCAAAGTTCGACGTTCTGTACTAAAAAGTTCAAACCAACTGTTACTGGGTTATTGCTAGTTTTCAGTCGGAATCGATTGACTTTAATTAATTTAATTACACTGGCGAACGCGTTTTATAGATTTTTGTGCGTTCCTACCCTAACAAATTAACGTATAAACGTAGCCATCTCCCACATATTTATCCTACATCAATTCTTCAACAGAGTTGTTACGGCACACGCGGGGAGCACTCCTCAACTCCTCGCAGCTCGTGGCACATGGTTAGAGAAAGATGCACGCGAATCGATGGCAAAATAACCGCGACCCCCGTCCGACTGATGCGGTGCTCATTTTCCGATATCATCAACATGCGGGTCTAGTCGACAGGGGGCAGAGAACAGGCAACGCCGCGTGTTATTTCGAGAGCCGAGTTGAGACTACCAGATTGTCCTTCTCCGATTTGCCGGTGTGTCGACGAGTACTGTTCCTCGCAACAATCCAGGAATGTTGTATT
Source organism: Rhamnusium bicolor (assembly GCA_029963845.1). Classification (NCBI taxonomy): domain Eukaryota; kingdom Metazoa; phylum Arthropoda; class Insecta; order Coleoptera; family Cerambycidae; genus Rhamnusium; species Rhamnusium bicolor. Next base: position 848,781 of record JANEYF010005704.1, on the reverse strand, counting down.
TTTCGTATTTTTGCATACCTTTATGTTGTAGTATCACTACAAGGGGTATTGCATTTGTTCCAGATAAGCTCTTGATATGTTAGGAATTTCTTTATGCCAGCTGATTGCACGGCTAATGTACTGTTAGCTTATCTGGTTTTCCGAATAATAAATATTTAAGTAGTAATTAATTTAAAATGGTAAATTTTAATGTTGGCAATGAATGTTCTATCCTTGGCATTCTCGCAATGATTTAACTTAAATTAGCAAATCGTATATAGTTGTATATACATAAACTATATAAACAAGTCAACGTCATTATTTGTTAGTAATTAGATTCAATTGTGTCAGTTTTTGCATTTTTTTTTAACTGTAAGCACAATTTGTACAAAAACGGACAGATTTAATAAATTACGTTGTAATAATGTCTACTACCAATACAGGGGGTGCCCCATTTTTAAGTACCAAAATCGGCAATCGAGAGGACCACATTTTTAATCGAATTAGATCTTTGGACTGGTAATTTACAACATACTACTACTCATACGACAAATAGTTCGGAACAAAAATGCAAATTGTACCAGCTATCAGCTACCCCAGCCCAAAATATTGGACCAATGTTCAAATCATATTGGCCCAATATATGAATGACATTTATAACTAAGCCTGGCCAAGCGATGGTAGATTCCGGGTCGGGCGCAATACCAATGCCATCGCGCGCTTGTTTACGATGACGATGACACGACACACTTCAGTTGTTATCTGTCGGTCGATGCATAGAGTACTAATAAATAATAAATAATGTTGAGCGTAAAGAGTAGGAAACGACCGTACGCTGATAAAGTGAATAAATTTATCGGTGAATTTCCGGATTTATTCTATGATGGATGTAAAATAATTTGTAAAGTTTGTGATCAAGACTTAATGTGCTGGAATAAATACGGCTGCAAAATTCATGTCAATAGTAACCGGCATAAAAATAAAAAAAATGGCGTGTCTTCTTTGGAACCTCAGTTTATGTTTAATTTACTGTTAATGCTGATTGCCTGTGATGTTCCCCTGCGCATATTGGATAAACCAGCATTTCGGGAGTTCTGGAATAAATACAATCCCCAGGTGAATTTACCAAGTCGTTTATCGTTACGTAGATATGTACCAAGTGCTCGTGAAGACATTGTAAATAGGATTAAATGTGCATTAAAAAATACACGGCTGTGGTTATGTGTTGACGAGACGACATATTGTAAAAAAAAATTCTATTTTAAATGTTATGGTACGTGTACTCGACCCTGTTGAACCAACATTTCCACTTTTACTAGCTAGCAAAAGACTAACTGCGTGTACTGGCGAAACAATTACGCGGGTGGTGTTGGAGACTTTCGAAAATTTGAACTGTCAACAAGTCAAGTGTTGATGTTTGTGACCGACGGTGCTGCGACAATGCGTTTGGTGGGTCGTTTTCTTCAAAGAGACGATTGTAGGTTTTTACATGTTACGTGTAAAGTGCATGCGTTCCATCTTGTAGCAGAAACGATTCGAAAATGTTTTCTAGAGGTAGATGCATTAATAGCAAATACAAAAAAAGTATTTCTCAAATCTCCCACACGGCTTTGAGCATTTCACACACTGTATCCTGGTATTCCGGAACCACCAGAGCCGATTCTTACACGTTGGGAAACGTGGTTGAAGGCAGCTTTTTATTATGCTGAATATTTTCAACAAATAAAAGCTGTGATACTACAGTTCAACCCTAACGAGGCTGCAGCTATTAAGGAAAGCCAGACAAGCTTTCAAGATGTTTCCATTGAAACAGATTTAAAAACTATTTATAACAATTATAGAGGACTACACGACGCAATAGAAAAATTGCAAAATGCTTCGTTGTCGTTAGTGGAATCGCTGCAAATAGTGGACGACGTAAATACACAGCTACAGAATATAAATGACGAAAAAAATAAGCCCGTTATTGAAAAAATTCGAGTGTATTACGGAAAGATCCTGATTTTACTAAATTAAGACAAATTTGTGATGGTGCATCTACAGCTGCGTTAAGTGAGTTCACAGAGTGTTTTACTTATGCCTGTATTACTTCCGTAGATGTCGAACGGTCTTTTTCAAAATACAAACATATTTTTTCACCACAGCGAATATCGCTTACTGAGACAACTGTAGAAACATATCTGATGCTACACAAGTTATTATAGAAGTGCTCTAGCTTGTGATAACGACAACCAAGCTACTTCATAAATCTGCTTAAGAAGGTGAGTTTTGTACATATTTTTATAAAGTGTACCAGTATTAATAAAATTTATTTCCATTTATTTTATTTATTTATTTATTATTAGTTATCACTTAGATATACAATGTACATGTGTGAACGTCATTTAACAGTTTAATAATAATGTGAAGTACTAAGCTTACAAAATATAAAGAAATACATAGAAAAGAATTTAAAGCGAACGAAATAGTACAAAAACATACATCACAATATATAAAATATTTTTTGTTTTTATTATTGTACTTATTCAAGTACTATGATATGATGCCATACCCAGTACGTCTCTGTAGGATTAATGACCTTGGCCAGGCTTATTTATAACCAATATTGGGCATACATTGTTCTGAAAAATTTTTCCAATACATATTTCGCCAATGCAGGACTTATCAATGTAACCACTATATCTTTAGAATAATTATAACTAATATTGGGCACATATTGTTCTGAAATTTTTTGTTCCATTATGTACAAATCTACAATATACCTCGCCAATGTAGCACATACTATCTATCTGTATATCTTCAGCAGTCTGATTAAAGAAAAAATCCAAAACTCCTAATACTTTAATCGGTGGGTGAGATATAGGTGTTAAATATATTTTTGTACGAACGAGAATAAAATAGTATTTTACTGCTTCCAAACAGGGAATAAAACGAGGGATTTAAAGTCGCCATGGAAACCAACTAATGTAACATCAACGTTTTTATTATATCAAACTTTTAATGGTAGAAAAAACCAAAAGGAATCAAACATAAACCATAAAAAGTAACTTATTTCAAATCAAAATTAATATTAACAGGTAATTTTCACAGTTTATAATTAATAATATTTAGTAATAATTAATAATCTAAACATCAAACAGAAATAAACAATAAATAATGTCAAACGGACAATTAAATACAAGGATGCCTAGATAACTTAGGAATAAAACATAAAAGATTGGTGGCCAATTATTTTTCGTTCCTGTTGCCTCTGTAGACGTTGAAATTTCGTTTTCCTCGGTTAAATGGATTTTAAGCGACTGGCGTTAAGAGTTAACTTCTGAACATTTAGAACGAATACTGTTAATTTACTGGAACTCCAGACATTACTAGTGTGCAGTGCTGTGTGTTTAGTGAAATATTTATTGCTCCTATTATTTTGGATACTACAAAATCGCCATGTAAAAGGTAATATATCATTTATCTTATGTGTATGTCAGCGCGAAGTCCTGGATCAGTCCCTGGTTTTTACGTCATATACGATTTACTCGCGATCACTAGTAATCACTAATCACTAATCAGTGTAATCGCCGCTCAGGACAGCAACAACTGAGGTAAACATCAATGACGATACGATTATCATAAGAAACCAAGTTTGTGACAACGATGTTTATTAAAAATGGGCCATCAAAGACTAGACTTTAATTATTTTATCACACTAGATTCTGATTATCTTGTACTAAACTTACAATCTCTCTTATGTCAGATTCCACAAATTAACTATTTTTAGCTACTGTAACTTGCAGTTTTCTTAGGTAGCTAGGCGCAATTTTAAACAAGTTTTGCAAAAAATACACAGAGAGAGTCTAAACCGTCAATAATTGCAAAGACAAAGTTGGCGTTAGTATACATTTCCACACTGGATTAAAATTATAACGTTTTATCTTCCAATATTCAGTATAAACGTAGTTAAGCAGGAATCTACTCGTAGCAAGCACCTCGGTCGCCAGCGTGCTTACAAAGTGTACACTCCAAGTCAAAATCACTTGAAAACCGACACGCGTCATTGTTTACTAAACAACCTCCATTAAAATGCCAACTATGTTGCTTGATTTGTTTGCGCTTAGCTTTTCATACCTCGCAGTTGTTAATGTTATCTAATTGGATTAAACGATTAGCCATAAATAAGTTCTACATTTGTCTACATGGAAATAAGTCGACGATTATAATAAAATAAAAAATAATATGTATTTATTAATCAACAGTACAGGGTGTCCCAGTTTATAATAGCAGGACTCCGCCAATCGACAAAGGACCTCATTTTAAAGTAAAAAGTTCTTCGGTTTCGACATACTGGTTTAAAAAAAGGTTTCGGCAATTAGGTACTAAGAAATTACACAAGCTATCGATCTGAAATTTGGTACGTGTTTTTTGCTTCAATAGTGCCAACTTTCGGCTAATACGCATTAACAATTTATATTAAACAAACTAGAATTAAATTCAACACTTTTATTTAAACTGAGCACAAAAACCTACACTAAAAAATTAAACAAGCGAACAATACAGTTAAATCCGGCTCTGAGTTCCATAGCGCCTTATCCTGGATGTCCCGTCACAATATAGGTTTCGCTGACTATATATTGTAGGTAATTGGAACATCATTTATTAGACAATATTCAATATAACCTCAAAATTACAAACATGACAGATATGTGAAAGACTTCACTTGTTTACGTTAGTTGTAGAGTTCAAAGCTACTGAAAGTATAAGACAAAATAGTACTCACATCAAAGTGATCTTCACAAAAATACAGTATACCTTTACTCGATAACGATTTTGGATCTCTCCTGGCAAGTTGTAACCATGTCGTTCTCATTTTAATACCATCTGACAGTCTTATAAACAACTTTTGTGGTCTTTACATTTGTACTCTTGTACACCACGTATAACAATGGGAACTCATTATTTTATATGACAAATAAAAAAAGCGATACCGAGCGTTACTTGCGCTTGTTTGTTTACTACAAGAATGACGTCACAGTAGATAGTGACATGGCGGCTCGTGTTTTTCGCGCCAATTTATATATTTGAAATTTCGAATGCTATTTTATCCTATAAAGCGATTTCATTCAAGCGAAATAAAAATTCCTGTGGTCTAATACTACGATATGACCATTTTAAGACAATTTAAAAATAAGAGTCAAATTAGAAATCTTGTTTAAGATTTTGTCAGTTTGCTAAAACACGTTTTGTGTCGAGGAATTTGTGATGACTTTAGTTTCAGCAGCTTGAAAACAGCTGGTTAAATTTAATAAAAAAAGACTTAAATACAAAAATAACAATAAAAGGGAAAGTGGTTAGCATTTTGATAAGTAAAATAAAGAATTAACATTTGATTTGCTGTGATTTCTGCTACAATATATCTGAATACCCTTGAAGCTTGAAGTATGATTAACAAACCTTAAATGAAGTAATATTCCAATAAAACAAGTAAAAAAGGACCATAAATACCTACCTAAGCAATTTGTTTTTATTTGAGTGAAACTTATTAGCACACTCATTTTATATGCATTCTAGGTCAAAGAATTACATTTCAACACCACTATTTATACTGCTCAACTCCTTTAAATTTTTCCACATTACCTATCCGAAAATTGAATCATGTATTACATATTGTATCTAGCCCCAATAATATTCCGATTCCGACCAATTTCATTAGGAATCAGTTCACTAAACCTGTTAAATTTAATAAAAAATATGAGTACCTAGAGAATGTTTTTTAGATTTGTACACAGACAGGCAGACGCCTGTTAAATTTAATAAAAAATATAAATATCTAAAGAATGTTTCTCAGATTTGTACATAGACAGGCCGTCGGCTCAAGTAAAATATTTTCACTTTTTACTTTACGCCAATCTTTTCTATCAGTAGTTGTCCCGCCTCTTTATGAAACTTGGTTTCTGAGATATGGGCTCCTCTTTTTTTTTAATAAAATATATGTAAAGGGTATTAAAAAATATTCATAACATGGCGGTTTTGTCCTCAACGGAATTACATCCCCAATGTTTTTACAGTCTACTACTTCAAATATTGATATACATATGTACCTACTTTACATTAAAGTACAATGCTGATCTGGCAGCATTAAAAAACCTTGTAAAAACCGCCACAAACGCAACGACTTTAAGTGGAACAATGTTTGGAATGAAAGGTAACAAAATCCGATTACAAAGCCAACCCAGTATGAATTTTGTCATGAGCGTAAAGTTGCCGACCCACTGAACTACTCTCTTCCGTCTCTCAACATGTGCGTTTCAAGGTTACAGCCCAATACGCTTACGGTGCAACTTCTCATTTTTCTCGAACCAAAATAGTTGTTCAAATTCTTATACTACGATTACTTAATGTATGTAGATGCTACATGATGATGATATGATGAACAATATAGAAATATGGATAATTTTTATTTATTTATTTAACATACACCATTTCACAGTTTAACACCAATTATTGAATGGGTACAATACAAAAAAAAATACATATGAAATTCAATATACAAATAGATAATTCAAGTATGAATACACTATAGTTTATTTCAAACCCAACTGTAACTGTTGAAGAAATGATATAATGACAATGAAATTGTTTTAATAATATATTTTAAGTTGGTACTGATTTTTTATATTTAGTGTGGTAGTCATGTAGTTTGTCTATGTCGTTCACAGTAGTGTGTTGTTGAGTTTTGACAGCTGTAGGTTGTTGTATGGTGTGTCTCGTTAATAAATGTAAAAGTGCATTATAAAAGTATATTAAAAGTATTCTTAGTTTGATCCAGTTGTTTAATGACCTACAACTTCACCTGGTTTACAAGAGTAACACAAGAAACGTCGGCTTCTTTAATCTCTTTACCGCCGTTAATAAAACCGACATCCTTTATGCCGCAAAGAAGTTTGAAACAAACTAAACATGATGCTATTCACTGGCGGTTCTTCTATAGGGTCATTTGGTCAATGACCTCCCACATACAAATAAAAAAATAGAGCTATTCATTTTCTGAAGTTTAAAAATATATAATATTTATATTTTTAATATTCTAAAAAAATATATTAAAGTTTCTAGTTCATTCTATGCACAACACTATTCAAATATCGAGCCTCTACATTCATATTCATTACATTATTCATTTATAGAATTTAAAAATCTTGGGTCAATCCACAACTTGTCCTCTAAGCTAGCTACGGAGCGAATTTACAATGAATTAAAGTGAAATAGACTTATGCGCGAATCGTCAGAAAGCAAAAGAGACGGAAAACATTGGCGGGGACAATGTCCCTGACACATTTTACGGAAACGGTAACGCACGAAGTTCGCTAGTAGAGCAGTCTTAATGCTGACTAGGTACGCGTTGGTCGGTAAATTCTGTCGAGTTGCTTTTAATGTTTTTATTTGTGAACATTTTATTAGTAAATCTCTACTTGTTGTGAAATTAAGTAAAACAGTGTTTTTGGTGTTTACTATTAAATTTGGGTGTTGTACAAAATATATTAAAACTGAAAGATGGACATAAGTTGGGTTATGAAGACCGAGTAAAATTCAAAGGTGGTAGCCGTCCAAAACCTAATATGACGATAAAGCAAACATCTCTTGATAAGAAAAAAGAAGTTGATAGGTATTTTCGAAATTCAATGTACGATTTATCCGAGTGGATTTGCGGATGCGAGGTAAAAAATGCATTTTTTTGTTTCCCATGCCTGTTATTTGGTGATGATCCTGGTCCTATATGGTCCAAAATAGGTGTAACTGACTTGAAACATTTAAAAATAAAAGTACAGAAACATTCGCTCGCATCAAGTCATATGAATAACTGTTGTAGTCTAGCAACACTTGGTACAGTTGATATTAGAATGCAGTTAGACAGTGCCTATAGAAAAAGTTTAAAAGCTTACAACGAAAACGTTTCTAAAAATAGATATATTTTAAATAAAATAATAGATAGTTCCAATAAAGTACAAGTAGTTTTTGTGTTTAGATACGTTTTAGACGGTGTTGTATGTGAGAGATTTTGGAAATTTATTCAGCCTCAAGGAACGACATCGCAGCATTTGACAGATGTAATTTTAAAAGAGTTAGAATGTCTGAAAATTAATGAAAGTCCTGAAAAATTGATAGCACAAAGTTACAATGGAGCATCAGTAATGAGTGGTGCTTTTGGAGGTGTACAAGCCAAAATTAAAAAAAGTTATCCTTCAGCAAATTTTATTCATTGTTACGCTCATCAACTAAATTTAATTTTACAAAAAGCATCAAGTCAGGATAAAAGCATTACATTTTTTTTGCTAATTTACATAGCTTTTCTTCATTCTTTGGAAAATCGCCAAAAGAACAGCCGCGTTAGATAATGTTGTTAAGGTGAGATTACCTACCTAAAGCGGCTCCAACACGATGGAATTTGAATACAAAGTGCATAGAGACTGTTTATACCTATCGAACAGAATTATTAGATTGTTTAGAAAAAATCATTGATAATGAATCAGAAAACAACACTCTAAACCAAGCTATTGGTTTAAAAAACTACTTACAAAATGAACATTTTCTTTACTGGTTAAATTTTTTTATTTAGTTATGCTTCATTGTGATATATTGTTCAATTAATTACAAAAATGTAATATCGATGTCATAACAGTAAATAAGTGTATTGGCGTTTTTAATAGTAAAAGTGAAGACATCAGAAATAAAATTTTGAATAACTATTTGGAGGAGACATCCATGCAGTCTGCCCAGAAATGTGAAACGGAAGAATCAAAAAGGAGAATTTTATTAGAAGTTTGTGATATAATTACATCTGAGATCAAAAACAGGTTTGGCTTCAGTAATCATTTAGCAGTGTCTCAGTTATTTCACGCAGATCGATTTAAAGATTATAAAAAAAGCTTTCCTCAAGATATGTTTAAATAAGTTAAAACGGAGTATCCAGTCATAAATCATTTGAAATTTAAAACTGAATTAGAAGTATTATATAGCCGAGAAGATTTTTCCAATAGTGAAGGTGCAGTTGCTTTGTTACAGCTTTTTATTAACAATAATTTGTGCAATACTTTTTCTGAATGTGTCAAACTGTTAAAAATCTTGTGTACTCTCCCTATGACTACCGTCGAAAGTGAACGTTGTTTTTCCACCTTAAAAAGAATATTTTTAAGAAATACCATGGGTCAGGAAAGATTATCTTCTTTAGCTATGCTTACCATAGAAAGGGCATTAATAAAGAAGATAAAAGACTTTAATGAAAAAGTAATTGACCACTTTGCATCTCAAAAAGACCGGAGGATCGACTTGAAATTTAAATCACTTTAAAAGGTAATACAGTAAACTTTTCTAATTGATCTCCCTATCTCTTGACCCACGAACCGCCACTGATATTGACAATAAACGGTTAATAACTATTGAAATACACAGATATTAAATGTCAGCACATTCTATAATTGTACGCTTTTGATTGAGGTTACATTGCAGTTAAATAGATCAAACAAACATATTTTGCAGCAAGTTATAATTATTGCACATCTGATATAGCAGCGAAAATTGCATTATGTTAAGACGAGGTGTTGGGAGATAGAAGGTAAGAGAGAGATTGCCGTGACGATATATGTACAAGGAATTAAGAAATTCAGTTGACTTGGAATATCATTACACTCTTTGTTACCGGTTATTACTTTGTATGTATGTAGTAAAATTAGTTGGTTAATGATACGGCGATTTTCATGTGTGTGAAATGAATGCCTTGAACATAATTCTTCATACAGAAATCCAACTGTTGGATATAAATTATCCTCCCTGTAACTAAGATATTTTAGAAAACGTCTCTGGATTCTTTCAATATTCTGTCCATAAATGTTATAGTGGGGATACCACATAATAGAGGGCATAGTCGGTACGAGATTTGACAAGGGCAAAGTACAATCATTTTATAGTACCTATTAGTATTATTAAAATCTCAAGTATTTCGTATTACAAACCCTAGAGATCTGAAGCAATTTGCTACTATGTTATTTATGTGATTTGAAAAAGATAAATTAGGATAGAAAATTACACCAAGGTCACGAATAGTATTAGGTCTCTCCAAAGTAACTTCATTAATTGAATAGTCAAACTTTACAATACCTATTGTATTTAAGAGAAAAAGACATAACATTACACTTAGAGGTGTTTAAAGGCTAATTGTTTAACGAACACCAAGTATTAATTTTGTCTAAATGCTAGCTGAAGTTTATTACAATCATCAGGACATGTAATCGTAGTATAAATCTTCGTGTCCTCCGCATAAAGTAAACAATTTGCTTCAAAATTATTTATAATATCATAAATATATGTATATGAAGAGTAATGGTCCTAATGTAGATACTTGAGGGACCCCGGAAAAGTGACAAATATATCAGCAGACTGTTGGCCGCAATACTGGGTACAAATTGTTTTCGCCATTCAAGGTATGACTTGAAGGGGCATGTTCAATTCTCTGATAGACCAAAGTTACGTAATTTCTCAAGCAAATCCATGCTGTTGCGATGTGACTTTATTTTTTAGCTGATAAAATCATGGAGTAACATTTCAAGAGACTTTGCAAAATTATTAATAATCTTTCTTGTAAACGTATTATTTTAGAAAATTTCCAGGAAGGATATAGATGTATTAATACAAATATTGATAATTATAGTGAGAGGTTTCGAAAGAAGACATGCACAGTCGCGAAGAAAAAAGCAGCTATTTTGTCCGGGCCAACAGTGCCTTTGGGTTTAAAGTTCTTTAAACTGTTAAGGGCTTCAAATTCAGTAAATTGGGGTAGATAAAGCTGTCGGTTGATAAACTATTGTTAGTCATTTGAGAATTATCCATGTATTAGACATTTGAAAAACTCTGCAAAAGCATCTGCAATTTTTTTAGGATCACTTATCAAACCATCTTTATATGTCATATTATTTGGCATGCCATTACTGTTTCTCTTGTTTTTAACAAACTGCCAGAATTTTTTAGAATCATTTGTTGAGTTCTATACGATTGCAATATTCCTGTGTCCACTTTAATTTTATGTCATAATTATTTCGATATTTTCGATGCAGTGGGGCGGATGGTACTTTTAGGTGACCATAATTCAAAAAATGAATGTATGGCTCTGAAAGTGGGTACCATATGGATTTCGGGGTCGCTGATAACGAATTTGATATCAGATTTATCAAATTCAAAATGGCGGACTTTTTCCTCCAAAAAATCTAGTTGCTTTCAAAGTGAGTACTATATGGTTTTCGGGGTCGCTGATAATGAATTTGATATCAGATTTATCAAATTCAAAATGGCGGATCCAAAATGGCGTACTTTTGTTTCCAAAAATCTAGTTATCGCTTTCAAAGTGACCCCGAAAACCATATAGTACTCACTTTGAAAACGATAACTAGATTTTTAGAAACAAAAGTCCGCCATTTTGAATTTGATAAATCTGGCGGATCCAAAATGGCGGACTTTTGTTTCCAAAAATCTAGTTATCGCTTTCAAAGTGACCCCGAAAACCATATAGTACTCACTTTGAAAGCGATAACTAGATTTTTAGAAACAAAAGTCCGCCATTTTGGATCCGCCATTTTGAATTTGATAAATCTGATATCAAATTCGTTATCAGCGACCCCGAAAACTATATAGTACCCACTTTCAGAGCCATACATTCATTTTTTGAATTATGGTCACCTAAAAGTGCCATCCGCCCCGCTGTGCGGCTGTTATGTTTCGAGTAAATTTAAAAAGGCACCGAAAACACCGGTTTATCTTAGAACTTGTTGAACCTTCGGATTAGGACAAAAAACTGTGACAGCGCGCAGCAGGGGATATACCTGCTGCAGCTGCTCTCTACTGCATGGAGCGCGTTAGCGTACAGCGCGACACATTAACGGTTACAACTTTTCTCCTGGACACATCTGGAGATTCTCCTTTAAATATGTTTTATTAAACACTTCAACAAACATGTTAATGAAGTTATCTGCCTGGAATCTGTTGGAAATTTTTTCTATGCTCCATGCATATGCCGAAAAAAAAGGTAAAAAATTCTAATTGCAGCCCAATGTTTAACGTTGATTTTAGAAAGTTCAAAAAACATTTTTCATCCAATCAAGTATGTAGAATCATTGTACATAACTTCAACATTAACATCCATTTTTCAAAATGGAAATCGTCCGTGAATTTTGCACTGTATCCACGAAATAACTTCTACTTGAAAAAACGGCAGCGGAGCGTCGCGCGTGGTTTCTCGACAGGGCCAACTTTCGACTGACGTAGAAAACCAGGTATTCACTATTATGACCTATCTCTTTCGGATTTAGATGGGCCAAAGCCCCATCTAGGGGAATATGAACATGAACCGTCGAAATTGCGACCTTCGATTTTCGAATTATGGTCACCTAAATGTGTCATCCGCCCCACTGTGGCGTGGGCAAAAATCTGGACACTGAATAAAGGTACATTTACAACCAATTTGGTACGGGCACATTCTCCTAGTCGATTGCAAATTGGGTTTTAAGCATATTTGGTTGAATGCATTTGTTTACAATAAAATTTTAAGTCGGCACGACCTTGAATTGCACTTCAGGTTTGAATTGGATGATTGCATATCGCAAATATTTACTTCAATTGTGGCACGAATTTCAAATTGCGCATGCGTACTACGACACAGATTTATGGTTAGTGTTTAAAGTTGGTTTGTGATTTGAAATTTGAAGGTTAGATCTTTTTGGTATTAGAAAATATGTTTTTAGAAGTTATGTTAACTAATTGTAATTATTTAATCAAACTGAATTTACACACACGTAATATTAAAAATTCTCAACAGATGGCAGCTCCTAACTCATTATAAATGCCCTAAATTTTATCTCGGCACAATTCAGAATCCGTTAGTAAATTGTGCCTGTAATGAATTGGTTGTAAACGTACCTTAAGATGACAGGAATTTCATTTCACCATTATCGCTCATGAAACAATCAGTATGATGAAAAATATTTGCAATTTACGACGTCTTCCCTCAAAAAATACTTTTAAACACATTTAGTTGCAAAAATTGAGGGGTAATAAATTTTGGCCCCAGATTACGCCGAGGTAACAATACTTTTTTGTCCATTATACTAGTTGTAAAATTTAACTAATAAACACTAGTAAATTCTTTAAAGAATTTGCGGAGAGAATATAAACTATGTATGCCATCACTAATTTAATTTATGACATGACCACTCAAGGTCTCCAGACTTAACTAATTCCTTCCTGTTGGCTACTAAAAAAACAAGGAATGATTATTTGTGCACTTTTCGTAGTTTGTGTTTTAGGTGATATTATTTCCAAGGCCAAAGGAAAATACGGATATTAAACCAAATGTAAGATTTAAAATAAACGTTTAGCAGATACGACAAATGTTATCAATCTTGTTTTTTTCTCCCACATTTAATTAACTAACAAAGATAGACAAGAGCGTGAACAAATCCTAATCTCAAACTGAAATGAATATAACTTTACACTTCGGTTTTGGAAGCCCGTAAAACGGACCATTTTACAACATATAAAAAATAGTGGTGAGAGGTATGAAACTTTTCGTATGGTCTAAATGCTACTATCCGACCGACATCATAGATGTCTCTGATCGATCTATCATGGTTTGAAGGTATAATCCAATGCAAGTCGGGGTATTTGCCCGCTGAGTAGTTGTTTCCTTCAAATCATATTAAATAACATATAAAAAATCCTACATATGTACCTACATAATAAACGAAGTTCATTTTCGGTCTACTTGTATTGACGTTTTATTTTTTAAAATGTCAAAAGCTGCCGAATGGACGGCAACGGGTGATAAGGCGCTTGGCGATTTGTACCTAACACTTTGACATATGTATATTCTTTGAAACAGGCATGTATAGTCATATAAAAATTAAATTACGATATTTTGGCAACATGATCTCACTATTTCCTAACTAATGCTGCCAGAAGAAAGATTTTCAATCATGTAGATACCATGGCCTACTTGGTGAAGATAAAAAAAACATGAAATCACAGCCAGTTCACAGCCATCTTAATTTTTGCGATTATTGCCTGTTTTGAGGTTATTTTAAAATAAAATATCGACATATGATGTATCATTGGAAAAAGAATTTTAAGCAGAATCTGGTAATGTAAAAAATATATAGTGTTTCATTTGATATAACATAGTTGTGCCAATTTGAGTCCTTCAAACTTCAATAACTTAAAAGACAAGCAAATAGGTTGTTTCCACCATCCGTGAACATCTTGTATATCAGTAATGGCAGTTGTCTCCGTTAACACCCTATATATCAATTATAATAATAGTAATGTAAAGTAATGGGGGGCATTTGTCTCTGGCAGCAACGCTAATACAAGAAAATCATGTCAGTATATGAATTAAAAATACAATTTTGCTCGACACAAAAATATACAAATGTTATTTCTCGTATTTTTTTCCGGTGAACCAAGGGTTAAAAGCTTCCTCTTTTTAAGCGCGGAGAAATACATACATATTCTCTAAAAGGAGAAGTCTCGACATGCAATCCAGTCACGATGAACATTAACATAGTGAGATGTCATTACATCTGCGTAGGCGGGAACGAATCTTCATAGTTACCGACACGACAAATGAATAGGATGGTTACACTGCAACATTCATGGCCAACGTCGATGTACACATGAATATTATAACAGCCTAGACGGGAGTTCAATAACACCGAAACGGGAGAGATTATCGATCTCTTTATTTCTAAAAATAATAACAATAATGTATCAAATGCAATTAGGTTGTTAACGAATTTTAAAAAATGGTGAAATATAATAGTGGAGGCATTAATTTAGTTATACAGGGTTGGTCAGATTCGAGCCTCATCATTAGGATATCGTAAACCGTAAGAGATACAGACAAGGTTAAATTGGGGCAAAGTTGCGGAATTTTATGCTGAGTAATATGACGGAAAAAAATTCGCGGTATTTTGTTTCGTTTTCGAAATTTCTAAAAAAAAACTGAAAATTTGAGTTTTGGTTTTTCTTTGATAATTCGGTTATGAAGAGACAAATAGAAAAAATAAGGGCACTTCTCCACAGCACTTTTTTCTCCTTTACCTGAAGGTGATCACCAATTTTCTGTACGACGTCTTGTTGCTTCAGAACCATCAACTTAATTTTTTTTAAATACGGACCTGGATTTTCTTTTATTTATTTAACAGATTTTCACCTCCAAAACACAATGGCATATGAAATTTTTTATTTTTCTGACACTTTGTCTTTCAAAATCTATTTTCTATGAAATTTTTCAAAATACGGACCTGAGTTTTATTTATTTTTAATAAAATGTATGTGGAATTGAATAAGAATAAGTTTACGAACTTTTGCATACATTCAATGACCGCTCTAAATTACTAGTTTGCTCTGCTACTAATATACTAGTACAAAATGAAAATTAAAATATGCTTTTTTTGTGAAATGTGTATTTAGCAACTATAATTCACAATAACGGATTAAAAATCAGTAACTAAGAAATTAATTATAGCAAATGTTCAAAAATGTTGCCTTCCTTTTCAATGCATAAGTTAATGCGCCGATTAATATTTCATATGCCATTGTGTTTTGGAGGTGAAAATCTGTTAAATAAATAAAAAAATCCAGGTCCGTACTTAAAAAAATTAAGTTGATGATGGTTCTGAAGCAATGAAACGTCGTACAGAAAATTGGTGATCACCTTCAGGTAAACGAGGAAAAAGTGCTGTGGAGAAGTACCCTTATTTTTTTCCATTTGTCTCTTCATAACCGAATTATCAAAGAAAAACAAAAACTTAAATTTTCAGCTTTTTCCAGAAATTTCGAAAACGAAACAAAATACCGCGGACTTTTTTCCGTCATATTACTCAGTATAAAATTTCGCAAATTTGTCCCAATTTAACCCTGTCTGTATCTCTTACTGTTTACGAGATCCTAATGATGAGGCTCTAATTTGACTAACTCTGTATATTTAATTTGGAAGAAAAAATTCAAATCGTAGTATATTTAATAAGATTATTTAACTTGGGCTATTTGAATGTGCCCCAAAAACGGTAGTGATATCATATCCGTAGTTAGATATGAAGTGTTAAGCAGAATAGAAGATGAGAAACAAGTTGACAACAAAGAAACCACCTCATCTATCATCTAACAAAAATTAAGGCGACCGCGACGCGACGTTTAACTAGAGATGTGTTCATTCATTAGTGTTGCTCCAGCAGATCTGAGCAATAATAGCATAACGTTCATTAGCGTCGCACACTAGAAATTAACAATCTAATTGTGCAAAAGTCTAAAATTAAGTAGGTTTATTCCAATAATTTCCAACCCTGAATGAACCGGTGATTACTGAGAAAACAATGTAAAAATTGCTTGATCTTTAGATAAGTGGGAATGCATTTATAAAAAAAGGGTTTTATGATGGGAATATTTATTATCTGAATTAGTAATTTT
Organism: Rhamnusium bicolor; assembly: GCA_029963845.1. Taxonomy (NCBI): domain Eukaryota; kingdom Metazoa; phylum Arthropoda; class Insecta; order Coleoptera; family Cerambycidae; genus Rhamnusium; species Rhamnusium bicolor. The sequence goes on along the minus strand of JANEYF010005704.1, from coordinate 832,311 downwards.
GTTATGCGTTAAAGTGAACATGCTGTTCTTAAAGTTCCTTAGTGTATTTTGTGGTTTAAAACTATGGAGATTCAATCTACAGGTACGTATTATTTTTACATGATATTGGTTTAATATTGGTATTTTTTTTAGTAGGAATATTGTTGATACAAAGTTTGGGTGTAATTTTTATAACTAATTTAACATATTTTGTATTTAAATGGACCGAACCTATGTATATTCGCACTGGAACATTTTTTTACATAATAGTCATACATTTTAGTATACAGCTAAAGTAAAATTAACTGCATGAAAATGCAGTCATGTAAAATATTGAATTATTTCAGGTGCTATGTCCCTACCTCGGAGAGAGTTGTTTGATGTTTGGCGTAAAGAAAAGACAGAAATTGTTAAAAATTCAGCCGTATTTTCGTATGTTTATAATAAACTAGGACCGGACAGGGAAATTGAAGATCCGATTAAGCGACAAATTAATAATTTAAATAGCAAAATTTCCAAAAAATGGACAGAATCCCGCCGTTCAATCCATATAATGTTAGCGCGTGAATCTAAATGGCTAGATGAAAATGTCACCCTTTTTCCTCAGCATCAAACTGCCGTTTCAATGCCAGGACCATCTAGCAGCAAAATGGGACGACCACCAAAAGAGTTTCAAGAACTGACGGCATCGTCAAAAAGACGAAAAGTTTTACCTATAGTACAGAATTATCCCAAAGAAGAATTGACGTTTTCGGCAGAAACAAGTTTGCGTTTGGGTGCACAAAGAGATGCAGCAAATATAGTCCACGAAGTTTCTCAAACATCACCAAAAAGGGCTAGTAGAATTAAAAAAAACTGGAAAGCTCAGACCGTCCATCCTATCAAATGTACATCAGAGGAGGCACTTACATTATTTGACGGACATTTTACCAAACATAACGTATATTTTAATGCAACCTGGAGCAAAGATTCGTAATGCAGATATATATCCCTCGTACGACGCAATCTTAAAAGCAAAGAAGGAGTGCTATCCTAAAGCAGAATCAGTAACAATTAGTGAAACATCTGCAGAGATAACGGTTCAGGCCCTTGTTGACCACACTATAACCAGACTAGCAACGGTTCAAGAGGAAGTGTTATCTCAAAAAATCGATGACTTATCAGACGGCCTAACAATAATTTTCAAGTGGGGATGTGATGGAAGTTCTGGACACTTTGCATACAAACAGAAATTCTCTGGAGATGATGTAGAACAAAAAAGGGAATCCAGTTTATTTGCGGTTTGCATTGTACCCTTGCACTTGCGAGCAAATAAAATTAATACCATCTTATGGCATCGTCTTCTACCAGGTTCTGTAGACCTATAAATCTTTTATTTGAGAAAGAAACTGCAGAATTAAGTAAACGAGAGATACAGAATATAGAACAACAAATAGAAACTATATTGCCTATCAAAGTTTTTATCTATGGACAGGAAATCGTCATTTCTCCTTGTTTCAAATTAACGATGATTGATGGAAATATGTTTGGAGTAATCAGTGTTATATGTGGAATCTGTGGAGTAACGCCGAAAAATATGAATGATTTGCAATTTATCCAACAACATCAACAGTCCTCAGATGCGAGCAAATAAGAATACGGGCTTTCTACATTGCACGCATGGATTAGGTGCTTTGAGTGTCTTCTTCACATCGCATATCGTCGGGATGTGAAAAAAATGGCAAATGCGCAAAAATGAAGACAAAAAAAAGTTTGAAGAAACAAAAGAATATATTCAAAATGAATTGAGGGTAAAAATGGGATTAGTGGACATCCCGAAACCCGGATATGGTACAAAAATGACGGTAATACTGCCAGTCGCTTTTTTGACCAATCGGCTCTTGCATCTTCCATCACAGGAATTGATGAACAATTGATAAAGCATTTGAATGTGATACTGCAAACAATTTCATGTGGATATGTTGTAGATGTACAATCATTTAGAAAGTATGCAAAAGCGACTGCAGAAAAGTATGTGGATCTATACTCGAGGTATAATATGCCCTCTAGTTTACATAAATTGCTTATCCATGGAGCAGATATTATAAAATCTGCTGTTTTGCCTATCGGAATGTTTTCGGAAGAAGCACTGGAAGCCAGAAATAAAGACTTTCGAAGATACAGAGAGTACCATACAAGAAAATTTTCTCGAGTGCAAACAATGACAGACTTATTAAATACTCTTTTTATTTTCCTCAGATCCCTTAATATCTTCTATTTCTCGGACCAATCTTGGTCGATCATATAATATTAAGGCTCTTGATAATGAAGTTAAATGCCTATTGTTGCAGCCTACTTTTGACGAGCAATCTGCACAATTAGTACAGAAAATTTGAATGAGAGTTCTGATAGTTCTTAAAATATTTTGTATGTCGAGATTTTTGTCTCACCCTGTATTATAAACCATGTTCCATGTGGATAAAAGTATTATTAAATGTGACTTAAAATAATAAACGAAATATATAATCTGAATCTATGTTTCATTTTGACTTTTACACAGTTAGATTGTTAATTTCTACCAGTGTGCGTCGGCGTAAATGATTTGATTTTGTTAAATTATTGTATTGGGCGATATCTGCTTATAAATCAGTAAAATCTATGATTTTCTGCTCGATATCAAGAGGTCGAGCAGTAAAATCAGAGCAGGAAACGTAACCCCACTTATTAGGACAATAAAATGATCTCAATAATATTAAAAAATTATTTTAAATGTGACTGTGGGGAATGTTACATCTGCAATCCAAAGGTAGTTGAAATTTGTGAAAGAAAAATACATTTACATACTTTCCATTTCTATTTTATAAATATGCATTATTTGTCTATTGACAGTAATTCATGATCCATTCTATCCATATTTTTCTCAAAATATGAGAATAAAAATTACCCGTATAAAAAAGCACCTTTCCTCTGTTCGTTTGTGTCCAAAGGACCATTGAATTCATCTGCTTGCAAGTTCTATCAACTTTCAAAACAACCTGCATATATGATTTTTAAAATCAACTGATTCTAACAACACTAATAAACAAATCTGTTCGATGTGAACGTTTGTTCTGTGGTTTTCTTGTTATTGTTTATTAGCGAAAATCAAATAAATGAACTAATTCAGGGAATACATATTTCTATTAATTTACAAAATAGTAATAAATACTAGAAATAACATATTTTGTAAATTACCTTTTACCCTCTCTGTTGGAGTACTTTGGTATTATAATTTATATTGGGTATACCTTTATTAGTATATACTTCTATAATCATCAACATCATATAAATTGTATCAATAAAAACAAAATGGGTAAACAGTACGTACACACGAGTTCAACTGATCCTTGTTTACATTTCAGCTATTTTAAATGTCAGATGTATTCAAAAGGTTTAATTCATAAATTAGATTATTGAATCTAAATGGTTATATTATTGTGGTCTAACTTGAAAGTTATCTGTAGTTCTTACGATTAAAGTAGAAACATACATACATTCGCGTGGGGATCTAGACAGGGGGAAACGTTCTAGGTATTTTTTTTTAATACGCGCAGTTACGTTCGTGCTGTAAATTCAAAGCAGAAACACTATTTTTTTATATTTGTCCGATAAATATCACCTTTAATAAATGAATTTGACGCAAATAACTGCGGAAAATTTTCTATAATAAAAATTTGTTTGTTTGCAATTTTGCAACACTGTAAAGTTTTATTTAACTTTTACGTCCTATTCCTGACCTCGAAATAGTGTGATAAATTAATTATTGCTATACCTAGATATTGACTAAAATTGTAAATAACAATGAAAACAAATTTGAAATCCATGGCCTACTTTTCGAGATATATATAAAAAAAACTTAAAAACAAAAAATCTTAAACGGTTAACTGTATTCTTTGATTTCAATAGAAATTTATGGCAAAGTAGAAAGCTTTACTGCTATTTCAGAAGGTGTCAACCTTAGACAAGTTACATTAATAGATTTAGAACTTCAGGCACTCTTAGATCAAAATCGGCGGTTTTTCATTACAAAAACATCAAATGAATTTTATTTCAATGTTAATGTGACTTTATAGTTTCCGTTTCGTATTGGTCACTGGTGGTTCTTCTATAGGGTCACTTGGTCAATGACCTCCTACATACAAATAAAAAAATAGAGCTATTCATTTTCTAAAGTTTAAAAATATATAACTAATATACATATTTTTAATATTCTTAAAAAAATATATTAAAGTTTCTAGTTCATTCTATGCACAATACTATTCAAATATCTAGATTGTAGGATTTCGTATCCCCTCCGAGCACCGAGCCTCTACATTCATATTCATTACATAATTCATTTATTGAATTTAAAAATCTTGGGTCAATCCACAACTTGTCCTCAAAGCTAGCTACGGACCGAATTTACAACGAATTAAAGTGAAATAGACTTACGCGCGAATCGTCAGAAAGCAAAAGAGACAGAAAACACTGGCGGATACAATGTCCCTGACGCATTTTACGGAAACGGTAACGCACGAAGTTCAATAGAGTAGTCTTAATGCTGACTAGGTACGCGTTGGTCGGTAAATTCTGTCGCGTTGTTTTTAATGTTTTTATTTGTGAACATTTTATTAGTAAAGCTTTACTTGTCGTGAAATTAAGTAACAGTGTTTTTGGTGTTTACTATTAAATATGAGTGTTGTACAAAATATATTAAAACTGAATGATGGACATAAGTTGGGTTATGAAGACCGAGTGAAATTCAAAGGTGGTGGCCGCCCAAAACCTAATATGACAATAAAGCATAACAATTTTTTTTGCTATGTTACATAGCTTTTCTTCATTCTTTGGAAAATCGCCAAAAAGAACAGCCGTGTTAGATAATGTTGTTAAGGTGAGATTACCTAAAGCGGCTCTAACACGATGGAATTTTAATACAAAGTGCATCGAGACTGTTTATACCTATCGAACAGAATTATTAGATTATTTAGAAAAAAATCATTGATAATGAATCAGAAAACAACACTCTAAACCAAGGTATTGGTTTAAAAAACTACTTACAAAATGAACATTTTCTTTACTGGTTAAATTTTTTTCATTTAGTTATGCCTCATTGTGATATATTGTTCAATCAATTACAAAAATGTAATATCGGTGTCATAACAGTAAATAAGTGTATTGGCGTTTTTAATAGTAAAATTGAAGACATCAGAAATAAAATTTTGAATAACTATTTGGAGGAGACATCCATGCAGTCTGCCCAGAGATGTAAAACGAAAGAATCAAAAAGGAGAATTTCATTTGAAGTTTGTGATATAATTACATCTGAGATCAAAAACAGGTTTGGCTTCAGTGATCATTTAGCAGTGTCTCAGTTATTTCATGCAGATTGATTTAAAGATTATAAAAAAAGCTTTCCTCAAGATATCTTTAAATTAGTTAAAACGGAGTGTCCAGTCATAAATCATTTGAAACTTAAAACAGAATTAGAAGTATTATACAGCCGAGAAGATTTTTCCAATAGTGAAGGTGCAGTTGCTTTGTTACAGCTTTTTATTAACAATAATTTGTGCAATACTTTTTCTGAAAGTGTCAAACTATTAAAAATCTTGTGTACTCTCCCTATGACTACCGTCGAAAGTGAACGTTGTTTTTCCACCTTAAAAAGAATAAAGACATTTTTAAGAAATACCATGGGTCAGGAAAGGTTATCTTCTGTAGCTATGCTTACCATAGAAAGGGCATTAATAAAGAAGATAAAAGGCTTTAATGAAAAAGTAACTGACCACTTTGCATCTCAAAAGACCGGAGGATCGACTTGGAATTTAAATCACTTTAAAAGGTAGGTAATACAGTAAACTTTTCTAATTGACCTCCCTATCTTTTTCTAATCGACCTCCCTCTCTTGACCCACGAACCGCCACTGCCGTATAAACCTGTAAAAAGGATCCTCTTTGTTTCAGAACAAAACTTAACGAATTAAAATATTCAAATTAAACCAATGAACTTGTATTTCTATAGAAATCATGTTAGTAATGGTAAACAGTGTATTAACTCGATTTAAAAATGTTTGTCCACGTTTTTAACATTCATTCCAAGCATTAATAACTCTGTTAGTTAATTGTTAACGACAACATTTATCGCTTCACGACTATTAGCAGCGATAATTAAAAATAAGTGTCACTAATAGTTTGACATTATCTTCTAAGTAGTGATAACACTTTCGCTTTTTGTTTCAGAACAAACAAAGCTAAGCACAACACAATTAAACCAAATTTTTAAATGTCTGTTACATTTTTTTTTTTGTTTGAAAACGTGTGTTTGTGGGTTTGTCATTAGCTGTTCATGTTCACGACCGGTTTGACGAATTTTGGCTACCATGAATTTATTTTTGTTGTTACAATGATATGATAAGGATTATTTATAGATGGCGTTACTTATAAGTCGTTAATATTATTGAGCAGTCAGTCATAAACCCGGCGAGTGTGCCATCTTGAGGGATATATCCCGATTCGAGGGATTTTTGTAAACTGCAATAAACAAATTAAATAATATTTCTTTTGTTATTGACCGCTGTTTTCGTTTTATTTAATTGATCATCCCCACCATCTTGTGGTCATAAAGAGAATCAATAAATATTGTACTGGTTCATTCGGGTGTCATTTAAGTCTAGTGTAAATGTGATAAACTTGAACTTAATATTATACGTATGAAATAGAGCATCTTCACATGACGTCACGTTTTTCAAGGTCGTTGCTTGGAGGATGAACAAATAACAAATCATAACCTCACTTCAGTTCCTTATAATTAATATAAGAATACCATTGTAATAACTCAATTTTTGTCTCCTTACATTTTCAATTAAAATGCCAAGTTTCTGTACTGTTGTGGGTTGTGAAAATGACGTGGCAAGAGTCAGTGTCAGTTTTTATACAATTCTATCAGTCCTTGATAATCAATAACAATACAATCAATTGGAGTGTGATTATAACCACTATACATGATCAAAACCAAATTTTCTGACAGCAAATGCAGGAATACGTTCACAATAAAATATTACAACCAATCACCAAACTATTATGTGACTAAATAGCATTTGAGGTTATGGCCTCTTCTTAGTTTTACCTCCAAGCAAGTTACTGCCACGCTCATAAGGTCATGTGCCGCATATGCTCTATTATGCTCTTCCCCGGAATATTTATGTGGCCCGAGGTTATAAATATACCTCAGGAGATTTTCAGTGTCTGAATAAAGGTTGACATTTTTATTATATTTTATTAACTAATTTTTATTTTATATTATAATATTTGACTACCTAGTTTAAACTGACTGGAACATAATTTAAACTTGGCGGGATTTTTAAACAAAATATGGGATACTTTATGCTTGCACGTAGGATGGTTTGTTGTATTCAGGTGGCAACACTGCCCTGCATGTTAAAAATTACTGTAATTTTAAAAAAGTTGTTCTTAACCCTATTTGCAAGACAATTTAAATAACACTTCACAAATATAAAACATTTCTTCTGTGTTGAGTTTCACATTGTTGTTTCGAAATAAATTTCACTGCCCCATTAATTTTTCTCGATAGAAAATATAAAGCTGTCAATAAGTAAAAGGCCCATAAGAAACTCCCCCGAGCTGCCACAGCTACTGCGTAGATAAAATCTAAATATTACATCCTACTTTGCGTGCGGGAAAATCCTTCAACAACCGCTCTTATCCTTCCTGCCTCGTAACCACGGAAACGGCCAGGACGCATCGCATCGTTTGCTCCGAGCTTTTACAAAAAAAGAGGGAAAAGGAAATAAAAGTCGACGTTCGACGTCGGTTTGTCCCTTAGTTGTTTTCGCTGGATTATGTCTTTATTGATGTGTTGCAAAGCAATAATAATAATAATAATAATAGAAGAAGAATATGTACGAACGTGTACAAGCACTTGGAATTGCAAAATTGCTTGCCATGGGCGAATGGATTGTTATACAATATGTGTATTGAATTATTAGATATGGTACATTGAAGGAAGAAAATTGGCATCGTATCCTGCGCAGTGTGTACTGTTGACCGCACACGACAGCTAGGTGGAAAATTAATTCCCTGCTCTACTAATGCTAACGTTGGCGAGCGACGATTTGCCTGCCTCTGGTTTACTTTGTAAAGGTGCATTTAAATTAGAGAGAACAGAAGCGAACGAAAGGATTTGTTCGCTTAAGCTCGAGTTTTCTAGCATTACACGGATCATTTGGAACAAATCGGAACCATCATGGCACACTTAAATGGAAAACTAAAAATTATATTTTAAAAAATACTGACGTTTGAAATGTCACATACTTGGTATCGTTGGATTCAGAAAATTACGCAGAATTCAGAAATGCAATAATATACATTTCCATTTAAAAATCGAAAGTTGGTATCACTTCCGGCGAAACCGGAAAAAATCACTTGCATATCAAAAAGTGCCGGTTATTATGTATATAGGATATCCCAAATTTCAATCAATCATACAGTGATCCCCACAGAGTCCGAAAATGCTGCGTAAAAAGATACCTGCTTTTAAATAGGGGTATGATTCAGTCCGCACGTTGCTATCTGGAACAAAACGCGAGACGGAAAATATTTCAACTCCTGTTACCTCGCTGGACATGGTAAAGATAACAGTGATTATTCTAGTAGGATTTTCCATCTTCCACTGTTGTTTGTTTCGTATTTTGTTGGACAGCAATGTTGGGTTTTGCTATACACGCGCTTTTTATTGACAAAAATGACATAAATAACCAATTTCAACAAATTTTAACAAATATGATGTCATATCTCCACAACTATTCGGGATGGCTTCATTTTTTTTTTTTTTTAGTTTGAAAGCAGATTATTTACATGATATTTTTTTCCTTTACATCATATAGTATACACGTATGTAGATGTGTTTATTATAGTTTATATTTAATTATCTACTACAGTAGACTATTGGTATTTACCAAGTATCTCGGAATAACCTGCGAACGATATCTCCTCTTGCATCTCAACTTTTTGAAACAAGTGTTATCTGATCATTCAGAGTGAGTGACTAATCGTAAATTTTCAGTGTAGTTTCTTTCAGTGTTCCATTCAAACTTATTACAACCAACTTGAGCTGTCATATATCTATTAAACCAGTGAATTTCTAAGAAAACACAACACCAGGCTATTATTAGAAAGGTCAGTATATATATACAGATAACTATGCAAAATAAACAATAAACCAACTGTTTATTTACAGCAGAAGTACTAATAACGTGCCGATGGTTATCCGCCACATCACGCCAACATAATATATAAAAACTACGTTAATCGCGGTTTATAATTTCCTCTGAAGAGAAACATACACTGCAAACTACTAGAATGTATATCAAAGAATGTCGTATAGTTTTCAATACAAAGAAAAAATTTTTCAATAAAAAAAAACTATTTTTCAATAAAAAAACAAACAATAATTTTTATGCTGACAGAATTATTGTGATTATTAACATATTTAGAAGCTCCGTACAGTAAACTTCTTCCCAACTTCCAAAAACGAGGCTGACCTTTCCGTCAAACAATGAGTACAGTAACTGTGAGGCTCTGTTCTCACCAAATGCAATTAGCAACGGCAACAGGATCGCAACCCAACTACAAAATGACGCTGCACTACTGTATGTTCCCACTGAGAGCAACGCGATCGCAACTCGACTTGGGGTCGCTTTGCATTTGGGTTGCGATCGCGTTGTCGTTGCTGTTGCTTTTGGTGAGAACAGCTCCTTTGACGAGACTCGCAGTGAAAGCGTATACGTGTGAACTGTGGTTCGCACGAATACACACGTCTACGCGTGATCAATCCCAACTGCTGGCTTTAGATATAGCCTTGCACAGAAGCTGCAGAAGGAATCAGTCTGTACCAGTTATAATTTCAAATTATTTTGATATAATTACGCAACTCCCTCCTAAAATATTTTACGAATAAGCGATTACTACCGAACTAGCTTAAAAGCCTAATAACGAGAAAGCATGCAGGGACGGACGGTCATTCTCCCGCGAAACATCGAACGATTCTTGCCTTTTAGAATTTATATAGGTTATGTGGTTTATAAATACAGTGTGTGCTTCAGTGTTTACATTTTATTTGGATTGTGAGAGCCTAGAATGTATAATACTTTGTGTTTAAACGTATTTTATGTAGTTGTCTTTATAAATATTTCGGCGGATGGTGAATTATTCGAGTATTTTCCATTTATAAGTGGCTGTGGTAAAATAATACTGTGATAATGTTCAGGCCTTGGGAAGATCCTCAACCTAGCACTAGCAGAGAATTTCACGAAGATATAGGGAATGGTAAGGGTACACAAATTACAGAGAAAATTTCCAGAGAATATTTATGCAAACATACTCAAAAAAATGGTTTTAACTGTTTATAGAAATATAAAAGAAAGTGAAGGTGAAAAAAGAGTCGTGGAAAAAACGGACCACTTAACAGAAATTTCAGAACGAACTATCTATAGATTAATTATGGATGGGGTACATAATCGAAAAGTTAGATCAGTTAAAGGAACATCACGCGCATTAGATTCGTCCATGTGAAGTTGTTAAGAGATTTAATTTATAGTAAGTATAAAGAAAACGAGTTGCCAACGGTAGAATCAACACATATGGACCTTGAGAACAAAGAGTGTAATGTCAGTTAGTGAAGAAACACTTCGGCGATGGATATTAATTGTACAGTGGCGTAATGAAAATTTGGAAAATATTACAAAATTTCGAAATGAACAACGACCAATATATTATTTAGACGAAACTTGGTATGATATCCATGATAGAGTAAAAAAAGCCTGGATAGATGACTCAAAGAAATGTATGCTTGCAAATAAAGGAACCAGATTAGTAATTGTACATTGTGGATCAGAAAATGGATGGGTGAATAATGGTCTCAAATTAAGTGGAAGAAAAAACGGGAAGATTCAAACGTTGACCATCACCGAAACATAACTGTGGATATTTTTGAGAAATGGTGTCAGACATCATTACTACCAAATATAGAAAAAAACAGCGTAACTGTTTTAGACAACGCTTCGTATCATTCGCAGACAAATCGAAAAAATACCAAATACTGGAACAAAGAAAAAAGATTATCAAGAATTTCTTCGAAAACATAATTTGGAATTTCAAAAAAAATTTTATAAAGAAAGATCTTTTGGATATTGTTAAGAAGCAAAATTTCTCAAAACAATATGTAATTGATAAAATGTCTGAAGCTCAAGGACATACAGATTTACGGTTGCCCCATATTTTTGTATTTTCAACCCGATCGAACTAATATGGAATCAGCTGAAAAGAAGCAATCAAAAAAATAACACCTTTCCCAAATTTGATGCTAAAGTAATCGATCTTATTAAAGCTGAAGTGAGGGAAATAACACCAAGTTATGGCAAAATTGTATTCAGCATGTCATTAAAATTGAAGATGAATACATTAAGTTAGGAAAAAGCATCAGCCCTAATCAAGACCGTTTAATAATATATCTTGATTCAGATACCGATTTAGAAAGTGGTTGTGAAGTGTTAAGTGAGTATAGTGATTAGTGTTTTGAATAAGATATTATGTGATTTAGTGTACACATCGAACTATATCTACGAACAGATATAGTTCAATGAGTGTATATTGTGAATTTATCGATTTATCTGTGTTTTACATACGCGCAAGTGCAATATAACATTATTTTTATATATGTATACTTATATTACTTTATAACTATTTATTTGTTTTCCAGAATTGAATTTATTTATTTGATAATTATTTGTTTGTTTTCTAGAATTTAATTTATTTATTTAATCTGGGTCAATTAGATCAAGTTAGGGTTATTAACACGCTTTTATTAGCTTCACTTGTATGTTTGTTTGCTTGTTTGTTTGTAACCGACTCTTTGGACTCGATTTTGACCCACTTTAAACGGACAGATTTAATTGAAACTTTGTACACTTACGAAGAACCGGTAACAATACAATAATTTGATAAGTTTATATCATTATCCTGATCAGGATCGCCAGTCCTTTCCTCACGTATCCTCTGCGTGAGAGCAAGAGGCTTAATATTGTAAGTATATTCCGTGATTTTCAGTGCGGTCGTTGGCCGAGCGGGCAACGACGGACTCCTCGGGCGTGAGTTCAAATCCCATGGCTGAAATAAAAAAAATATTTTTTTTTCAGAAATATCTGTTGGATCGTAATATGTTATAATATCAGCATCAATAAGCAATATAAATATAGTTTAAAAAAAACTACAAAACATGCTTTCATAGCACATCAAACTAAAAAGTGAAAAATATAGTTTAAAAAAATTAAAAAACACGCTTTTAAAGCACATCAAACTAAAAAGTGAAAAATAATTATTAATATAATCTGAAAACAAAAATGAACGAAAAATACTAGTATTATTGTGAAAAAAGCGTGGGGCGCTTTGTGCCATATTTTTCGTATATCGAGCAACCCACGCTTTTTTCACAATAATACTAGTATTTTTCGTTCATTATTGTTTTCAGTTTATATTAATAATTATTTTTCACTTTTTAGTTTGATGTGCTTTAAAAGCGTGTTTTTTAGTTTTTTACACTATATTTATTGATATAAATATAATATTTTATTTATTTAAAGAATTTAAAGATTTGCTTTATTTGTTTTACCTATTTTAATAATATCGATAACCTTCAGTCTGACCCCACATTTTTTGGCAAGGAATTGCTCGTACCTCCTCGTGGTCCTTGCAGGGTAACAATAATAATTCGATATATTAAATTATTATTGGCTAAACTGAGCAACAAGAGAATATTGGATATAATTTTAATTTAGACTAACAAAATTCATCAATGCTCCACCAATATATAAAATATTATTCCTATCTTGACACAAGCAAAACAGAGTAATTTTTCTTAATTGATCATGGTATCAAATAACTATTTATTTATCAAAGATACAATACTTTTAAATTTCTGAGATTGTTTCAACGCACAAAAATTTTAAGTACGGTACTGAGTAGCATGTAATTACGCCGGCTTTGACACTTTTATGGCCTTTTAGTAACCCTTAGATCAGGAGGAATTGCGTAATTATATCAAAATAATTTGAAATTATAATTAATACAGCCTTGTTTCCGTTAATTTCTTATTTTAATCATGCCAGAACATACTTTACATGAGAATAATGATGTTTTATGTATTAAGTAATACATAATATTTATTATTTAATATGCTGTAGAAAAATAAAGCATGCCCCGCTCTATCCTAAGGAGCATCGAGGCAAAGCTTTGAGATTTTTTATGTGTCTCTTAAAGCTGTGGTCTACTATAGACCAATTTGTATTCCATCGGAAATATTCCGATGGAATGTTCCTAAAGGATTCTGCCCGCCGCACTATGGGCCGATGGTGGAGGCGCCGTCTCAAAAAATACCAAAAACCAAAAACCGAATAAGGAACACAAACTTCAATTTTCTTATAACTAATACATCAAACTTTTATAATTCGGTTCGGTAATTTATTTAAATGTTGACTGGGTTCAGTTGGTAGACTTCAAAAGTCGGAATATGGAGAGATTTAGATCTGTTGTTTTGATGCTTATTTTAAATAAACAATTTCGTGCTGAAAAATTAAATAAAGTACAATGTGTTATACACTGTTTCAAAGAGCAGTTCTTCTAGTACTAAAAACATAAAAAATATTTGTATATTGCTTATCCCTTACTACAATAAAAAAAGTGAAAAGGTCTCATGTTACTGGAATGACTTTCTCAACTTCAAGAAAAATTTTAACTGTTAGAAGGGTACGCCCGGGTAAGTTTTTTTTTCACCATCTGGCAACTAAAACGATTCTGTATAAGACCAAAAAAAAATCTTGCGGATTTTTTTGCGCTTCTCTTGCAAATCAACAAAATATACAAAAGCGCGCGCGACGAACACTTAAAAATCTGCAATACTCGTTCCGTAAGAATTATGAATTTGCAAAATACGGCGGTATAAAGAATACCTATACATTATGGAATTGCAACAAATCAGAGCATAGCATTTCACTGAATGCCTGGATTTTAGAAATCGTATATCGGGACGGTCCCATCTGATTTTTTTTAGCAACACCACCATATTCCACGTTTGACAAAATATGTTTACGAGTGACTTGCGGTTAGATAAAATCAAATAAATATTTGTAGTTGTTAAACTTATTAAACAAAGTGGTATATCAATAAAAATGGTTTACGATATAATTTGAAAAAAATATTTTTTTGGCCATGAAAAATAAAACAGAAAAAATATTTTTTTTCTTCGCCTATACACGGGATGTGTATTCTGCGGTTACCATTGCCCTTAGAAAAGTATATAAACTTGGGTTTGTTAAAATTTTAGGTTATTATTAATGTATACAAGCAGCATTAATTAATAGTAATCAATAATTTGCCGCTGTCAGCAGTATCTACGACAGTAAACAATGAACAATTTCAAAATTACTAAACGTAACATATGTGACGCTTTTATAGAGCACGGAAAACATATATCAACAGCTGAACGGTATGTTAAAGAGCATTTCGATCTTTCTGAAGAGCAGTTGCAATGTGTTATCATCAAAATTCAGAAACACTTATTGCCCGAATTTAAGATACGCTGGAATAAAGCTGGAAGAAAAAGGGATGTGTTCTTACGTAGCAACGAAAAATGGTTAAATGGCGAATTTTTTGTACCATTTCAAGAAGACGAAGAACCATCGACGTCCTTATCTGAAAACCCACGTGGGAGACCATGTAAGTCATTTAACGAATCCGCAGAGAAGACACAGAAACGAAAAGCAATAAAACTATTTCGAGACTCTGGACTTGATCAGATTTATCATTCATATACTCAGGGATCACGTTCAATTGGTGAGACATGGGAATCAGAAATTATACAGGAACTACGTTCTGCATCACAAGAAAGGAAAGCTTTTAGCCACACATTATTAAGACGTAATACTTCTGTTGGCCCTTTCACAAATCAAGAGGCCTTGGCTCTTTTCATTGTTTAGATTTAACGAAAAACCAATATACATATCTTAGAACCTGTTTACAAGACAAAAACTGTACTGTACGCCCATCATATACCAAACTTACAGAAACAAAGCGAGAATGTTATCCAGAGCACATGCAAGTAACTGAAATTGGTGCTAAAGTAAGTTTGCAGTCTCTTCTAGGTCACACATGTAAGAGAATAATCAAAATTTATTCTGTGAATGTAGCCAACTTTTCACAATTAATATTATACAATAAATGGGGCTGTGATGGATCCTAGGGACAAAGTGAGTACAAGCAAATACTGTCTGGTGAAAGTGACGTAATATCCGATACTAATTGTTTGTAATATCCTTGGTTCCACTACAAATTGTTGATGAAGTCACAAAAAACGTCGTTTGGAAAAATCCAACCCCGTCCTCTATTCGATACCGTAGGCCCATTTTAACAGAATTCTCAAAAGAGACTCCAGAGAAAACAAGATCTGTTGTCAATGAAATGGAAACTCAAATAAGCACTCTTTTGCCTTCTTTTGTAGTTAAGAATGAACAGCAGATGTCTATTAAATATGAACTGTTCTTTACAATGATAGGTGGTAAGGTTATACAAGTAGTAACAAATACTCCATCAAGTGCCACATGCCAATATATGTCTTGCAAAACCAACAGAAATGAACGATTTGGAACGTGTTAAACAGAGACCTGAGAATGAGGAGCATTATAGATTTGGACTCGCATCTTTACATGCATGGATTCGATTTATGGAGTTAGTACTTCATGTTTCATATAATTTATCATTTAAAAAATGACCAGTAACCTCAGAGGACATGAAAAAGCAAAAGAAATCAAAAAGGCCTATGTACAGGAGCAGTTTCGGAAAGAATTAGGATTACTAATTGATAAACCTCGACAAATCAGCGAAACTAGTAATGACGGAAATACCGCTCGAAGGTTCTTTGCCAATTCTGCTTGCACTGCACAAATTACTGGAGTTGATGAAGAATTAATTATGAGATTTCGCATACTACTTCAGACAATGTCAAGTGGTATGGCAATCAATGCCAAAAAGTTTGGTGAATATGCTATTAGAACAGCCGAATTATATGTGAGCAAATATCCATGGTACTATATGCTCTCCTCTGTAAATAAAGTACTCATTCATGGCGAAAACATAATTCGATATAATGCACTTTTACCACTTGGTCAGTTGTCCGAAGATGCACAGGAATCCAGAAATAAGGATTACAAACGTTTCAGGTTACATCATTCTCGCAAATGTTCCCGAAAAGCTACTAACAAAGATGTATTTCATACTTTATTGTATACATCAGACCCTTATATAACGAGCTTAAGACAATCTGTGTCACGCAGGATTATGGAACTTGAAGAAGAAGCCTTGCAACTATTACAATAAATATTTATTTACATATAATTATGTACATAATTTATACGCTGTATGTTCTCATTATACAATTATAAAATGAAATGTATAAAAACAAAATAAAAATTATTTACCGTCACTACTGTACATCAGACCTTTCTTTATATCTGTATACCTAATTTCATGTGTCTATAGTAACAAATAAAAAAGTTACAAATTTTTGAGACGGCGCCTCCACCATCGGCCAATAGTGCGCCGTCCGGTCAAGTGTGGGTTTACACATTTAAAACTAATTTATTTCTTCGACAATTTTCTTTTCAGTCCGAGCCAATTTTGGTCGGATCAGTGTGATCCAAGCTTTAGGAGTGCCCCATTCTCGCATTTTGAATGTACGAGTTCCAAAAACCTTTCGACTCGAGATAGTGCAATAGTTTCCTTAAAGGCGCTTTCGTATCAAATATTTTGCAAAATAATAATAATAATAATAACACGTCTTTATTAAGTATAAGCAATACATATTATTGCAATTAAAGGAAAAAACAATTTGGTAATAATAATGGTTAAATCGTGAATCGTGTGGAATTCTAAATCACTTTATGTGACATACGACTAGACGAAGGTCTTTTTATATTAGGGACAAGACCGCGTGAAGTAGTAATCTGGCAGTTTGGAATAAATGTGCAAATCAATATTGTAAAAGCTTAACCCAACTCATAACTTCCAGTCCAGTCGTACAAGACAAAATTTATTATTGATAAGCACAATAGTTGAAATGGTTCCGCAAATAAAAATGTTTGATGGCTATTCTCGACTTGAAGTCAACTCGGAAGTGGTACATAAAATGCTTACTGCCGCTACTTAATCTTCAAGTAGCGTGGTAAATCGCAAGTGTTAAGGTGCCACGGACGTTAAGTAATGTAATAAGTGTGTCAATATTGCCCATATAAAATGTATACGGCGTGGCTGCAGAACAATGCGGAAAATTCTCGCCGTAAAATTCTTAAAAACACAAGATTATTAACATACCAATATCTGATTTTTTGGGGTGATTGGCCTAAAAACCAGAATCGGCTTAAAGATTGGGCCTGTGCCCGTAATAAAATTCATCTATAGTATGACGAGGTAGAGGATAAAATTTCAAAAATATATACATAGGATGTTCTGCATGATGCCTGAGTCAATTCTGCATCGCCAGTATAAATATTATTTATTTATTTATTTATTTACTTTCATATACATATCCTACAGGTAAAACCCAATTACAGGATAGAAAACACTTAAATAAATTGAAGTAAAAAAAAGCAAAAAATTGAAAGTCTGCCAACAATTAGAGTAAAAAAAATATATAAATATTACAACGGAAATGAAGAAATAAACATTAATATAATACATAGTAATAAATTAACACTAACAATACATTATACTTTAATTAAAATATTGCTATTCGACAATAATAATACAAGCACAATAGCAATAAAAATAAATATAAATTGTACAAAAGTACACAGATTAAAATATTGTCATTCACTCATTTAGTACAACTTTTTTAATTTTGTCAATGGTACAAGAAAAAATATCAATATTGTCCTCCACGTTGCAATAGTTTGCGATCATTTGATATAAAGAGGATGCTATCATAATATTAGTATTAGCTGTAGGTAATTTAAAAGTGCGGTTATGACGTGATGATATTCTTGGAACTTGAAAATTAATTTGGTTTAATATCCATATACAGTCAACTAAATTATTAACCACCTTATACAAAAAAATTATAAATTGTGCCGCCCTACGTTTTGCAAGCTCGGATAGATTGAGACGTGCAAGTAAAATATTGTTTTGAATGCCTCTTTCCGGATATTCACCATCAAGTACGTATACTGCTGATTTTACAAATCGTCGTTGTATTTTTTCTAAAGACCAAATATGTATATTATAAATGGGACTCCACACTATTGATGCATATTCCAACCGCGATCTAACAAATGAAACATAGAGCACTCTAAGCGTATGCAAGCTACCAAACCCCTTTGAATTGCGTATGACAAGTCCAAGGCTTTTATAAGCAGACGAAGTAGTCGTTTCGATATGCCGTATGAAAGATAATTTAGGGTCAAAAACAACTCCAAGATCTTTTATGTAATCTGGCCTTTGTAATATTAAATCATCCAGTTTATAATTATATTTGATTGAGGTTACCTTCCTCGTGAATGTCAGAACATTACATTTTGATCCATTTAACGGTAATATATTATTCGCACACCAGAGATTTATGTTGTCTAATGCTGTTTGAAGATATTCGCCATCTGTTTCAGACTTAATTTCGCAAAATAGTTTTAAGTCGTCCGCATATAATAGATAATGTACTCGATGGAGATTAGATGTGATATCGTTGATAAACAAGACAAATAAAAGTGGTCCCAATATCGAACCTTGTGGTACGCCTGACTTCGGCAAGAATCTGCCAGACCTGTATCCACGGTATTGAACAAATTGATACCTATCTTGCAAATAGGATTTAAGAAATTTAACTATTGGCCT
Organism: Rhamnusium bicolor; assembly: GCA_029963845.1. Lineage (NCBI taxonomy): Eukaryota > Metazoa > Arthropoda > Insecta > Coleoptera > Cerambycidae > Rhamnusium > Rhamnusium bicolor. Next base: position 813,388 of record JANEYF010005704.1, on the reverse strand, counting down.
GGAAAGTCCAAAGTTCTCAAGTTTAGTTAATAAAATACCGTGGTCAAGTCTGTCAAATGCCTTGGAGAAGTCAGTATATATTACATCCACCTGACTTTGTTGATCTAATTTGGCGCTGATATATTGGGATTTACACACAAGGTTTGTGACTGTAGACCTGCCTTTCACGAATCCATGCTGCTCAAGCGATATCATACCAGATGTGATTGTATATGATTGGATGTAGAATAATCTCCAACAATTTTGCAAAGTTACAAATGATGGTTATTGGCCTATAGTTTATTTCATTTCTATCGCCTTTTTTGTAAATAGGGCATACCCTCGAGAGTTTCCATAAATCAGGAAAATAAGAAGTTTGCAATATTAAATTAAAAATTATGGGAAGTGAGCCAGCCAAATCTGATGCGCAGTCCTTTATTATGAATGCTGGTATTAAATCAGGACCCATAGTCATAGTCGGCTTAATCTTTTTGATAGCATTCATTACATCATTTTTCGTGACAGAACTAATATTTAAGGACAACATGTTTTCTGAATTAAGAGCATTTAAATTATTATTGCCAGGTTGCGTAAAGGAGTTAGAGAAATGATCAGCGAAGCTATCAGCTAATAATTGAGGATCTTCAATGGTTTCATTATTATATTTTAATATCGAAGGATTAGATAAGTTATTGTTCCTTGTATTTATGTATGACCAGAATTTCTTAGGATTATCTTTTATATTATTTTCGATATTTTGAAGATATGCCGCCTGCGAGATATTTACATCATTTTTTATTTGAGATCTCAATAATTTGAACCTATTTAGATTCTCATTACTGGAAGTTCTTTTATATTTCTGCCAAGCTTTATGTTTTTGTTTTATTTTGTTTATAATTTGACCATTAAACCAAGCAGGATACGATTATACCCTCTTCAAGGTCTAATTTACTAGCAATTGCATTTCAAAACTTTAAAACATGTTTTGGAAGAATAACTCAATAGCTTACAAAATTGCAAATATCTGCTGAACTATTTGCAGAATGAAATTCTCTTGTATATATACCCCTATGGCCATCTTCAGCTGTTTTCGAGATAAGTGAGAGCAGTACAGTGAGAGAACAACTGAATAGTTTTTCCAAATAGGTGAATTAGTAGAGGCCAAGCCAGTGAAGTCACCTGATCGGGCTAAAATTGATTTTTCCTCAAGTGTATAACAATACTTACATTATATATTGCAACACGTCCTGGAGAAAGAGCCTATTTTTGTACTAATACAAATATTTTTCATTTTTTTCCTAGGACAAAAATGAAACAATGTACACTGCTGTGCAAAAGTAGGACAGTGACAGTAGTGGTGTAATATATGTAATATAAATGTATCTGCTTTTCCACGCAAATAATTTACTAAATGCTGATCGTATTCAACCATCATTTATCCTCCGTCTCCCAGTTAAAGACCTTCTTTTAATACTCCTTTCTTATTATTTCGCTTTTTAACTCTTATAGGTACAGTAATAAGTGCTGCCCTACTTACTTTTGCACAGCAGTGTACCTATCATACAACGAATAAAAAATCCAAGTAGCTATGACTTGTCATAACTGTCAGTTTTAAATTTCACATCAGTTTTTCAAATTTAAAAGCAAAAATGCCTGAAGAAATGCAGTGCACACTACCTGAAATACTTGAAATTGCAAATTCATCAGTGGCAACATTAATTCCCGCGAAATCCAAAAAAGTTTACGATAATGCGTACGATAAATTTATAAAATGGGCCAAGGACAACAACGTACATATGTATTCGGAAAATGTGATGATAGCATATTTTACACATTTATCCAAAATTCTGAAAAGTTCAACCCTATGGGTGCAATACTCAATGGTAAAATCTAAATTAAACATCGAACACAATATAAAAATTGACAACTATTCTAAATTGCCTTTTTAAAGCGACAAGGCGAAAATTATAAACCTAAAAAGTCAAAAGTTTTGTCTAAAGAAAAGTTTGATGAATTCCTTAATAATGCACCTAATGATAAATATTTAGCAACAAAGGTATGTACGCATTTTAAAATTATATATTTAACCCTTTCATATCTATAATATAAAAGTTTGTTATAATTTGTGAAATTCCAGTTATTTTATATCTATCCGCTATGAAAATAATAGATAAAAAGAATTGAATGCTTTGATTAAGTCCGGATATAGCTCAGTGGTCAGAGTGGTGGACTCGTAATTTGAAGGCTTTTTAACTTTATTTTATTTTTATAAAATTAATGTAGCATATTTTTTAGGTTGTACTAATATGTGGAGTCACAGGAGCTTGTAGATGCGATGCACTTGTTCATATAAAAGTTAATGATATAAAAGATTTGGGAGATTTAATCTTAGTAAATATTCCAAACACAAAAACTAAAAAACTCGCTCATTTACTATAATTTGAGATTTTTATTTAAATTTATACAGAAAATATGCTACTCTTCGGCCAAAAGACATAACATTTGGTAGATTTTGTATTAAATATCAAAATGATTACTGTCATCGTGTTGTGATGGGCATACATAAAATTTCAAACGTTGCAAAAGATGTTGCGTCGTTTTTAAAGTTGCCAAATTCACATGAATATACGGGCCATAGCCTTAGAAGAACCTCGGCAACTATCTTAGTTAATAATGGTGGCGATATAACAACCCTAAAGCGACTGGTGGATGGAAATCCACCAGCGTTGCTGAAGGATACATTGAAGAATCTGCAAACAACAAAAAACAGATAGCGATGAAAATACTAAACCTATTAGAGTATAATGAGCCCAGTACTTCGAGTCAAACTGAAAACATTTTTACTGAAGAATTTTCTGCCAACAATGAAAGAATTTTGAACAATCAAACTGACAATCTTATTGCAAGTAATGTATTCGACAGAACTATGAATCTAGAAGCAAACACAGCCAGCAGTGCTTTAAACGTAAGCAACTGTACTATACAGAATTGCACATTTAATATTCATGTTAATAAATAATGGTTTTTGGAAAGACCTACAAGTAATATAGATTTTGATACTTTAAGAACTAAAAATGTTATACTTAATTTTAATTCCAATTAAAAAAAAATGTTACCTATGTTTAATTTATAAATAAAGTAGTTAGTACTATGTTATGCTTAATTAATAAATAAAATGGTTAGCATTACCAATATTTTATTTTTTTTGCCAAAATTGAACATATTTGATGTCATTTTTCGAAATTAAAGTCGCAATTTTTTTATTTTGACCCTTGAAGAAAAATTAGTATGTCACTTGGAGTAGAAGGCACATTATATGTTTCGCCCAGTTGCTCAGCCTCGGTTTGTGCCTCGGCTGCGCAAACTTCTAGGCTCAACATGTAATTTTCGCCTTCTCCTCCTAGTAACATAATACACTATTTGTTCATGAAGACACATTATTGGTTATCAGGAAGTATCTGCCATTCTAGAAAATATTTAAGAACTAATTATGAATGCTTTTCAAAATATTACTCCCAAAATACCAAGAAGGGTGGAGAGTTTTTTTAAAGATCGCTTACGCGTCGTATAAAGTAGACTGGGGCATATTTATTTCAATATTCCTCAATATTTTACCATGTAAGGAGGCGTAGGCGTATCTGTTAGCAAGTTTTGCACCGATTCCAACGTATTTTCGCCCCATAATTCTTTAGAAGAATGTATACACTGAAAGAGCTACAGTATTTGCATTTAAGATTTTTAACATTTTACACGCACATTTCTAAGTTCTCATCCATTTCACCTGCCAAAACATTACGTAGCAATCGACCGGAAGCGTTCATCCACGCCAATTCAAATAATTTAGAAAAGTCGAAAAGCCCTCAACAACGCGAAAACGGTTTAAACAACACGTGTCGTCGTGCTCATCCACGTCATCTTCTCCAACCTAGGTAACGTTGCTGTGAATTGACATTTTTCCTAACTATACCATACACTGGGGTAATTCACTTCAATATTTATAATAAACTGGTGGGGATACAACACGTTCGCTGCATGGTTTGTGAGACTCGTCTCTATTATTTATTTTAAATCATGAAAATAAAAAAATTCCCCTTTAATTATTAAAAGCCAAAAGGAATTCTACATTGTGAGTGTAATCCGGCTTTGCGGAATAGAATTTTAAACTAGAAATGCCATACCACTTGAAACCTAAACGAAACCTCGAGGACCAACAAGAAGGAAATATATGAAATTATTATCCGCTGCAATTTAACTACTCGACTGTTATACATACATATATATTTCTAAATGAGTCCGTGCACTCGGTGAACAGTAATTTCTAGCTGGGTTCTCGTTACAGAAGCTAAAAGCTAAAACGCCAGCAGAGAGCTCGTGGGGTTCATTGAACGACACGGCGGGAGAAACGTCTTCGAGTACCCTGATTTACGTCGGACATTGTGTTTCTATCTACCTGCAAACTAATAAATGCAACAGGTCTAACAGATTATCTGTTATATGTATTACAAATAGATGCCTAAACACTAGTCTATCTCAAATATACTTTTAATAATAAACATTAATTCCTATACAGGGTGTCTCACCAGGAACTGCATCGATCGATGTAGGGAAAAGTACGGCATCAGAAATTTTGAAAATTTAGGGAATTATTAATGGCAGTATGGTCAATCCAACTAAAATAATTACACGCATCTGGCACTCCCGGTTGTCGCCACAAACTTGCTTATTTTAAATGGAATACCCTGTATATTTTAGGGTTTTCGAAAAGAGCATAAAAATATGAATCAAAAACATACCTAAACAAAGCCATACCCTATGCCTAAACCCAGCCGTTTCAGAGATATTTGACATTTTAAAAAAATGTTGAGAGGTGTAATTGTTTATAGTTTATACGAGAATTGAAATCGTATAAAAACTAAAAGCCAGCAAAAACAGTCGGCATCTCTTTATTCTATATATTATTGTATATGTAAAATAAAGAGATGCCGACTGTTTTTGCTGGCTTTTAGTTTTTATACGATTTCAATTGTGATCGTATAAACTATACAATAACCTTTATAACTTTCTTCGTGTAAAAGATACTCATTTGTTTTTTGGCATGCAGACAGAGCATAAGGTGAGCTACGCTGTACAACTTAAAGAAATTCAATAATAGTATACCAAGTGTTCCATTTTTGACGTTACATTTTGCAAACCTCAAACCGCGAAAACTTGCTTAGTCAAATGGAACATCCTGTATTTTTTTTACATCAAGTTATGTATAATTAAATTCCTTTTTTTTCTGATAAAAGCTGTGGGGGTTTAAGTTACAACTTTTTGAAATATTTGCGATTTTTTTAGAAATTTAAGAATTTTTAGTAAAAATTTTATCATATTAGCCATGACTAGAAACAATCAGTAACGTCAGTCATTCTCTTATGTCAAAAAATGCCACCGCGTTTAAATTACACCTACGAAAAATTGTGAATTTTTTTATTATTTATGGTGAATGTGATAAAGTAATATCAAGAACTTGTAGTAAATTTGCCACTCGATATCCACAAAAACGGAAACCGTCATCAAACACTGTAAAACGCATACTGGATAATTTTAAAAACTATGGCTATATCAAGGCAAGAATTCAAAAGCAGAAGCCTATTGTTGATGACGAAAACGTAGAAATCGCAATTCTGGGATATTTTCATGTATTTCCAATGATGTTATTAAGACAAGCTGCTCCGGAATCGGGACTATGCAAGAATTCAGTTCACAGAATCTTAATTAAACATAAATTTCTCCCGTTTTCGTTCCAAATGGTTCAACGATTAAAAGAAACATATTTCCTAAGAACAGCAAATCTTTGTAAATTTATTTTAATAAGGTCTGTAGGCGACGATTCTTATTTGGGAAATATTATATGGTCAGATGAAGCTAAATTTACCAAAAATTGGAGTGACTCGAACATTCATGTGTTCAGGGAGCGAAATTATCAAGAAAGTTGGCAGTTTAATGTTTACTGTGCTATAAGAAACGATAAAATGGTGGCATTTAAACAATAAGTCATAAAGATTTCTTCTTCTGCTAATATGAAGTTAATTTTTTTGTTTTTGCTTTTTTTTAGGTGACAGATCTAAATATTTCACAAACGTTTTATTAAAAACTATTTAGAAAATTTACCTGTCGCCGAACATAGAAACATTTTTTATCAGCACGACGACGGTGCTCCCCCACATAACGCGTATTTGATAAATAATTTTTTACAAGAAACTTTTTACGATCAATGGATCGCCAATAATGGACCTTTCCTATGGCCTCCTCGCTCGCCCGATTTATCAGTTTTAGATTATTTTATTTGGGGAACTATTAAAAATAAAGTTTACGAGAGCCCATTAACAACTATTGAAGATTGTATGCAGAGAGTAAGAACTGCATTTCAAAACTTATCACAGGATTCAATTAAAAGAGCTACCCATGAAGAACTAATCCGAAGGTGCGAAAAATGTGTGGAGGTTCGAGGGCGGAATTTTGAACAATTATTAAATTAAAATGGAATCATGTTTTTAGTTGATTTTATCTTAGCTATTTTAGTTTATGCAAAGTGTCTTTAATCCAATTAATAGGCATGTTACAGTGTTTAGTGTTATTTTCCGTTTTTGTGGATAGCGAGTAGCAAATGTACTACAAGTTCATGATATTACTTTATCACAGTCTCCATAAATAACATACAAATTCAAAAAATTTTTCGTGGGTGTACTTTAAACGCGGTGGCATTTTTTTGACATAAGAGAATGACTGACATAATTGATTGTTTCTAATCATGGCTAATTTGATAAAAATGTTACTATAAATTCTTGAATTTCTAAAGAAAATCATAAATATTTCAAAAAGTTGTAACTTAAACCCCCACAATGCTTATATCAGAAAAAAAGGAATTTAATTTATACACAACTTGATGTAAAAAAATACAGGGTGTTCCATTTGACTAAAGCAAGTTTTCGAGGTTGAAAGTTTACAAAATGTAACGTCAAAAATTGAACACTTGGTATACTATTATTGAAGTTTTTTAAACTGTAGAGCGTAGCTCACCTTATGGTTTTTCTGCATGCCAAAAAGCAAATGAGTTTCTTTTACACGAAGAAAGTTATAATGGTTATTGTGAACCATTACACCTGTAAATTTTTTTAAAATATCAAATATGTAACGGCTGGGTTTAGGCATAGGTTATCCTACATGTTTTTGACTTAGAATGTTATGCTCTTCTCGAAAACCCTAAAATACATAGGGTGTTCCATTTATAATAAGCAAGTTGGTATCGACTTCCGGTATAACCGGAAACGCCAGATGATTGTAATTATTTTAGTTGGATTGGCCACACTGCCGTTAGTAACTCCCTAAATTTTCAAAATTTTCTGGCGCACTTTTCCCTATATCGATGGATGCAGTTCCTGGTGTGGACACCCTGTATATTGTTAAATATGTTTAATACAGAAGATAATCAAGTGATTTTAAAACGGAAAGATTTCTTCTACAGTGAGCTTTGCAATCTACCCGAAACTACCGTGAACATTTTTTTTTCATATCTTAGTTACTCAATGTAGGAATTGTGCAATAGTATGTTTGACATATGAAAAATAAACTAAATTATGTCAATCAGATAATTTATCTAATAAGAAATCAGAAATTATTGGTTTGTGTTCACAAAACCACGAGGTTGATTTATTATTTCAATTTTAAAATTGCAATGATAGTTTCGGATGTGACGTCACTCTTGTAGTAAGCAAAACCTAGGGTTATCGTGACTGCATTGTGAATATATGGACTGAGTTCGTGTTGTTTTTTCAAGTTTATAATAATTAATCATGGAGAATTGACACAATAATGGTGGCTAAATTCTTTGCGACTAATCCCGATTTCTGTTCTGTCGAATTTAGGAACATTATAACATCTGTAAGTATATAATACTTGTTTACTTCTAATTTTAAAGCTAACTAGCTACTTATGTTCATAAAAGCGTGTATAATATAAGTAATTAGAACATTATTTATTAGGCAATCTTCAACGTAACCTCAAAATTACAAACATGACCGATATCTGAAAAACTTCACGTGTTTACATTAGATGTAAAGTTCACAGCTACTGATAGTATAAGACAAAATAGTACTTACATCAAAGTGGTCCTCACAAAAATACAGTATATTTTTACTAGATAATAATTTTGGGTTTCTCCTGGCAAGTTGTAACCAAGTCTTTCTCATTTTAATATCATCTGGCAGTTTTATAAACAACTTTTGTGGTGTCTTTACACTTGTACTCTTGTAGTTCGGCACCAAACACCACGTATAACAATGGGAAATCATTATTTTATATGATAAAAAAAAAACGATACCGAGCGTTACTTGCGTTTGTTTGTTTGCTACAAGAATGACGTCACAGTAAATAGTGACATGGCGGCTGGGGTTTTCGCGCCAATATATATATTTGAAACTTTGAATGCCATTTTATCCTATAAAGCGATTTCATTTAAGCGAAATAAAAATTCCTGTAGACTAACTACTACCATATGAACATTTTAAAAAAATTAAAAAATATGAGTCAAATAGCCTATTACAGGATATATTTGGAAATGAGATATTAAATAAAATTACATACATAATAAAAAATCCAATTAGAAGCGATAGACGAGATTCTGTTGGATTCATCGGGGCATCGTATACAATATCATTGCATATAACATTGCTTCCTGAAGATGTAACTATAAGCCATCAACATATCCATGCATAGTATTTATTATCTAGGTTTATAAATACGGTTTTTGTATTTGGGACATTTTACATTTAACTTGGTATAATGTAACAGAAAATTAAGGGAACAAAAAAATCTAGCACAAGATTAAAGTGTTCTTTGATGGCGGAAGATCAATCGAATTGAGACATATCGACAAAAAATAGATAAATCAACTGAGGCGTCTTGTTATGATGCCGCAATTCGATTGTCATTCGTTGTCAATAAGTAATTTGAATTTATGTTCCTTTTTGTTATTTATCTCTTTATGAACAAGGATAGATTATTTTCTTTAAGATTGAATTAAAAATTAATAATTTTGTCTACTAATGCATTAAATACATGAAATTTTTTTCTGCTTAATCTCATCATGAATCAACATATTTCGTGTGTAATTTTTATTAATAGTCAGTTTTTAGCTGCTACACAAATGTGTACATATTTGACAATAGAAATAACAAAATTAACGATTTCTTTTAAAACTTGGCTTGAATAAAGTGCGACTAGACGAAACCACCCGAATTTCCTTGAATTTGGACCAACTTAAAATTGAATGCGTTTTCTGAAATTTTACTGTATTTCTACGTGAAGCATTGCCAAGTGTTTGAATATAATAGGAATATTTGAATATTATAACGTTATGTATGATGCACCTTTTCTAGGATATACGTCCCTCACTTCAAGCGTTGACAAAATATTTAAAATTTGTTTCAGTTCCCACGATCGACTTGAGAACACTATGCCCTCGTAATGTCTTCATAAACAGTCTGACGTGCTCACTTGACTTGAAATCAAAAATTCGTTGTTTAAACACTTAAAAATTAAATTTGTATCGAAATAATTTCGACAGGATGACAACCCGGATAAACATTAAATAATACTGAAGATAACTATAAATTTATATACGCTTATAATAACACCAATTGGCTCCTTGTAGAATATTTTTCCAAAAGGTCATGTATAGTTTATTTCAAAAAAACGTCGGCTACTTTGATCCCTTTACAGCCCTCAAAGAAGCCGACGTTCTTTACGTTGCAAATATGTGTGAAATAAACTATACAGGGTAGTCAAAGGCAACTGCCGAGCCTCTTCCTTAAAAGCGGTAAATGATATTTAAATACCTTTTTTAATTTGATGCTGTTTTTATTAATTAAAAGGAGTTTCTTTTTGGAAAAAAAAACGACAAGTGTGAAAGGTCTATTTCATAAGATCATAAGTAAAGCTGGCCGAGGTGGCTGGAGTACAGCCAGTCTTGCGCTGGCGTCACACGTGTCGATTTAGAAGTGATTTACGCTACAGTTTTATTTGAAAGGTTAATGCGTGAGGTTGTACCTATAAATTATACATAATGTCAAACGCGCCAAAGGGTAAGAAACGACCGTACGCGGACACAGTGAATACATTTATGGGTGAATTTCCGGATTTATTCTATGCCGGATGCTAAATAATTTGTAAAGTTTGCAATCAAGACTTAATGTGCTGGCACAAAACAGATTGTCGTCGTCATATCAATACCGTGCAACATCAAAATAAAAAAAACGGCATGCCTTTGACAACTCAGTTTATGTTTGATTTATTGTTAATGTTAATAGCCTGTAATATTCCGCTACACATATTGGATAAACAACCATTTCGGGAGTTTTGGAATAAATACAATCCCCAGGTGAACTTACCAAGTCGTACATCGTTACGTAGATATATTCTAGCTGTTCGTGAAGACATTGTAAATAGGATTAAATGTGGATTAAAAAAATACACGGCTCTGGTTATGTATTGACGAGACGACAGATTGTAAAAAGAATTCTATTTTAAATATTATAGTCCGTGTACTGGACCCTCTTAAACCAACATTTTCACTTTTACTAGCAGTAAAACACTAACTGCGTGTATTTTACTGGCGAAATAATTACGCGTGTGGTGTTGGAGACATTCGAAAAATTTGAACTTTCAACAAGTCAAGTATTGATGTTTGTGACTGATGGTGCCGGGACAATGCGCGTGGTAGGCCGTTCTCTTCAAAGAAACAATTGTAGGTTTTTACATGTTACGTGTAAAGTGCATGCGTTACATCTTGTGGCAGAAACGATTCGTAAATGTTTTCCAGAGGTAGATGCATTAATAGCAAATACAAAAAAAGTATTTCTCAAATCTCCTAAACGGCTTCGATCATTTCACAGACAGTGTCCTGGTATCCCTGAACCACCAGAGCCGATTCTTACACGTTGGGGAACGTGCTTGAAAGCAGCTTTTTATTATGCTGAATATTTTCAACAAATAAAAGCTGTGATACTACAGTTCAACCCTAACGAGGCTGCAGCTATTAGGGAAAAACAGACAAGCTTTCAAGACGTTTCCCTTGAAACAGATTTAAAAACTATTAATAACAATTATAGAAGACTACACGACGCAATAGAAAAATTGCAAAATAGTTCGTTGTCGTTAGTGGAATCGCTGCAAATAGTGGACGACGTAAATAATCGCGTTAGTGAAAAATTCGAGAATGTATTACAGAAAGATCCTGATTTTAGCAAATTAAGACAAATTTGTGATGGTGCATCTATAACTTCGTTAAGTGAGTTCACAGATTGTTTTACTTATGCCTGTATTACATCCGTAGATGTCGAACGGTCATTTTCAAAATACAAACATATTTTTTCACCAAAGCGAACAGCGGTAGACAGCTGTAGAAACATACCTCATGCTATTATACTATAAATCTTCCCCACTTTGTTATGACGACAACCAAACTACTTCATAAATCTGCTTAAAAGGGTGAGTTTTATACAAATTTTTATAAAATGTAACATTATTGTTAAAATTTATTTCTATTTATTGTACTTATTCAAGTATTATGGATATGATGTAAACATATGAGTCATATGACGGCTCTGTCGGCCAGGTGACCTCGGCAAGCTTTAATCATAAGTCATGAAAATTTCAAGTAGTTTTGTCAGTTAGTTTTAGAGAAATTAATTCTCAAATGCCGTTATATCGAAAATGATGCCGAATGCAGTACATTTTTTACATTATCATTCAGTATTTCAAAAATTAACACCCACTTTCACAAAATTTTGACATTCTATATTAAACAGCACATGTAACTAACGTGAAGAAATGTTCCAATTTGGTGGCCTAGTTTTTTTTGTAGGCGTTTAAAGTGAGGGTTTCAAATTAAAATGTCCCTTCACAAATACGTAATGTCTAATTTCCAAGCGTTACAATCAATGTTACTTTGATATGAAACATAATTTTTATTAGAACTAGTCTTAAACATATATTGCAAAAAAGAAGTTGCAAAAGGGAGGAAGTTGTATTGTTTCTTTAGTAACTTATATTTACCAAATTTACCAGCGTAAATTCGTTTCGATATTATGTGTAAAGTAACAAGATGAATCCTATTTAAATATTAAATCCTAAAAACTACTCTTTTTTTTTATACTAGAAATTAAAATAACTTTTTCAGGTACTACTCTGTGTGTTTATTTATTGAGACGACAATCAAACAAAAGACATATATTTTATACAATTAAAACAATAGCCAGTCGGACTGAACGATTTGAATGAATCGTGTCTGACGCCGAACCAACAATCTGAAAGAAATCATTGACCTCTGCCTCTTTGCACATCGAGCACTTACGCACACTTTATACTCGAAATTCGTCAACCTATTAACTAGCCACTGTTGCCGGTTTAATGCAGAAAAATACTAAAACAAACGTGTGGGTAATTGGTAGCTGGCCAAGAATACAAAACAACAGAATGAGAAAAGTAAATTAAGTCCGATAAAGATTTAATATGTATAGCTTGTGCCAGTAACGTGTTACCTTTGGGGGGTATATATCGCCAAAATTTGAAATCAGGGACAAAGGTATTTCCGTATGTAAAATCCGTCTCAAGCATGTAATAAAATTTGTAAGAAAATTTTATGAAACCGGGTCAGGGTTCAGTTAACCATAAAAAAACACAATCGTTCACGTACTGTCATCAATAACGCAGTTCATATAACTGTACTTGGACATGTCGAGGTTGACCCTGCTGAAAGTAAAAGTATTGGATAAAATTGTCTCAAGATTCTGGAGTGCCTAGAACTAGTGTTCATAGAATCCATTCGCAAAAATCCCTACATATAAAATTAGTTGAGTTGAACGCGAAAGAAAACAATCTCGAATGCAGTTTAATCGTATTCAATAAAATCTAAATTTGCTGTATATCTGTTTTATGGATGGAAGTTCCGTTTTCTCATAAAGGAACTGTCAACAGACACACAACTCTGGATATTTGTATGACGAAAATCTTCATTCCATCCTCACATTAAGAAGTACCAGTAAAGGAAAATATTTGGACCAAATGTTTCCTGATAAATGAATCGGTGGAAGTTCAATTGATTGGCCGGCCGGGCCGCCAGATTTGACACCACTGATTTTTTTCTATTGTGATAAATTAAAGTTTATACTACTAAATCTGAGAATTTAAAGGAGTTGAGAGTACGAATTATGCAGGAATGTTGTCGAATAACACCACAGATGTGGCAGGCAGTTCGTGAAAATTTCCAACAATGTTTGTATCACTGTTATTGAAGTCTGTGGGGGACATTTTCAACAGTTAATTAACTGATATTCGGATTATGTCATATTATTTGGTTTATAAATTCAACTGGTTCTCTTTTCTTCGTTAACTTGTATACTTTCTTCTGTGACTTTTAAAGATATTGAAAAAATCGAGGAAAAAATACACTGAATAGTCGCAGAAATGCAACATTAAACTAAAGTTATGCGTCATACCCTTTCTAATTCTAGGCAATCTGGCAATTGAAGCACTGTTGAAACATTCCTTATCGAATATCTCGGATACGAATCGATCAATATGCAAAAACAAATCAGTCGTTTGCCAGGGTTTAAAACACTTTTAAATGTTCCCATTCGAACTGTTGCCTCCCTTTCCTCTACAGAAGAGAGAGAAGCAATGGCAGCTGAGAGTTTTATGTTTTCAGGATGTTCCGTTTTAAATGGGATACCCTGTGTAAACAACACTCCACGAGAATAAAATAATTTACCACATTCAATTTAATTAGCTATTTTATTTAAATATTACGATCCATTATTCTTAGCAGCTTCGTGGTCGAGTGGTAAGGACACTTGCCTCTCACCTAGAAGGCACTTTTCTAAACCAGGAATTAATCCTAATATACTCGGACATTGGGTGTGTGTTCATTGTCTCTAAATGTGTAGCCTTCTCCCGTACAAGATACCCTGAGGTATCTTCAGGGAGTTGTATTCCTTGTGGTGTTATACATTCGAACTGAACTCTATATTCCATTTCAAAACTATTTCAGCATAATTTCTAATAACACAAATATTCTGTTTTCATAACAGCATAACATTCATTATAACACACATCAAATCGACATCATCTACCGCCCTTCTTAGTCATATGCTTGGTCAATGAAAAGCATTGGCGTTTACACTTGTATGAACATTTTTTCATGAACCATCATTAGGAAGTAGGAAAAGTTTTTCTGTGAAACAATGAATCACCCTGTATAAAATATAAAAGCAATATATATTATATACATACATGACATCAGAAAATCTCCTATGATGAAAGCAGCTTAAACAAATAAGGATACACCCGAGAAGTTCCTGTCAGAACATGCAAATATGATTCCTTACAGATTATAAAGCGAACTTGAAGGTCAAAATATTATTTATAATTTTTTATATTCCGGGTGTTCACGTAGCATCACGTGGCGTGTCGATTAATCCAGACAAATTTCAGATATAAAAGTTGTTATAGTATTTTAACCGACTGACATTTATAAATAAGGAATGATAATTATTAATAACACTGATATCAATCAAAAATTTACTTATAGAATCTCTGGATTAAATCCTCGGTTCGGCAATGTCTAAATTTCATACCTTAGTTTTGGTCTATTTTGGCAACATCTTTTTGAAAATATAATTTCTTGGAACTTCACAAGTCTCATTTGAACAAAACCCTAATCACTTCTATCTATCTAATTTGTATTTCTCGTTTTTAAAGGGCTCCATACTCCAATCAAACGCCCATTTTCAATAGGATCCATTTGACATGTCTTTGCAGGCTTTTCACGGTTTTTTTTTTGGATTTTTAGTGTCAAGGAAATTGAAAAAAATAAATGTTACAAAAGAGCCCATAGCTCAGGAACGCCTTACCCCGCCTATTTTCAATAGCAATCATCGCATTAAGGTTTAAAAATGTTTGACAAAAACAATCACGTCTCCGGAAAGCTCGAGTGTTTCCCCTACTTTCGATTACGGACAGTAAGTAGAAAATAATTTTTCACTTTGTATTTTTTGATTCCAAGTCAACTGGTACTTGTGTCACCTCTCTACGACGCTTAGTTACAGAATTATGACCCTCTCAAATTTATTTTTATAAAATATCGCATAATGACATTATTTGTTAGACAAAACTGTCATTTTCTGTATTATCGGAAGTTATAAATATAGTTTTCCATATTGATGGCCTAGTGGCAATACCACGTATCATAATTTTTAGCGATATTCAGATTTATGTACCACTCTATTAAAGATTCTGCGTGTTCTTGTGCATTCCAAGTAACATTTTAGTCAATAGGAACAGACATTTTGAAGGTTTTTAAAACCACATAGGTATCATGGTTACCAATTTTTAATAACATGTACCATCAATCAGTTTATTATTTTTATGTAAAAAATCAGATAAGTTGCTTAATTAACTAGGGATATACTTAATACAGAAACTATATTACATACATATATTTGTTATTAGAATGTATGTATATTTTCTACCAAATTATAATATTTGAATATAAAAAATACGATTATTCTGGTGATTCTTGATACGTGTTATTATTACGATTATATCGGTGTTTAACAATATCATTTAAAGGGGGTTTTTATTACTGTCAGAAATATGAATTCCAGAAAAAAGCGAATGTTCGAGTTATCTTTGTGTTTTGAATTAAAATAAAGTGCGCTTTAATTCTTAATTTAATAACTCGTAACAACTAAATTTCGTTACTGTAATACCACGTAACAAACTTTATAATCAGTTTATCATTATTTTTGTACTTTTATTTATGCACATACAGGTACAATTATTTAAAAGTATGTAACATAAAATTTTAGCTGCATTGGAACTTTAAACCAAAGAATATATTACAGTTTTTTCTTTGTCCTGAAAAGTTGCGATTTTGTTGATACGTGATGCCACTAGGCCATGGATATATCGAATGATGTCTTTTTGTTTATGTACTATTTTCTACGTATATTATTTCTTAATGACACCTGGTATGAACAGATTTTTTTAAATCTAACAAACGAGGCAACTCTGTACTATTTTCAGAGCGCCCCTGAAGCTCAAACATTCAATGTCAGTTGTTGTGCATGTCACTTATCCATCATCAATTTAAATAGAACGAACGTATGCATGCATTACAACCATTTACGTAGGCGCATAATTAATTAAAAGCTATTCGTAATGAGATTAAATATAAACAATCGTCGCAACGCATATACCGTTCATCTACATTACCTATGTGCATTTATTTATATTAAAATAACTACAAGGCGCTCGCTCACATCCCGCATAAAACGACATCTATTTAGTTAATCCAAAATCTGCAGAAACTCGGTTAGATACGGCAACGTCGCATACCACGCTACCGCACCGTGTCAGCACACTTGGGCGCATTATTATTATTTTATTATATTAACAAAGCGAACTGGAGTTAGAAGAGGGCGGTGCTCCGTGCTTCCCTGACGTCACGGTTACGTAGCCGTGACGTCACGCGTCTATTACAAGGAATACACCAACCTCGGCACCTCCGGCATAAAATTGCATTGTAAAATTGTAATGTTGTAATCCCATTGCGGGACACAACGTTTGTGAGTATGCGGCTCGATTAACATGTGAAAGAAGTGTTGATTTTGGAGATTTGGCCAGTGGCGCAGGAGGTACCTGAGAGGCGAGGGCTTACAGAAAAAAAATATTTGAAACGGGAAATTGCCCAATTATCCGCATGAGTTCTCGCCAGTTGCATAAAATACACACTTTCCAAAAACAATTTTAACGGAAAAAAAATAATAATAAGAAAAAATTATAACACTTCAAACTTCACTTTGTTATCTTTTACACCATAGAAATAAAAAGCAAAAAAAAATTTAATATAGAAAATGAAATTATCGACACTTTGGTCCTCATCCTCCACGCGGATAATTAAAGATAAAGTGGACGTCTCTACGTTTCCGAAGCTAACTGTTTTCCTGAAAGAACATATGAGGGCTATAGCGCGATTAAATCATTACTTCTAGAGATCAGATCAGCAGATTGTTTCTTCAAGCACCAGATGAATCATTTTTGATGACAGAAGGTCAAAAATGACATTTTGTTTTAGTCTTGAACAATGTTGATTGCAAGTTGCATTAATATTGGGAGTAACTGTAGCTTGCGGAAAAGACAATCTCATGAATTGATTATAGACGATATTTCATGACCTATAGAAAAGGAAATGCCTTAGTTAACCAGTGGGTTTGAACACCTTTGGAAATATCCTCCAAAAAATGGCCGAATTTTTGGGATTACCCAACCTAGCCATTGCTTTGGAAACGTTGTTAATGCCGTAGCAGATATTCTTTGTCTGAAAAAACATGGAAAGTGGAAATTCCCCGCAGTTGCAGAAGGGTATATGAGTGCGTCCAAAATAAAGTAAAAAATGACCATAAATTCATTAGCAAGCTAACCTGTTCTACTAGTATTTCACTCGAGAGATTTCAGTACTTCCTCAAATTCAGCTATCGATAAGTTTCACTAGTCACAATAAATCACAATTTGTTCAATCATTCGCTGCCTGGACCCGTAATTCTTAAATCAATATGAACAAGGATAAATTTTAATATGGGATCTTGGACGGAACCATTTAATCTATGCTTGTATATTTTCAATAAATATTGTTAAAATTGAAGTTTTTAGAATTTGCACGATGATTGATTATAATAAATTTGTTCGGCAAAATGCTATTTTCATTAATCGTTTCCATGGAGATGACCGAAACGAGTTCGGAAAAGCCTACTTGTAGAAAATACGTTTATGTAACAAGACCGGAAAGTGATTAGTTACTGGGCGAACTGGCAGATTCCAGGGCGAGCGCAAGCGAGCTCTGGAAGCCGGTGAGCCTAGTAAAGACAATTTCTGGGTGTGTTCTGTACAATATTTTTTCTGCAACCGTTCTTGCTAGTCGCTCAAACTTTTTAACTTGGAATCTTTTGCAAATAAAATACATAAAAGTCAAATGACAAATGTCCGACGCTTACTTTCAAATAAGACTGGATTAATCATTTTTAATTGTTATCAGATATTGTTGTCAATCAAAAGTGACCGATCCGAGCTTTCTAGACAGTTGCGGAATAGTATATTTCATTACGAGTTCAGAAACTTGGACGACTTCCGCGTTCAGCTTGGCATCCCATGGGACTTGTCATGCGCAAACGGGAAAAGCAGTTTATGGACGTGTACTGAACGATATTTTTCATTATACCTCTCTGAAAATAACAACACAAAAATAAATAAAAGCATATTCCGGAGAATAATGCCAAACAAGCGTTGCTAAGGAAATTTCAGTAGCATGTTTTATAATGATTGACAAAGTAGGCAGCCTCAATATATTTATGACAGGTAATGTCATAAGAAAAAAAAGAACAAATATTGACCTGATAATTATAATATTTAGGCTAAAATGCAACAATTTAATTATGCAGAATGCAACACAGTGTGATATTAATAGAATTTATCTCATTTTATTGAATATTATGCTTATTTACTTACTAAATTAATTGCTATTGCGGTGCTGAAAGTTAGCGCACTGGAGAATTTTTCCTGTGCGGGCGCACGGAAAAGATAGAGACTTTCTACACTCTAAAGACATGAAAACATGATGTTTTCAGAGAGGTATAATGAAAAATTACATGTATTAGGTACTTCCTAAAGGAGTATATTTTGAGGTAAATCATATATTTTTTCCCAAAAACAAATTCGGCTCAGTCGGAGCAGAACCGGATTAAATCCATATATTCTTGTTAAATACATATACGAAATGGACATTTACGATCAACTTGGTTGGACCAGTCCTTCTTTATACATAACAACCAATTTAAAAAAAATGTGTTTGTTGTAAAAGTGCATTTAAATTAGAGCGAACAGAAGCGATCGAACGAAATCGTTTGCTTAAGCTCTAGTAGTTTAAATGGAGAACAAAACGGGAGAGCGAACGAACTCGTTCGTGTCCATGTACGTTCTGACGCGTGTCGGTAAATCGACGAATCATTAAAGGAAATTCGTGCTCAATGTATACAGTGTCAGTTTAGTAGCGAGCGAATTCTTTGTGAATTGTTTTCCTTTGTGCTGACGTAATATGTTTAAGGTGGCATTTGCATCTCTTCGTCGCCAGGATAGCTTTAAATCTCTGTTAACATTTTTCTAATAGTATTAACGAAAAATTAAAACATTAGGTCCATTCTAAATACTAAATAGATTTAATATATAAAATTGCAGACAATACTGATGGGTATTTTTTTTAAAACCAAGAAAACACAATTATTTTATTTGGTGTCTATTTATGAAACTAAATAATTTTGTATCTTTTTTGAAATGACAGGTCCAATCAAATTAAACAAAAATCAAAATCAGCCATAGACATTCTACAGAAATTTGTTATTTGGCCCAAATTATCAGTTGTAAAATCCGTTAACAAAGCTTTACCCCGTTTTGTTTCTCTTTTTCAACAAACTAGAACACCACTCTCTTCTTTTTTTCCCGGAAAGTTCCGTCATAACTATAAAACTAGCAGCGTCATCTGTAACCGACATGATTAATTTTGCAGACGGATCATCGACGATTGCGAATGTTCGTACAATAAAAATGTGCAGAGAACAAACGAAAAAGCGAATACCTACGATTTCATTCGTTCGTTCGTTAGCTTCTGTTCGCTCTAATTTAAACGCATCTTAACAAATACTACTGTCACATTTCCAGAACTACTTGATAATCTTATCTTATTTTCGTTGAACATGTTTCTTTCGTAAAGAAATTGAGTACACGGCATTCGATGTGGTGAAATTGGCCGGATGCGTAATACATAAAATCGACAAAAAAACTACCCGCACAAAAATCAACACGCCGCAAATGATAAAAGTGTCTATTAAGTATTAAACAGACATTCAGAACACACCGCCTATCTGGCCTCCTAAAATATTAACAGGGATTCGTAACGTTTTTTGTCCGCCCTAAAAGAGAAATCGATATCTAGCAGGCTATATGTATGTGCCGCAAAGCTTTGGGGTTCTGAAAAACGATCCGATATTGTAAATATTTAAAATCATTTTTGGCAAGAAAAAAATCCGGTTTTTTTTTATTCATAAGAACATAACGTCGACGCCTGAACGTAATTTTCAGTGGGTAGACGCCTAGGTCTAAGTTAGAATTATGAGAGTATTTATTAAATCGGTGGATAAGCCTTGCGCTTGTCAGAGTCAATTTGAAGTTAGAAAACTTATAACAGTTACCACTTATCACGCTACTCGGTTCAACGTCTTTAACTATAAGTTGCTTCTCACTGTTTCACGATGATAGAAGAACTTGATAAATTTTAAATTAAAATAAATGATACGCTCTACAAATTCTGTATAAAAAAAAACCAATGATTAAAACTTGAAATTAACAAAAAATTCTTCAAAAACTTTTACGATCTCTGACGATGGTTTTAACTTCCAAGTTTTAAACAATTTTTGGTAACAGCTACAGAGGATTAAATTCTCTATAGCTTTGAGTTATGGAAGGCTGCTCTGCCCAAAACCTGAAGATACATAAGAAATAAATTATAGTTTAAAAAAAACTAAAAAAAAAAAAACATGCTTTAATAGCAACCGAACTAAAAAGTAAGAAATAATGTTTAAATATTAAGATTTTGTTCAACAGCGATAGAAAGTCCACTAACTCGATATAATTAAATGATTTTTAATAAGTTTACAATAAAAATGAAGTGACTGACAAAAAAATTCATTTTATTGTAAAAAGCGTGGGGTGCTTTTTACTATATTTTTATGATAACTCTACTGTTATTAATAGCTACCAATAAAATATTTATAACAATTGACATCAAGCACCCCACGCTTTTTACAATAAAATGAATTTTTTTTGTCAATCACTTCATTCTTATTTTAAACTTATTAAAAATCATTTAATTATATTGAGTTAGTTGAACAAAATCTTAATATTTAAACATTATTTTTTACTTTTTAGTTCGGTTTGTTATTAAAGCGTGTTTTTTTTTAGTTTTTTTTAAACTATAATTTATTTTTATTTTTTAGTCATGGTGCGAAAATAGTCTTCAAGAGACCCGATTTTTAATATATCATTTATTTATTTATTTATTTAGCATACACCATCCAACAGTACTTAAACCAATTACAGGATGGGAAAATACAACAGTAATTATACACAATACATAATACACTAATAACTAAAAGTAACAATGAAAAAGAAAAACATAAAATTTAACAAATCAAATATGACACCAAAATGAAAACAGAAATTAAACTCAGCTAGACACATACACCTTTTTTAAACAACTATAAGAACAATAATTAAATATGTCGATTCTATCTTGCAGGTTGTTACAATTTTCACACATAAAATGTAGGGGGGAAAAATTTCAATAAATTAGTTCGTGGTACGGCGAGGTAAAAAGTACTGCCAACACGAGTTTCAACTCTAGGCACATGAAAACTAAGTTGTTCCAAGAGTTGTGGACAATCAATTTTATTATTTATTAATTTATTTAGAAAAATTAAGGCCTGTGTTCTTCTGCGATCATGCAGAGTTAATACTGAAAATCTATTAAGTAAGTGATTTTGAGGTATTCCAACAGGTGGGTATTGACCATCTAATTTAAAAGAAAGGTATTTCAAGAAACGCCTTTGTACATTTTCCAAGCTTTCAGCATAGACACTGTATCCCGGCTGCCATATTATAGCAGCATATTCCAGCCTAGATTTTACAAGCGCATTAAAAAGAAGCATTAGTACTGCTGAATCAGAGAATCCTTGAGAGTTTCTGATAACAAAACCTAGGCTTCTGTAAGATGTTTTAACAACTTGATTGACATGAAGATTGAAAGAGAGTTCGCTATCAAATATGACTCCTAAGTCCTTAATTGATTCGGGCCGATTTAAGGTAACATTGTCTAATTTATATTTATATCGGATGGAAAAATGTTTCCTAGAAGAGGTCATAACATTGCACTTTGAAGCATTCAGAGGAAGATTATTCAATATACACCACTCATTCAAATTATTCAGGTTGCTTTGCAGGTTCATACAGTCTGATACGTCATTAATAGGGCAGAAAATTTTTACATCATCAGCGTACAATAAGCAATTTACATCTAGATTATTTACAATATCATTGATGAATATTATAAACAGGAGTGCCCAAGGATGGGACCTTGGGGCACTCCTGACGTGACAGAAATATCTTTGGAAGCAAAACCACGACATTCGACATATTGTTTTCTTTCAGACAAATATGATTTAAATAGTTTAAGTAGCGGTAAGGATAATCCCACGCTCTCAAGCTTTTGAAGTAAAATTCCATGATCTAACCTGTCAAAGGCTTTAGAGAAGTCAGTATAAAGCACATCAACCTGAATATTTATATCAACATGTTCAGTAATAAATTGAGTTACACAAATTTATTGTCACATATTGTCATATGTGACAATAAACCTAAAATCATTTCATTCATGTTCTCGTAATCTAACGGTATTCATTCAATTAGTGGTTAACTTTCTGCCAACTTATCATGGATGCGATATTTTGGCGAATGCGCCGACCACACAACTTTGACATCCGCTTAGGAAATTTTTTTAAGAGAAATGCGTCGACACGCATTCAAATTATTGTATTGTCATCGGTCCTTAATACGTGTGCAAATTTTCAATTTAATCAGACGTCTTGAAGTTGGTGAAGATTACATTGAAATATTCCGTTATTTTGGCGAATACGCCGATCACACAACTTTGACATCCGCTTAGAATTTTTTTTTAAGAGAAATGCGTCGATACGAAATCAAATTATTGTATTGTCATCGGTCCTTAATACGTGTGCAAATTTTCAATTTAATCAGACATCTTGAAGTTGGTGAAAATTACGTTGAAAGATTCCGTTACATAGATAGATACATACAGGTGAAGCTAATAAAGGCGTGTTAAAATCGGAGACGGAGATGGTTGGCAGTGCTGAAGTCCTAAAAATTGTTCTCGTTATTTATGATACCAAACTAATTTTATTTCAGATCATCGAGTTAACAAATCTTGCAAACACCTTAGAGACTAGCTCTTACGCAGAACCAACAAGCTTCTATTTTCGATGGAAAAGCCTTACTACAAAACACAGTCAGGCACCACACGCGATGAGTTAACTAGACAGTTTATAAATTCTGGTGTGTGTTGGAACCTTTGATGTGAAGATGACGTAGTTTTCCACGAAACACCATACAGTGCACTTGACGCGCGTTTCGCCAACCAAGTTGGCATCATCTTTATAGAAAACCAATATTTTTTTTACGAAATTTGAAATTTGTCGTTATATTTTCCATCTGATTCTGGAAAAAATATTTTACAAATTGTTTAAAACAAACCTTGGAGGCTCACAATTTTTCCAACTTTTTTTCGCAAATTCAAACGCAATTTTTTTCCTGCAACACTTCTTTATATAGACTTGGGTCCCATGCTCCAATATTAAGGATATGACGGCCTACATTTCACCAGCCGACACTGTGTGCTAGCCACTTCAGATTTTTTTCACCGGCACACAAAAAAAAAGTTGTTTGTACATTTGACGCCACCTACCTCCCGACATGTATTTCGACCCGCTGAATCCGAATTTGAAGTCAGTTTGAACCGTACACCCTCAAATATCGAGTAAATTGAAAAACCGTAAAAAACAGCGAAAATTGGGTGTTTCGGTAATAAAAAAAATTTTGTGGATCTAAACCAAGCCTAATTTTTATGTATTTCGATCCGCTGAATACGAATCTAAAGTATATTTAGACCATAAGCCGTTTTAAATCTAAGTAAATTGTAAAAAAACCCTCGAAAATTGTTAAAAATGGCAAAAAAATTGTGATTATGTTGATGAAAAAAATTTTGTAGACCCGGATCGAAGAGGATTTTTATGTAATTTGATCTGCTGAAACCGAATCTGAAATATATTTGGCCCATTAATCCCTCAAAATCTCAAAAAATCGCAAAAAACCGATAAAATAGCAAAAAATTGCAGTTGAAAAAATTGAAAAAAAATCTATGAAACACGATTAAATACGTTTCTTGTATTTTTTTATGCATAAAATACAAGTTTAGAATCTGAAAATGTGAAAAATTCTAAAATCTATAAAAAATGACGTATACACAGAATGAAAATTTTTTTCATCAACATAATCACAATTTTTTTATGAGCGTATAAATTGTATAAAAAGGTACATGACAAAGATGTAATGGCGGCTAAAAGATTGTACAATGACAACAAATTTAAAAATGCCTCTAACAAATCTAAGGCGGCCTGGTCTATTATAAATAATGATTAGGGTAGAAATAATACTAAGCACAATAAAATTCAAGAACTGAGAGTTGATAATAAAATAATAACAAATCCTCAAGAACTTGCCAATACTACCAATGCTCATTTTCTGCAATTACCAAATATTTTAGCAGAACGTTTTAAAAATAATGAAGACCGTTCCATCAATACAAACAAAGCATATTCTACAATATTCCTGGATCCGGTGTCGGAAAATGAAATTTTTAATATAATAATATCTCTTAAGAAATCTAATGCATGTGGCATAGACAACATTACTACAAATATGTTAAAATCGGTAGTTTGGTATATTGTAGCCCCCCTAACATATCTAATTAATTGGTCTCTATCAACAGGTGTATTTCCAGATATTTTTAAAACAGCGAAGATTACACCCTTACATAAAAAAGGGGATAAGTTAATTTTGGATAATTACAGGCCTATTTCGTTGTTATCATCAATATCAAAAATACTGGAAAGAGTAATTTATAACAGAATGCTGAGATTTTGTGATAAATATAATATACTGTGTGATGAGCAACATGGGTTTCGAGTGGGCAGGTCGACACACTCCGCGATACTTTCTCTTCTAAACAAACTTTATGAAAATTTAGATAAAAATAAAAAATGTTTCGGAGTTTTTATGGATTTGAGTAAAGCGTTTGATTTGGTGGATCATGCTTTACTCTTACGGAAACTTAATGAATATGGATTTCGTGGAAGGCTGGGTGAGTGGCTTGAGTCATACCTGTCTAATCGTAAGCAACTGGTAGAAATTGACAACGTAAAATCTAATGAATTACTTGTTAAACGTGGTGTACCTCAAGGCTCCATTCTGGGGCCACTACTTTTTATACTTTTTATCAATGATTTACCTAACATAATAAACTCCTGTCTCCTGGTAATGTTTGCAGATGATAATTCAATTTTGAATGTAAATGAAAACATCAATAATCTTATGACTGATACTCAGAGTAAAATTAATTCATTTGTTTCTAAGTTTGAAAATGAAAAATTGATACTAAATGGCGATAAAACTGTGTTTATTCATTTTTCTCCTAGATTAATATATCACTACGAGAGTTATTTACTTAAAATTCAAGGTAAATCTTTAGAGCAAGTCACTTCCACAAAATTCTTAGGTATACATATAGACAGTGCTCTGAATTGGGATATGCATATTACACTGTTATGTAAAAAACTATCTCCAGTCTGTTTTGCGCTCTACAGATTGAGAAATGTTACAAATAGAACTGTTGTACTGTCTTATTATTACGCCCAGTTTCATTCAAAAGTCTCATATGGTATTATGTTTTGGGGCTCGTCCCATCATTTTGACAGAGTGTTTAAATTACAAAAAAGGCAGTTAGAAATATAGTAGGGGTCAGTATACGAACTTCCTGTAAAACTTATTTTAAAGAGTTACAATTGCTACCGTTAGCTTGCATTTATATTATTGAAGTAGTTGTATTTGTAAAATCAAATTTAAATACTTTCTTAAGAAACAATTATCACCATGATTATAATACTCGCGGACAAAACAATTTATTGACACCTAACCATAATTTGTCACTTTATGAGAAAAGCCCCACATATTTTGGAGCAAAACTATATAATAAGCTTCCTGCACACATTAAAGAAATCAATAACATCAAACATTTTAAGAGAGATGTAAAAAAATTGTTGCTCAATCATATGTTTTATACTGTAGATGAATTTATACAATATTCTTTTGAATGATAATATGCATTATATGTAAATTCATTTAAATTATTAATTTTAGAATTTGTTGTAAACGCTATTTTAGATTTTTATTTTGTTTAACTTAATTTTAAGATACTTTTAGACTACAGCTTTGTAAACTTGATTGACGATACCGATACCTTCATGTATGTTGGTCTGATGGTGAATAAATTTATTATTATTATTATTATTAAAAGAGACAGATTATTTTCTACAAATCTATCAAAGATACAAAATACTACCGAGTCGATAGATAAGCATTTGAAAAATAATTGTAAATTTAATGTTTAAACCTCGCTGCGTAAGAAAACACATTTTTAGAGGGCCAAATAATGGTTAAAGAATATTCCTTGTTGTAAAAAAAAATTCTACAACCTTAATTAATGATAATTACGTTTAGATTAATTATAAAGCGTAATCTGATATTTTCCAGAGGAAAAACGTGCTGTTGCTTTTGTCAATAATATCTAAAAATACATTGAACAAGATTTAACCTTGTATTAGGTATTATTGAGGCGCGGTAAACAGGAGAGTGTTAAAGGAGGGAAAAAAATCCTGATGATGTTATTCTTTCACTAGTGGAAACAAATAAGATCGAACATGCAGACATGTAAAAAAGTTTTTATAATGTAAAATATGCAATATAGCTAGTAAATTTAAAAAAAACCATCAGCATTACACCGAGCTACTACACCGAGTATTTGATCCACGACCAAAGTTACACAATTATGATACAATTCGTCCTTAAAGTGTAAACGATTCAATGTGACAAACACAAGCTAATGGAGAAAGACAATTTTTGTATGTGTTAGACGAAGCCCATTTAAATTCGATACCAATTCCGAAGGATCAACTTAATTGAAAACAGTAGCAAGGGGAAAGCGAATGAAATTTCGGAAATCCATCAATTTCAAGGCAAACCCAGCACCTAAATCTGTAATGTGTGAGTGTGACATTTCCGCAAGAGTTCGTAGAACGTGGAAAATTCCACGGAAAATCTAGACTTTCCTTTGTTCCGTGACATCCACGCCCTACATGCACCACTTTGCCGCCCATGCACACATACGGTAAGGCCTCTTCTCACCTGACCTTTACGAAAAGGTCAGGTAACGTGTGCGACGTCGAGAGTGCTTGTTGCGCCTCCATCCCGAGCGTCGTCGCATCACAGGTGCCCATTAGGTGATCGCCATGGCAACACGTTCGATACAACATTGCCAAATCTAATCCTATCGGGATTATTAGTGATTTGGTGTTGTAACTACGCAGGTTTTGGTACAGTCGTAACGGTACGGATTTTTTAATGAGATGGGTATAACTCGAGCCTATGCAGGCAGAGTTAGTTACTAAAATCACCGTTTAACTACGATCGTTATATCTTTTAAAACTAAAACTATTTTTTTTTTACTTGTTTCACAAAGTAATACATTGTTGATTTGGTAGGTAGGCGAACCAGGAAAGCATATTATACAGGTTCAGTTAACTTTTCTTATCGTTTTAGGATATTAATTACCATATTTGCGGACCGACCTTCAAAAAGTGTGTATATCATATCGTTATTTACTGCTTATAAACTGTAATGCATACTGCATATTTTAAATTTCTGAACATTCTAAGCAATTATCGTGGCATGTCGACGGTTTATAAGTAAAGCCCCCTATGAATTATACCGGTAACAAAACGTGATTTTCCGTAAAAATTAAACTTCGAAGGCGCGCACAATTTAAACTGTTGATTTTTCAGGAGCAATCTTCAAAACTCTTTTGTATTGAATTGTATGCCCTACAAAATTGTCAACGTTCATTTTTGCTGTATTTGGCTTAATTTCCGAAATATTCAATCGGAGAGCTGAGAGTTCTTGTTTTTTGTCTATATTTTTGTCTCGATTTTTGTTTATTAATGGCACAGCAAACAAAATGAGATCATCATTAGATATTACTAGATCTAAAGGTTTTTGCTTGTTCCAAACATTATTTTATTTGATTCGCTTACATATTTTTAAAAGATACATACATATACATTTAAAAAAGGTGTATTACACATCAAAACTTTTGTAGACGGCGAATGAACATTCGAATTACTCACACAGGCAAATGAGAGCTTGTTAAAGTGTCATCGTTGTGTAAATTGGGAGGCATTCCAAATATCGGGTTGTTCGAACTTTATAGGTATTCCGATTCTAGTCCAAATTGGCTCCGAGAGATTCTCATGCGTCTGACAACGCCGCATCCGTAACTCGGTTTCGCGCCGTGGCACGTGAGCGGTCTGGTCTGTGATGACGTCATTTAGATGGTTCACGGCAACAGCAGGGGACCAAGGGGTGTGTTCATTGGTCGATGTTACGCGCGTTTCCTCGGATCTCCGCTGGCTCGCACTCCCTTGGCCACCTACACACGCACCAACACCGTTTGTCTTTGCCGTAAACGGCAATGTGACTGCTGAGGCTGGGAATTGATGGTTATATTTGGAAATTCGCGTACTACCACCCTCACGTTATTTCACAACTTATTAGAGTTTGTTCAAACATATAATAATATTGATTTAGCACAAACCACACAGTATTCTTTGTAAACAAATTTTATCGAGAATCCTGAAATGATATATTATCGCAAAATGACTTTCTCAAGTACATCTTACTGTTTGTTATATACCTAATGGACATTTCTGTATTTTATAACTTTATATTTTTCTTTTCTTAATCAAATAATATATGATAGTTTTTTCTGTGGGGATTTCGGTCAGGTATAACTAATTTTATTATTTTTCTCTAACGTTTCGGTTTATTACACCATCATCAGAGAAACCATTAAATATTAGGTATGTTTTAATATTTTTTTTATGTTATTAGATTTTCTGTTTTAACGCAACTCGTTAAAACGGACAATCTAATTACATGTAAAAAAAATTTTTTAAAACAAATACCTAACATTTAATAGTTTTTCTGATGATGGTGTAATAAACCGAAACGTTAGAAAAAAATAATAAAATTAGTTATACCTGACCGAAATCCCCACAAAAAAAACTATCAAACATTATATATTTTATAACATTATTACGATTTCTACGCAAACAACACCAACATTTTATTTTACAAATTTTGCAATTGAATGACAACCTGATTTGCTTTTATATTAATATTAAATGAAAACTGTGGTTTGAACGCCCTATATATTAAATAGTGTTTCGACCTTTACATAATTGAAAATCCTTGTTATACTAAACACAAATGTATATTTTAATCCTTGACAATAAACTTATCCCTTTACCGTCAGACCACCTGCCATGGAGAGAGTTACCGGAGATGGTATTGTCATATCATGTTGACTTTTGGTGTCCTTTAATTATAGTGATTGCACATAAACACATAAAACTATGAAAACGTGAATATAACGCCGGTTTTAAATTAAATATCCAAAAGAGAACAGTTTGCCATAATCTTAATAATTAATAATGTTTATTAACAATGAATTTCTTGTGTATACTGGGTGCCACTGATAGAAGGGCCACCCTTTTTTTTCTTATTTGATTTTTAACTTAGAAAAATGATATTATACAGAGTGTCCCGAAATTAGTGTGCAATATTTTATCAGCTGCTTCTACGGCCAGAAATAAGAAAAATAAGTTCATATAAACATTGGTCGAAAAATACTTCCTATGGGAGCTACAGGCCCCTAAAGGTGGGCCCCTGAGAAAGGTTTTTATCGAATATCTCCAAAACCACTCAAAGTCAAATATTGAAAATGTACACAGCCTCTACTCTTCTTATGTGTAATAAGATGAAATGGAAATAATTCGAAAATTTTATCCAGGACTGTCCCAAACTGGGGGGTTGTAGGGTTAAAATAACCCCAACTTTTTTTCTATTTTTGACGGTAGAATATGAAATTTTAGAGTTTTATACGTAAAAAAGGTACTCTTGATGGACATCGATAAAATGCACCATTTTTGAATAATATCGACTTGAAAATTTTATAACATGGTATGGGATAGGTATTGGGAATCTAAACTAATTTTTTATTAATAGTACGCCATGAATAAAAAAAGAATGCTTCATGCCGCTATGATCTAATTTGATGTTAGAGCTGTCAACAAGGTTAATAAATTTGTATCAATAGTTGTATGATACAAATTCCTAAGAACGCGTATCGGGGAAAAAAACGTTTTGTCCCCTTTTCCATCAGTTATTTTATTTATGCGCCTTTAATCACGATTTTTATTAAGTCGATGTAAAATGCCAAGATTTACAGATAGGAAAATGATTAATATGCATTTTGTGTACGGTTTTTGCAATGGTAGTGCATTAGCCGCAGTAAGGGAATACCGACGAAGATTTCCCAATCGTAGAGTACCTGGGCGTCGAATATTTGCAGTTCTTCACCGGAGTTTGGCAGACCATGGGGATTTTAAAAGGTCTCGAGGCGCAGGAAGGCCACAAGGAAATCATCGTATGGATATAGTTTTGAATCATTTAGAAAATGATCCACAAATAAGCATTCGAAGAGAAATTTGCAATATACCTCGCTCAATAGTTAATAAAAAATGTAAGTACCTAGATAATTATTTATCTTAATTAATAATTTCAGATAGGAAGAATAACGGTAATGCAAGAAATACACCCATACCACTTTAGACGCGTGCAACATTTAACGGAGGCAGATTTTTTACCACGACTCCAGTTTTGTCAATGGATATTAGCGAACAGAAATATTCTTCCTAGCATATTATGGACTGATGAGGCAATGTTCACTAGAAACGGAGCTTTTAATATGCACAATATGCATCATTGGTCGGATGAAAATCCACGAGTTGTTCGGCGCACAAATTTCCAACATAGATTTTCGGTGAATTTATAGGCAGGAATCATTGGGGATCAAGTAATTGGCCCAATAGAATTCTCCAATCGTCTTAATGCAGAAGAGTATTTGAACTTCCTCGATTTATTACCGTTGAATGTTCGACACGAGGTTCGACAAAATATGCATTTTCAACATGACGGCGCGTCTGCCCATTTTGGGAGCAATGTTAGAACTTGGTTACATCAAAATTTTCCAGGCAGGTGGATAGGTCGAGATGGTCCTATAGCTTGGCCATCTCGTTCACCGGATCTAAACCCATTAGATTTTTACTTTTGGAGTTATAAGATGGGTTTGGTTTACGCCACTGAAGTAAATACACGAGAAATGGTAATTTACTGCTCAGTAGGGAAATTATTGTACCTATCAGAGGTGTCTTATGTCATTAAAGTTAGGTTATATCAAGCACGAGCATGATGAAAACAACGAATGTGCATGATTATTTTCTGTAGTAGACTCCTTTGGTAACGCATAATCGTCAGGATTAACCACTGTTTTAGGCGAGTTTTATCTCTCGGAAGCATATGTCCGCCTTTTGTTTCCAAACAAAATGGAACTGCATAACACTGTAAACATAAACTTGTTCCACGCCTAACAATTACTTTTGACATAGACCTTACTCGCTAGTGGCGCCAACTGGTGAGCCTAAAAACGATAGCCCTCATTGCCTCCTATGTAAGACAGCATTTATCATAAAATAGTAATTCAAATTTTGCAACAGTAAGAAACCCCATCAGAAACTTTTTTGCGAGATTTTTTGTAAATCATAGACTAAATCAAAAATAAAAATCAAAAAAAAATGTATACTGTTATATTCAGAATTCACCATAGATTCCAAAATTTTAGAAATATACAGGGTGTTCCATTTAAAATAAGAAAGTTGGAATAATTTCCGGCGAAACAGAAAGTGCATAAAAATATTGTCTTTTAATGCAATTTTATATGTATAACAACATATTAAAATTTCATCAGTTTATTTCTATAAACAATGAAAATAGAGGGGGTGAGCCAGGTTTCATTTACACCCTGTATATAAAAAAATCATTTTTCCAAGTTAAATATTAAAAAAAATAAAAAAGGGGTGAACCGTATCTCAATGACACCCGGTACGATACAAAGGATAATTCTTATTAGGTTTGTTCCAACACGGACGGTTCCGAATTTCACATTCTGATTTGATTGGTTCAGGTGATTGAATACAGTCTTGTAAATCGAATATAACAATATTTGGAAATCAAATTCGGAACCGTTTCGAACTGTCTGTTGACACAAGTCTAATGCTAGTACACGGATATTTTTTAGTTAACATTTTTATCAAAATCCTCAAATTTATGCGTTACGTTGGTTAATGCTTAGTTCTCAGGGTGTTGTAAGTTCGCAATAACATGCTTTTTTAAAATCATTTAGTGCCACATTTTTGCTCAGTATTGGGCTGTAAATACAGCTTACATAGTTTATGCTTTTTATTTAAAAAATTTCTATAAATAATATCCTCGGTAATATCGTTAAAACATTTTGCGGTATGCGGACGATACGGCAATTATATCCCATGGCAAAACAATTACTAAAGTAATTGAAAATTTACAGTCAAAAATTGATGCGACAGAGGTTTGGTTTAATAAATGGAGACTAGTACCCAACCCCTCCAAGACACAATTTACAATTTTCAATCACCCGGTAACCAATACATCTCCAACAATAAACATCGGCAACCAGCAGATCAGTCCATCACAGTCATCCAAATATCTAGGTATAACCTTAGACCATAAACTAAATTTTAATATGCATACTGCTTCAATGAAGTTAAAAGCCAAAAATAGAGCCAAATATTTCCGGGCACTGACATTTAAAAAGTAGGGAATTTCGACCAAATCTGCTTCCATTATTTATAAATCCATTTGTCGACCAATTGTAGAATATGCAAGTGTTTTATTTATGACCTGCAGAAAACCAGCATTACAAAACTTAAAGGTAGCAGAAACTGCATGCTTAAGAGCCATTACCAAAATGAGGCATCCAGATAATCCTCTACACAACGCATCAAACTAACTTCTCTATACTCGAACACATATAAAGCCAATAGACCTTCGTTTCCAAGATTTTCAAATAGGTTTGTGTCTCGCCCCCACAACATCGAATTGATTCAACCCCATTGCAGAATTCGAAACAGGCAGGCAAGATCTAAACTTAAATTCCCAGAGCTGACCCTTTACGAGGAGATTCAGGCTTCAGTCGAGGAAGATCTACGATAAATTAACTCCTATATGAAAAAGTCTATCTGACAGCACATTTTTGTCACTTTGACAGCGATAAAAAAGGTGCATCGTTTTTTATCACCGATAAAAATGCTTGTTCCTCAAAATCAGAGTACATCTAGTAGTCGTACGTTACTTTAAAATCTGTCCTGTCAGCTATAATATTCGACATGTGTGGAAACTAGAGAAGAGATTGAAATAAGTACACCAAACCAAACAATTTATAACAACTGTATTTTTAATAACTGTTCCTTTCAATAATTGTATAAATAAAGATAATTATTGTTGTCGTTCGTTCACATATTCTGTCGTTAATTTATCTTGCCAAAAAACACTCGAGCTTTTCTTTTATGGATAAATTTCTTTTTTAATTCAAAATTTTGCCAATCAGTAATTTTGCTCGAAAAACTGACATTTGAAAAAATCGCTCGACCTACGCGGTCTCGCGATTTTTTCATGTCAGTTTTTCTTATAAAATTACTGATTGGCAAAATTATTTCGTTACAAAGAGAAATTTATCCGATAACAAAAAAAGCACTTGTGTTTTTACTGTTGATTAAATATATAATATATAGTATCCAATTTTTAAAATTTTTCAGTTTTTCAATTTCTTAATTTTTCAACATTTACAGTTGTGTTTTTTTTTCTAAATCATGTATTAATTTCTCATTTCAAAACATAAAATATTTTTAATGTAACAGGCACTTTGTACAAAAATTATGGGCTGAAGGACCTCGGTCAATGACCTTTTGGGGGCAACCAATAAATAACGTTTATTATTAATATTATTTCGTTAAAACAAAAAGTAAATTACCAGTAAAATCACCAATGAAGACAAGTCTAACCAAGATTTTGACTGACACAACATCTCTTTCTACACCAGCTGCTACTTGTGACGTCAAGTTTCACCGCACTCAAACGTTGAGAAGCAAACCAAGAAAAATTGGTACATTTAAAACGGATTATGTACTAATCAGCACGGAACATTTCAAACTCAGTGCAGGAAAAAGAAAGAGGAATTAATTTATTTAATCTAAAGTACTGCTGGAGAAATTGCGTTGAAGATTCATTCAATCAGCACTCCATCCCGGTTCCTAACAAGTGCAGTTTTTTTCTTCGATAGCCTTCCTCTTGGTAAAATTGGTAAGCGAACGAAACTCCGAGCATCCGTACAATTTAAAAGTTAATAGAGCTGTCTGTCTCTCTTTAGCCTCGGGCACATAAAATTCAAACCAATTAAAGTACAATTTGTCGCTTGCTTTGCCTTAAAATCCGATTTTACCGCTAACCGAGTTTTACCGTTTAGGTCTCGGTTTAGGCAGTCACTTGATTTTCCTTATCTAATAGAGTTTGTTACAGGGCAACCGTAAATGTCAATACGGTTTTAGAAAAGTCTAATTAGTAACTGATCCTCAAGGGAACGGCATAAAAAAGGTTGCATATACAGGGTGTGGCAATGGTGCGTCCGACTTCGATATCTCGAGCCAAGAAAATTCCACAGGGTTAATTAAAAATTTTTTAAATGAAATGCCATGTATATCATTTTTTGAAACCTCTTTTGGCCTTCTTTCACTCCTGTATTATTATTGACTTTCTCCCGACCACATGGATCTAACGATTTTTTTTTTTTGTTGAAAGTATAACATTTATACGTGTATATTAAAAATAGCAGTACAATCACAACTATCGATTTTAAGAAAAAATATGTTAGTACCAGTTAAGAGACATCTGTGTGATAACACTCAGCCATTTTTACTTACTAAAAATATACAACTTTTTGAACTGATTTTTCTCAATTATTTCAAATGGAACACCCTGTATGTTTTTAGCCGATGTGATGTAGGATTGAAAGTACGTACATTCCTATGGCTATTTGTGACTATTTTCAATTTATTGAACAATAACTGCAAAATTCAGCAATAATAAATATAGCTTTTAAAGCACATCAAACTAAAAAGTGAAAAATAATTATTAATATAAACTGAAAATAATAATGAACGAAAAATACTAGTATTATTGTGAAAAAAGCGTGGGGTGCTTTGTGCAATATTTTTCGTATATCGAGCACCCCACGCTTTTTTCACAATAATACTAGTATTTTTCGTTCATTATTATTTTCAGTTTATATTAATAATTATTTTTCACTTTTTAGTTTGATGTGCTTTAAAAGCGTGTTTTTTAGTTTTTTTAAACTATATTTATTTTTAACTTTTTAGTTTGATGTGCTATGAAAGCGTGTTTTTTAGTTGTTTTAAACTATATTTATATTGCTTATTGATGCTGATATTATAACATATTACGATCCAACAGATATTTCTGAAAAAAAAAAAAATTTTATTTCAGCCGTGAGGTTCGAACTCACGCCGGAGGAGTCTGTCGTTTCGCGTCGACTGCCTTAACCCACTCGACCACCGGGCTAATTAACAATTATGGAATCTACTGACATATTAAGCCTTTGCTTTCACGCAGGGATACGTGAGGAAAGGATTGGCGATCCTGAACAGGATAATGATATAAACTTATCAAATTATTGTATTGTTACCGGTTCTTAATAAGTGTACAAAGTTTCAATTAAATCTGTCCGTTTAAAGTGGGTTAAAATCGAGTCCAAAGAGTCGGTTACAAACAAACATACAAACAAACAAGCAAACATACAAGTGAAGCTAATAAAAGCGTGTTAAAAATTAAAAATGAGGGTTTTCTTCAAATAATTCAAGAGAAGGTATTATAATAAGCGTGTTACATGATGCCCATAAAAACATCACACCAACAACAATCCAAAATTTGAAGGACAGGATAAGAAATGCTTTTAGAAGTATCACTCCGGCAATTTTATAAATAGTAGAAACCTCATTCCAAAGTCCCATAGAAATGCGTGTCAGTCAAAATGTGGAGCAGTTTTAATAACAGAATTACAAAAATTGCTGAATTTTGCAGTTATTGTTCAATACATCGAAAATGGTTACAAATAGCCAGAGATGTAGATACAAAAAATGTTTGGTTTTCAATTCTACATCACATCGTCAAAAACTATTTGAAAAAAATTGAGAAAATTCACTTCAAACAGTTGTAAATTTAAAAATTACTTTTGGCCACCCTGTATACTTTTAGGAAGTGAAAATGGTTGAGTGTCGTCACACAGATGTCTCATAACTGGTACTAATATATACATATTTTTTAAATCGATAATTGTGACTGTAGTGATTTTTTTTAATATACACGTGTAAATTGCATAATTTTAACAAAAAAAAAATCATTACATCCAAGTGGTTGGGAGAGAGAGAATAATAATACAGGAGTGGAAGGAGGCCACAAAGAGGTGTCAAAAAATGTTAGTTGACCCTGTATATTCGAAAATAATTTCCGGTTATAGACTATTTTGTCTAGCTTATTTATGTTTTTAAATTAAGTTTCTAGCTATCATAGAATTAGACATATCGAAGTCGGGACGCACTATTGCCATACCCTGTATATATATTTTTTAAATTTACAGTGGGTTTTTTCCCCAAAAGATCGAAATTACTTAAGTGTTTTTTTTTTGTTGAAACATAAAATACAACCAAACTCAATAAAAATAAAAAGCTGTGGTGACATCTGGAACTGATTTGATTAAGAGCTCTAAAAAAATCGTTTAGTGGAAATTCTACACGTATATTGAAATTATTATCTATACGTTCTGTTGGGTCTCGAGTTTACATCGACCCTCGGAGGCATTGGTGCTTATTGATCATATGGCGGCGCGCACCAAACGCTATCGCGAAGTGAAATACCGCCACCGAAGTGAACAATGTACCGCCCCCGGAATCACGCTGCCTAGCGTTAACGGCGGGCGGCGGCGCGATGTCATGCCGATATATCACCGTGACATTATCACTCTATAAAAATGGAATATAGCTTTATTTTTGTAGCGTGTAGGTTTACGACGGAGACGTTGAACTTGAAATTTTAGCTGGCAGTAAACGGATATCAAATGTTTTTTTTTAATATGTTTTGACACGTGAAAATCATCTAACTGAATATTCTCCCAAAAAACCAATACAACGTCAACACATTCATAGATTTCTTATTTATGAATTAATAAAAAATCTAAATCATAATATCAGATTAAAGCAAACCGAATTAGGCACAAATTAATGAAGTTTTGTCATGCACATTTCTAATACCTACAACTTTGAAGGTCTCTAGGTTTCCCTATCGGTAAGTTTGCTCGGTTTTCTTCAAAAGTATGTAAAAAATATGGATGTTGTCATCTAAAAATCGCATTTTAAACGGCAATTTTCAGAGATGTTTAAAAAATATCGGTTTTTTGGAAAAAAAAAATTCTGTATAATATTTTACGGTTCTGTTTTATAACTTTCAATGAGCAAAAGTAAATTCGGCTGATATTCGCAAATTTTTTATACGATTTTAAACTTCCAAGAATGACTATACAGAGATCTGTTTTCTCTATCGATGTATCAAAGAAAAATTGAGGTTATTCAAATAAAAAAAGTTGATGTCACGGCCAAAGTTGATGTCACGGCCAAACAATAAGTCACAAATAAGTTTTTCGTATGTCAAAAGATGACAATTCTGAGGTATTAAAAGGGTATGAAATTTCAACCACTACTGAAAATCAATGTATATTTTGAAGGAATTACTTTGGAAATACCAGGGCATTACTGGAATTACTAGCATTTTTTTAATAAGTCGGTGAGCAAAATGAAGTCCAAAATCGAAATAACAGGGATGATAACAGAATTCTCTGGGTTTTTAACAGAATAGAATTCTCTGGGTTTTTAATGCCGACAGACGCTTATCTACAAGATGAGCAGCTATAAATCTAACGTGTCGAAAACCCAAGCTTTGAAAAAAAATACCACCGAAAAGCTTTTCGTCTACAACCTGTGTAAGAATTAAGCCAGGGGACGCAGAAAAATGTTTAAATTTTTACAACTGGATCTTGAATTCCGTTGCAAATGATACGTAGTTCCTGCCCAAAATTCTATGGACTGACGAAGCAAATTTTATGAGAGCTGATAGTTACCTTCCATAATTTTACGTAAATTATGGGCGCATGGAAATCCCACGAAACCTACTTTATTTCAAAACGCATTTAGCATCAACGTCTGGATGGGAGTGATAAGTAATAATGTTTCGGGACCACATTTTTTGCCGCCACATTTGAATACCACGCTCTTTCTAGAGTTTCTTGTAAACGACTTGGAAGATTTATTGGATGATGTGCCCCTTAATTTGTTACCAAGACACTGGATTTAAATGGATGGGGCGCCTGCACAGCATAATTAAGGGTGGTTAAACAAAAACTACCCGGAGCGTTAACAGGTCAGCCGGCAAACGCCAATT
Organism: Rhamnusium bicolor; assembly: GCA_029963845.1. Lineage (NCBI taxonomy): Eukaryota > Metazoa > Arthropoda > Insecta > Coleoptera > Cerambycidae > Rhamnusium > Rhamnusium bicolor. The sequence goes on along the minus strand of JANEYF010005704.1, from coordinate 774,805 downwards.
TTACTGAATTGAATCTTGGTTTAAGACCAATACACTGGCCGCCTCGCTCGCCAGATCTAAACACCTTCAGACTTTTTCTTTTGGGGCTGTGTCAAAGATAAATTTATATAACACCTGTCGCAACTCACGACGATTTAATTCTGAGCATAGAAAATACCTGCAATGAGCTCAGGCTAAACCAAGAAATGTTGACAAATGCCACAAATTCATTAATTCAGCGTTATTAAAAATGTGCTGAGAATGATGGATTGCACTTTGAGTATCTTCTTTAATCTTCTTGGGTCTCTTTTTTTTGGTATTTTATAATAAAATGTTTTTTAAAACCATCAGCAGTTTTCATAATAATTTCTAAACGTATTTCCATGGCTCACTCATAATGATTTCTGCACGGGTTTGCATGCTTTTGAAAAAAAAAAAAACAAAACTAATATCTCTGAAAATATAACCTTAAACTAAGATCTGTAAAAGAGCGTCTTTGTCCAAATTGAATGTAGATTTTGAAAAATGAGAAACAAATTAAAACATTCAAGATATTAACATGTGTCTAAAAGTCGAAAAATCGAACTTTCATTTATAACTCGAAAACAAAAGACGATAGAAAATTTTTATTTTCGCCAGTGAATTGGTCTCAAAAAATTTGCCAACCCCTCGGAAATTTCATCAAGTTCGGCTAATAAAAAACAAGGGCTTTTTTGAGATTCACCCAGTATATGAAAGTGTTGTTTTATCGGGTTGGGTTAATGTTTGGTAAGGAATTATTCCACAATTTTTCTACAGTTATTATTATTATTTTATGAATAAAAAAGACAGCCGCCTTCCCGTCCCTACAAAACGCTGTCTTTGAATTTTACAACGTTGTCGAGCTACAATAATTGTGCATTTGCAGGTGACAGGTAACGTTTGAGAAATATTAAACCGCTAAAACGGGTTACCATAGAAACGGAATCCATGTTTTACTTGCCGACTGATTTTAAATGAGAATGGGACATCGGAGTCACCGCAAATTATTATTATAAGAGTGTACGGGATAATTTTTGTGAATCATTTTGATTTGCACACACCTAGTCTAAATTTTGTGTGTTACTTTATAAAGGAATCGTTAAATAAAAAAAATTTGTTCCTCTTGGAAAAATTAACGAAACAAAAGCCTAGTTAGTATTCAAAAAAATATGCGAGTTTTAATTTACTTTATAGTCATTTGTGTCCATTATTTAAGTAGACGTTTACATACTCAGTTCATATATAGTTTATTTCAAACTTATTTGCAACATAAAAACTGTCGGCTTCTTTGAGGGCGGTAAAGGGATCAAAGAAGTTGACGTTTTTTATAGTGAAAATACATTTGAAATAAACTGTACAAGCTGTAACAAATTCGCTTCTCATTACAGGGATCTCGGAAACGATAAGAGATACAACATCGACCAATGCCATTGAGAAATCGAAAATATCTCTTGCCGTTTTTATTTTTTCCAGGCGTAATTTGAAGAGATATCGACAAACTAAAAACGCTTTTTCATTGGCGTTTTTTATCCTTTGCAATTCAGCGTAAAAAAGCTTTTTTATAAGACGTTTCGTCTTTTAGCAACCATCAAGTATGTTATTTTAAATACGGACCTGTCTTTCTTATCAGAATTTTTTTGTAGCATTTAAACCTCAGACTTCATTGATGTATTAAACTTTTATGTTAATAAACGTTTCGTAGCTGTAAACCATCATCAAGGAAAAAAATCACATTTGAGAATGGTTTGCAGCTACGAAACGTTTAGCAACATAAAACTTTAATACATCAATAAAGTATGATGTTCAAATGCCACAAAAAAAATGCAATAAAAAAATACAGGTCCATATTTAAAATCACGTACTTGATGATGGTTGTCAAAAGACGAAACGTTTTGTAAAAAACTTTTTTACTCTAACTCGTGAAGGATAAAAAACGCCAATGAAAAAGTGCTTTTAGTTTTTCGATGTGTTCAAATACGCCAGGAAAGAATAAAAACGAAAATTTAAAATTTTACTTTTTTTTTTTATCTCAAGAATAGTAGAGATGTTTTCAACTTCTCAACGGCATATTTCTGTATGACCAATTCTGCAACCTTGCCCCAATTTAACCGATGCTGTATTTTTTACCGTTTCCGAAATCCCTGTAGTGAGAAGCGAATTTGTTAGAGCCTGTTATGTTATTTTCTTTAAAAATGAAATTCTTTCGACACGGTAAGTAACAGTTTCCACTTGTTAACGCCCAATCAGCTGTACCAGTTAGTTGACTCAAGTCACGAATGTTTTATTATCTACAGTTGGTAATTGGTTAATCATTACATTATTATTAATGATAGCATAGTTAGATCGTTGTAAATCGTCCAGTTATGTAATGAATGAAATTAATAATGTTATAATGAATTCGCGAAATATTATTAATATCTGTTTTGTACTATCACAATGGAATTATTTATCAATTAATGTCAAGTAGATATGCTCAAATAGGAGGAATGTTAATTATAAAACAAAAAATAACAAAAGTAGCGGGAAAAATTACAAGGACCAAATTTGGTAAAAAGCTCAAGTTGCCTTACAAAAGTCAAATTCGATATAATAAACAAAATAAATACCTCAGAAAATATTCGAATTTGGGATTTGAATCAGCTATATGTGATAACTAAAGCTGGCTGAGGTGGCTGGAGTATAGCCACGGTCTTGCGCTGGCGTCACACGTGCCGATTTAGAAGTGATTTACGCTGCAGTCTTATTTGAAAGGTTAATGCGTGTGGTTGTACCTATAAATTATACATAATGTCAAATGCGCCAAAGGGTAAAAAACGACCGTACGCGGACACAGTGAATAAATTTATCGGTGAATTTCCGGATTTATTCTATGACGGATGCAAAATAATTTGTAAAGTTTGCAATCAAGACTTAATGTGCTCGCATAAAACAGATTGTCGTCGTCATATCAATACCGTGCAACATCAAAATAAAAAAAATGGCATACCTTTGACAACTCAGTTTATGTTTGATTTATTGTTAATGTTAATAGCCTGTAATATTCCGCTACACATACTGGATAAACAACCATTTCGGGAGTTTTGGAATAAATACAATCCGCAGGTGAACTTACCAAATCGTACATCGTTACGTAGATATATTCCAGCTGTTCGTGAAGACATTGTAAATAGGATTAAATGTGGATTAAGAAATACACGGCTCTGGTTATGTATTGACGAGACGACAGATTGTAAAAAAAATTATATTTTAAATATTATAGTACGTGTACTGGACCTTCTTAAACCAACATTTCCACTTTTACTAGCTAGTAAAAGATTAACTGCGTGTACTGGCGAAATAATTACGCGTGTGGTGTTGGAGACATTCGAAAAATTTGAACTTTCAACAAGTATTGATGTTTGTGACTGATATGATGGTGCCGCGACAATGCGCGTGGTAGGCCGTTCTCTTCAAAGAGACAATTGTAGGTTTTTACATGTTACATGTAAAGTGCATGAGTTACATCTTGTGGCAGAAACGATTCGAAAATGTTTTCCAGAGGTAGATGCATTAATAGCAAATACAAAAAAAGTATTTCTCAAATCTCCTAAACGGCTTCGAGCATTTCACAAACAGTGTCCTGGTATCCTTGAACCACCAGAGCCGATTCTTACACGTTGGGGAACGTGGTTGAAAGCGGCTTTTTATTATGCTGAATATTTTCAACAAATAAAAGCTGTGATACTACAGTTCAACCATAACGAAGCTGCAGATATTAGGGAAAGCTAGACAAGCTTTCAAGACGTTTCCCTTGAAACTGATTTAAAAACTATTAATAACAATTATAGAGGACTACACGACGCAATAGAAAAATTGCAAAATAGTTCGTTGTCGTTAGTGGAATCGCTGCAAATAGTGGACGACGTAAATACACAGCTACAGGCTATAAATGACGCAAAAAATAATGGCGTTAGTGACAAATTCGAGAGTGTATTACAGAAAGATCCTGATTTTAGCAAATTAAGACAAATTTGTGACGGTGCATCTACAACTTCGTTAAGTGAGTTCGCAGATTGTTTTACTTATGCCTGTATTACATCCGTAGATGTCGAACGGTCATTTTCAAAATACACATATTTTTTCACCAAAGCGAACATAGCTGACGGAGACAGCTGTAGAAACATACCTGATGCTATTATACTATAGATCTTCCCACTTTGTGATGACGACAACCAAACTACTTCATAAATCTGCTTAAAAGAGTTTTATACAAATTTTTATAAAATGTAACATTATTGTTAAAATTTATTTCCATTTATTGTACTTATTCAACTATTATGATATGATGTAAACATATGAGTCATATGACGGCTCTGTCGGCCAGGTGACCTCGGCCAGCTTTAGTGATAACTCTTTTAGTAATTTATATCGTAAAATTCGCGTTAGTAGTGTTCCTATTAAAAATAAATAATAAATATAATTCCATAACTAATTATAGATAATTTCCAATTGGGAAAAAGTTTAATTTTCTTATTTTAATCCGAGTTTTAATCTAAAGAGTTTATTAACGTGTCACCTCAATTTAAGAAACAAATAAGTTTATGAAAAGTCAGCAACTACTGCACCAATTTCGCCGAAAATTTTATCACCTCTAAGTTGCATATATTTATATATATAAAAAAAAACTGCCAAATGTTACCTTTGAATTGTGCCATATTTTCGAGATATCTATTTCAATTGTCTACAGAAAAAATAGATGAAAAGTATATTTGTTATGTGCATTGCTTCAAAGAAGAAATTTTATCATGTTAACATTATAAAAATGGTAAGTACAATAAAAAACGTTAATGTCCCATTTCAAATATTAACCGTACTAGGCGAGGCTTGTAATTTTTTAAATCCAATAAACCGTAAGGTTATCTAATGCATTACACAATACTGGAACCAGTACATTTTAAGATGGCGAGAAGAAACATTTACAGAATGCCACAAATGAATTACTATAGACAATAACCAGTATATTTTAAATTTAATTATAAAATGAATATTTTCGCTCCCTCGACAATATCACACACCTTATTCGAACTTAGACCGCAACGTTCGTCCGTATTCTACATTCATATAACAAACACAAGTACATATAATGAAAAAGATAACTTACCAGACATATTGAGCTCCGGCGCCACCAGCTCGTTCAAATCCGGCTCCTCGCCGTACCAAAAGATCCACAACTCCTTTGACGCGGCCAAGCTCAAAGGGGGCGGTTGCGCTGGGGGTGGTGGGCCCAAATCGAACATATCGGCGGGGCGAGGTGTTGAAACGCGCCGCCATACACACAGGATATCTGCAGCAAGACATCTCGCGTAACTTCTAAGCACGGGGTCTTCGAGTGGCTCCCCGTTGACGCCGCCGTTGATGGAGGAGCCGTGCCCTCCGGCGGTGCCTCCGCCACCGCCACCCCTGTCCCCTTCGCTCCACACAAGTTTACGCCATTTTATACCAGAGAGCTCAGTCTGAAATAAATAAAACATGGGTCAGTTTAAGGTAGGTTTGAATAAATAGCAAACGATTATTTTTTAAGCAAATGTGTGGTACATTACTGTTCATGACTTTTAAGGGGATTGTCCTGCTACATTCAAAGTTGGATATCGACGAGGTTGCCTTTTTTTTGTTCGCATTACAAACAAAAATTATATAATTTGTAGCTGCCACCAGTTAAACAACACCGTTAAACATCAATGAAACAATACGCCGTTATTCTATGCCGGAATCAGTGTTGTCATATTTCCTGTGTTTAAGTTACTGTGTTTTGGTGGTTGAGGACTGTTGATGAAATATTTGTGATTTTGCAATACTTCGCGAAATTGTACTTCATTTTTGTGTGGTATCACATTTTAGATAGGTAATGTTAATTTGCATACAGTAAGAAACGTAAGTGCAATTTAATATAATGGGATTTTTACATACCTACTTCGATAGTTAAGGACTATTATTAATTCAAAACGAGATAATTTAAAGAATTTTACGTTTATATGTCCTCAAACATATTTCGCTAGAAAAACAACTCAGCTGCTTTCAGTCAAAAGAAAGTATCAAGTGACAAATTAGAAGGCGATCATATAGATCAGTTACTACAGTAATTTTGTTGGAATATTCTGTAGTAATATATTACGTGCATTAAAAATTATCGAAAATTCAGCGCATAAAAACGTGTTGCCTAGAAACTGTTTCAGTTCATTTTGATGTGATTTGACACTTGACTTTTTTCAGTTAAATAACATGAATATGAACGAATGCGATTTCTTAAAGGCAACGCATTTTGAATGCTGAATTTTCAGATTATTTTTAATGCACGAAATATATTTATTAGACTATTTCCGGAACAAAACATAGAACAAGAAATATTTTTTATTATTAACTGAATTAACAATTTAAATTATTATAGTGTTTCCAATATGAATTGGAACAACATAAAAAAGCCATCAACGGGAATTTAGTCATATCCATGAGCGTCGACCAAAAAGGTTTAGAATTATCTTTTAATAAATAAATCGAATATTTTTTTTACTATTTTATATGAGTTTATATGTATGTACAATACCTATAATAACCTTTGTATTAATTTACTTACTTGTTTATTTATTTATATTAGTTGAATAAGCAATTTTGATGATTGAACAAAGGTTTTCTTTTTGTATAACATGACTTTCGCATTTTTATTCCTCATAAATTTTTAAATGTCCTCCTTTTTGGTACTATTATTAGGTATTTTATGTTATAAACGCGAGTGATACGAAGCATTGCCCATAAATTTGAACGAATTTGGAGGAATGTTAAGTAGAAGCTGTTCAGCGAACCATTTTTCGAACAAATCCGCAGTCATGTCTTCATGATAATCAGCAGAGGATTGTGTTATGTTTTTGGCCGACAAGAGCAATGCGTTGGATACAAAATCGTATTTGCTTCCAGCATGAAGAATTATAACGCGCTTTCCTCTCGAGCAAGGTGTATTCAAACTACAATTTTTAGTGTCATCTACCCAACAGTACTGAACAACATCGTGTGTGTCAAACCAGGTCTCATCGAGATATATTATATGCCTATTTGATTCACGGTATTCTTTCATTTTATGTAAGTATTCTCGTCGAAGTTCAACGATACGTCGCGATTCCATTATAACCATTCGATTATCTATTTTTTTGTGTTTAAAGCCGCAATCTAATAAAATAGCGTTTCTAAAGATTTATAATTATAATCCGGATAACCACGCAATTTATCACGTATCATTTCTAAAGTTGGCACTTTATTTTCCTCATAGAAACTATAAACCGTTCGCCGAATAACGTCTTTCGAGGTATCGTCAATTCTACAAAAAATTTTTCCTTTTCGCTTTGTAGAGTGATCTATAACATCCCCTTCCTTAATAATGCGATAAATCGTAGAAGTCGAAATTTTAGTTAATTCATGAATTCTATTTACAATGTCCCTATCTGTCGTTTCAATATTTTCTATCTTTAAACATTTATAAATATTTAAAATAAAACGCTGACATTGAACATGTAAATCCTTGTTCTTATTAAACTCCGAAATAGTTTCAATTAACGGCGCCACCGGTCCAATATTTTGTTCAGATAATTCATTTTCATGCGTATCAAAGAGCCTCCAGAAAGCCATGTTAGTAATAATAATTAATGCAAATATTGAAATATTACTAAAACCACTTAATAAGATCACTAAAACGCTATAAATACCTCTCATAATTCTATTTATCCAAAATTATTACATGAACGGCACTGTACGGTCAATATAAACAACTAGTCCAGTAATCTATTCAAATACGATTTAATTCGTCAGAGTTCGGACACTGCTGCCCGAGTTTCACATCTGGTCCGCTGCATTGCCACATTCTCATATCGAATGTAATGTAGAGGTACCGTTCAATAAATACAAGCACGATTTGCGCTCTATTTCTTTGACGATGAGAGTGGAAATGCGTCCTCCTGGTATAAACACTTTAGATTGAAGTGTTTCAAATTGGATAAACTATACAATCCACGGCTGGGTATACTTTTATTCCCGTGTCACAATTTTTAAGCGGATTTATTTAAAAATCGAATTTTAAAATTATTATTTCTTATTGAAAAACCCAAAATATTTAAAAAGTAGGTCATTAATTATGTTTCTTTTGCTTCTATGAGCCTGCTATCTTCACAGGAAAATAAAAAAGAAAGAAAAAATCTTTGATTTTTATATTGATTCAACCGACGTTTTAAGCTGTCAAGCCCAGTGCAATTTTCGCTGAAAGTTTGTTCTTACTGGTCCAAATTTTCAAAATCTTGCTATTTCATTGGTTCTTATAATGTGAGGGAAATAGTCAATCTAATAAAAAAAATAGCAATGCCTTCTCTAATTTAAAAACATCTGGAATGTATTATATCCAGGGACAGGAAACTAGACCAGAGTTCAGTACTGCTTTATATGATTGACAGAAAGACATACATACGTAGACAAATAACACCAAAAGTATAAAATGAATAATGAAATATCGCTTGATACAATGTATTATTCAGAATGACCGAAGTCTGCTTAGATTCAAAACTAGGCATTTGCTTGCCTCGGTCATATGTATAACTGGGTATTTGCCATTAGCCAATCATGATGCAGTTTCATGTACCACGTGGGCAAGCACATGTTTGCTGCCAGAACTGCTGTCAGTGTTTACTGAATTTAGAATCAACAAGGTGCTGATAAATTTAAATTGAATGAATTTGAATGTGTTTTTAATAAATAAAATGTTTACAGGGTGTCCCGAAATTAGTGTGCAATATTTTACCAGCTGCTTCTACGGCCAGAAATAGGAAAAAAAAGTTCATATAAACATTGGTCGAAAAATGCTTCCTAAAGGAGCTACAGGCTCCTAAGGGTGGGCCCCTGAGAAAGGTTTTTATCGAATATCTCCAAACAAAACCACTCAAAGTAAAATATTGAAAATTTACACAGCCGCTACTCTTCTTATGTGTAATAAGATGAAATGGAAATAATTCGAAAGTTTTATCCAGGGCTGTCCCAAACTGGAGGGGTTGTGGGGTTAAAATAACCCCAACTTTTTTTGTATGTAACTTTTTTCAATTTTTGACGGTAGAATATGAAATTTTAGAGTTTTATACGTAGAAAAGGTACTCTTAATGAACATCGATAAAATGCACCGTTTTTGAATAATATCGACTTGAAAATTTTATAACATGGTATGAGATAGGTATTGGGAATCTAAACTAATTTTTTATTAATAGCAGGCCATGAATAAAAAAATAATGCTTCATGCCGCTATGATATAATTTGATGTTAGAGCTGTCAAGAAGGTTAATAAATTTGTATAAACAGTTGTATGATATAAAATCCTAAGAACGCGTATCGAAAAAAAAAAAAAAACGTTTTGTCCCCTTTTCTATCAGTTATTTCTATTGTGCGCCTTTAATCACGATTTAAAATGCCAAGATTTACAGATAGGGAAATGACTGATATGCATTTTGCGTACGGTTTTTACAATGGTAGTGCATTAGCCGCAGTAAGGAAATCCGACGAAGATTTCCCAATCGTAGAGTACCTGGGCGTCGAATTTTTGCAGTTCTTTACCGGAATTTGCCAGACCATGGGGATTTTAAAAGGTCATCGTATGGATATAGTTTTGAATCATTTAGAAAATGATCCACAAATAAGCATTCGAAGAGTTTCAGAAATTGTCAACGTACCTCGCTCAATAGTTAATAAAAAATGTAAGTACCTAGATAATTATTTATTTAATTAATAATTTCAGATAGGAAGAATGACGGTAATGCAAGGAAAACACCCATATCATTTTAAACGCGTGCAACATTTAACGGAGGCAGATTTTTTACCACGACTCCAGTTTTGTCAATGGACATTAGCGAACAGAAATATTCTTCCTAGCATATTATGGACTGATGAGGCAATGTTCACTAGGAACAGAGCTTTTAATATGCACAATATGCATCATTGGTCTGATGAAAATCCACGAGATGTTCAGCACACAAATTTCCAACATAGATTTTCGGTGAATTTATGAACAGGAATCATTGGGGATCAAGTAATTGGCCCAATAGAATTCCCCAATCGTCTTAATGCTGAAAAGTATTTAAACTTCCTCCAAAACGACCTTATCGATTTATTATCGTTGAATGGTCGACACGAGGTTCGACAAAATATGCATTTTCAACATGACGGCGCGCCTGCCCATTTTGGGCGCAATGTTCGAACTTGGTTACATCAAAATTTTCCAGGTAGGTGGATAGGTCGAGGTGGTCCTATAGCTTGGCCACCTCGTTCACTGGATCTAAACCCATTAGATTTTTACTTTTGGGGTTATATGAAGGGTTTGGTTTACGCCACTGAAGTAAATACACGAAAAGAACTACTTCAAAGAATAAATCAGGCTGGAAATGAATTAAGAAGAAATATATGTAAGACTTTATGGGCTTCTCAGACTTTAGAACATCGAGCGAGACTGTGTATCTAAGAAAATGGAAATTTGTTTGAACACCTGTTACAATAAAACCATGTAAAATTCAAATTGAATTTTGTTGATATAAAAAGATTACTGGATGATATTTGTTCATATTGAGTATGATAGTTTCGCTCGAGTTATTCATAAAAAAATATTTTTTCACCTATTTTCCAGGCAACAAATTAAAAATATTAATATGTACTTTATAGGGACATGAAATAATAGACAAAACTCATCTGGTACAATGTATTTTGCTCCATATGTTATAAAATTAAAAACCAGATAAAATTAGTTAAATTTTAAAATTGTCAAGTCGATATTATTCAAAAACGGTGCATTTTATCGATGTTCATCAAGAGTACCTTTTTTTACGTATAAAACTCTAAAATTTTATATTCTACCGTCAAAAATAGAAAAAAGTTGGGGTTATTTTAACCCTACAACCACCCAGTTTGGGACAGCCCTGGATAAAATTTTCGATTTATTTCCATTTTATCTTATTACACATAAGAGTAGCGGCTGTGTAAATTTTCAATATTTGGAGATATTCGATAAAAACCTTCCTCAGGGGTCCACCTTTAGGGGCCTGTAGCCTCCTTAGGAAGCATTTTTCGACCAATGTTTATATGAACTTTTTTTCCTATTTCTGGCCGTAGAAGCAGCTGGTAAAATATTGCACACTAATTTCGGGACACCCTGTATAACTATGTAGTAACAGCTCATGGAATTTTACTTCTTAAATTATGTGGTTTTTATTAGATGTAGCTATTTTCCAAGCGTATTACAAATTATTTGCGCAGATTGTTGCACCTTTTCATTAATAATCAAATAATTAAATAAAGTTGTTCTATTGTTTTACTGGTATTTGCACATTTTATTTGCAACACTTGGGCTTTGGATAACGTAGATGCAAAACTTGGTTATTTGAATCCTTTAACTGTAATTATTTCTTATTATGTGACTTTTAGCAAAAAATTCAGTCTTCTAATCGTAAATATGTTATTTTTAACTCAATATAAGTGGTATATTAACTAAATTGTTTGCAGAAATATTATACGCGTAATTTAAGTGTCAATTTACAAACTGTGGTGTTAAAAATGTACACTAATATAAGAGGAAAAAGAGGAGGGGATCTCGCATATCAGGAGCGATTCAGTTTTAATGTATGGTTAGGGGTAATTGGCAGAAGAATTATTGGGCCAATAATTTTTGATGGTCCATTAAATGGAGAAAGATATTTGGGATTTTTGCAAAACCAGATACAAGATTTTTTGGAAGAACTGCCACCTAATGTTAACCCAATAATTTTTCAACAGGATGGGGCTCCACCACATAACAGCAGAGTTGTGGTGAATTATTTAAATGAAAGGTTTGAAGAAAACTGGATGGGAACAAATGGGCCCGTTCGATGGCCTGCAAGGTCACCAGACCTTACGCCGCTTGATTTTTTTTGTATGGGGCCACCTCAAGGAAAACGTTTATAGGACTCCACCAACAAACAGAGAAGACATGGAAATGATAGTCAGAAGAGCAATCGATAGGATTACTGAATTACAGTTAGATAACGTGCTTAGGGCTACCGTCACAAAAACACGATTGTGCAGAGATAACAACGGACAACATTTTGAACATCTGTAGTAAAAAAATGTTTTTTGTATGTAGTACTTCAGTAAATATTTTATTTTAATTTCATTCATTCGTTGTAAAAATGTATTACATAGTGTAATGGTTTTTCATCAATTTTATTCAAATGTGTTTTACTGATGTTTCTTATTTATTAAAAAAAATCGTTTTACCTACCTAAATATTTTTGTTGCAGTACAATATTCATTACTATACAATAACATTCGATACTAATTTTAATGAAGAAAGCAAAATATGATAGGCACAGCAATTGTACTGGACAAAAATAAAAGATAAATAAGTATTTTTTAACTAGGTGAAGTAAAAAAATGGAGTTCCTATCTTGCTTTTTAAGATATCGTGGGTTGTTTAAAGATATTTTTTTTAAATACGTTAGATCTTATTAGTCTTTTCAGCTACTGGTTATTCCCAAAAAAATATGAGGCACAAAGTTGCATGCCAGAGGTCTCTCGATATCACGGCACACTGCGCATCAATATCTGCCAAGGTTCATATCAGGGCCACCTAGACTTAACAAACTAAAATTGATATTAACTGTCATTTTAAAAACAAATGCCATGTTCCGATACATGGTTGAAATGAGAATCTAGAGACGATTCAGATAGGTAAAAAAAAATACAGGGTGCCATTTAAAATAACAGAGTAGATGTCATTTCCGGTGAAACCGGAAGTGGTGGACAAACATTTTTTTGTACTTAAAAAAGGACAATCACGCATTATATAAATGTACCAAATTTCAAAATATCTTTTTAAATAAACATGCTACGGGGTGTTACATATCTCCTGTGTCACCCGGTATAAATAAACACATATATATATATCAATTAATTTAATTACATAATGGCCTTTTAAAAAATGATTTTTTTATACAATTGCCGGTTCTGAAAAACGGCAAATATATCCAGTACTTGATTATATCAGTAGTTTCAATGTTAACAGATTTTCGTTAAAAATAATTGAATTTTCTATGACGACGCAGGCACTATTTGTTATCTCGAGTGTTACCTTTATTATTTTACACGAATTTAGGTAAACTAAATGTTTTCCATATTATTTTAATTATTGTGATCTAGGTTAATATTTACATAAAAATATACCATTTTGTCAGTCTGACTTCGTACAGTTAAACCAGCCTTGTCATCTAATATAAAATAATTCGTAATTTTCCAGTTATCCCAAACCGGAGTGTGTTGTTACTACATCATTTATTTAATTACGACACTTTTAATGACACTTAAACTTAAACTTTATTGCTTTTCAAGCGGAGTCGAAAAGTCTTCTTCTCAAAATGGACGTGCCAACTCATCAATTAGGCAAATTAAGCCACTCTATGGGCGTTAATTTAGCACAACAAATATATATTACGCTCAAACAAGGGTCAGCTTTATATCATAAAAACTGGGTCAAAAACAAAACTTAATTTTATTTTAAAATGAAAGAAAATTTAACTGAAGACACAAATAAATGTAAACTGCGCGTTGACATCGAAGGACAATTGACTTGCTGCAATCTAACAAAGGCCTCGGGTTATTTTCCTACTTCCTTCGTCGATAGCGGCATAACAACTTTAATTCGATCGTCCTTCGATGTCAACAAGTAAATTAATTTATAGCACGGTTTTCTGTTTTTTATGTATTGTATTGTACTACACAGTGTGGAAATTAAGTAACGCATAAATTCAGTAATTCCGTTGACATCGATTTTTTTGGAAAAAATCTCGAAGGGGTATAGCGATTTTAACTTCGGCAAATATTTTCAGTCTAATTTCAGTTTCTTATGTCATTTATTTTTTAAGTTATGACGTCATCCACTTTTTTTTAAATGACAACCTATATTTTTTATTATTGATTTTGGTAGATTTTATTCTGGTTCCGACCGTATAAAATTTTCAATATGTTATTATTTGAAAAAATCGAGAAAAATAGTCAAAGTTCAAATAATAAGAATTCATTAAATTGGGTAAATTTATCTAGTTGCCTAAGTTTGACGGAAAGTTATCGACGGCACATTCGTTTTTATTTTGAAATTATACAAATAGTTGAAAAATCGAACTAGAAATTTATTATCTGCTCAATTCAAAGTTAGTAATAACGATAACTTCGTGAGGCAAACATTAGTATAAAAAGAAACTAAATTGCTTAACCAGAAAAAATCTAACAATATCATCAAACACAAAAATAAGCACAGAAATAACAGTTGTTGAATTACATTTACACTAAATGTTCAAATTGATGACCCTGTACCATTTGACAATACCCAAGACGATTATAAAATTCATTTCTCACATTTTGAATAGTTTGAGGCGATATTAACCTAATCTCATGTTAAATTCTTTGCCTGAGATCGTTTAAATTATTAGGTCGATTGTTGTACACTTTACTTTTTAAGTACTCCCATAAAAACAAGTCTAATGGCGTTAGATCAGGAGACCTAGGCGGCCATTCTATCTGACCCCTTCTCCCTATCCATCTTGCTGGGAGAACTTGGTCCAAGTAGCGGCGCACAATAATTGCGTAATGAGGCGGAGCGCCATCTTGTTGTAACCAAATGGTATTATTTGGTAGGTCAGGGTTATTTGCATTGGGCAATAATTGAGGCAATAATGCAGCTAATGCAGGCATCAATTCCAACTGTAAAAATTGCAGGTATCTATCTCCAGTCAAATTGTTTTCAAAAAAGAATGGACCTATAATTGTCACCAATAATTCCTGTCCAAACATTAACTTTCAGAGGATATTGGGTATGACTTTCCTGCATCCAATGGGGATTGTCCCTAGCCCAATATCTACAATTCTGTCAATTGACATGGCCATTTAAACAATATGTTGCTTCATCCGAAAATAAAACACGCTGGAAAAACATTGGATCGCGGTTGCAAATTTCCATCATTTGTTCGCAAAACTCTTGCCTACGATCAAAGTCATCTTCTGTCAACTCATGAACCAAGTGCACCTTATATGGGTGGAATTTTTGAACTTTCAAAAGTTTTAGAATTGTAGTGTGGCTTATATTGTGGTTCAAAGCAATGCTTCTACTAGTTGAATGTGGATTGTTTTCAATTTCTAGTAGCACATCAAGTTGTGCATCTTCATTTAATGTCGCCTGACGTCCAGTTTTTGGAATATTCTTTACAACGCCATGTTCCCGAAATTTTTTTTTCAATCCTACTAATTGTTGATTGATTTATGGGCTGATCCGGGTATTTTTCTCTAAAAAGATGACACACTTCTTGATGTGTTCTAGCTCTGTCGCCATAATCAATCATTATTAACACTTCAATTCTCTGTTTGGCGCTCAACTGTACCATTCTTATTAATAAAATAGTTTTTTTAATTTAGAAAAAGCAAAATAATAACACTTATTCTATTGTGACATTTACAAATTATTTAAATCTGACAGCCGTAACTAATGTGATACACCGGCAACTAGATAAATTTACCCAATTTAATGAATTTTTATTATTTGAACTTTAAGACTGTTTTTCTCGATTTTTTTCAAATAATAACATACTGAAAATTGTATACGGTCGAAACCAGAATAAAATCTACTACCAAAATCAGTAATAAAAAATATAGGTTGTCATTTAAAAAAAAGTCGAAGACGTCATAACTTAAAAAATAAATGACATAAGAAACTGAAATTAGACTGAAAATATTTGCCGAAGTTAAAATCGCTATACCCCTTCGAGATTTTTTCCAAAAAAATTAATATCAACGAAATTACTGAATTTATGCGTTACTTAATTTCCACACTGTATATCCAAATAAAATTTTGAAGAGTGGACAGAGGTTAAATACTAAACCCAACTGAGTAGGGTGGGTACTTGTCTAAGAATTACCTGGGTAATCTTTATGAATATAAATAATTATCATGTGACTTATACCCGCTAATTATAAGACGACGGAAATACTTCTTCCCGTCTGAAATCAGTTTATAGGTAAAATAATTAGTAATTATATTTTATATAAATGTTATCAAATAATTTGTTCGACTAATTAAAAAAAAACGATCGTAAAATGATTTACCAACGGAAATAAATTTTATCTAAAACTATTTTATTTTTATAATGTACGTAATTTGACTGTGAGATTATCGATGTAATCTGCGTTATGATTAGATAATAAAAGTCAAAAAGCAGATGGTATATAAATCAATTTCCAAGTTATCTCGAGACTTGCTATTACACTTATAAAAATGTGTACAAAAAACTAGATTTAGATAAACCCGAGAATAAACCGTACCAAGTGTGCACTGGCTGGAGGAATTGAATATAATACCACAATTATACGAAATTATACGTGTATACAGTGTCTCACCAGGAACTCCATCGATCGATATAGGGAAAAGTACGCACCAGAAAATTTTGAACATTAGGGAGCTACTAACGGCAGTGTGGCCAATCCAACGAAAATAATTACAAGCATCTGGCACTTCCGGTTATACCGGAAGCCGCTATCAACTTGCTTATTTTAAATTGTATACCCTGTATATTTTAGGGTTTTCGAAAAGAGCATAAAATTCGAAAACATGTAGGATACCCTATGCCTAACCCAGCCATTTCAGAGATATTTGACATTTAAAAAAAATGTTGACAGGTGTAATGGTTTACAATAACCTTTATAACTTTCTTCATGTAAAAGATCCTCATTTGCTTTTTGGCATGCAGAAAGACCATAAGGTGAGCTATGCTCTACAGTTTAAAGAAATTCAATAATAGTATACCAAGTGTTAAATATTTGACGTTACATTTTGTAAACCTCAAACCGCGAAAACTTGCTTAAGTCAAATAGAACATCCTGTATTTTTTTACATCAAGTTATGTATAATTAAATTCCTTTTTTTTTCTGATATCAGCATTGTGGGGGTTTAAATTACAACTTTTTGAAATATTTGCGATTTTCTTAGAAATTCAAGAATTTTTTGTAAAAATTTTATCAAATTAGCCATGATTAGAAACAATCAGTACTGTCAGTCATTCTCTTATGTCAAAAAATGTCACCGCGTTTAAATTACACCAAGGAAGACTTTTTGAATTTGTTTATTATTTATGGAGAATGTGATAAAGTAATATCAAGAACTTGTAGTACATTTGTTACTAGATATCCACAAAAACGGAAAATAATACTAACCACTGTAACATGCCTATTAATTGGATTGAAGACACTTTGCATAAACTAAAATAGCTAAGATAAAATCAACTAAAAATTCCATTTTAATTTAGTAATTGTTCAAAATTCCGCCCTCGAACCTCCACACATTTTTCGCACCTTCGGATTAGTTCTTCATGGGTAGGTAGCCCTTCTAATTGAATCCTGTGATAAGTTTAGAAAGGCATTTCTTATTATCTGCATACAATCTTCAATAGTTGTTAATGGGCTCTCATAAACTTTATTTTTAATAGTTCCCCAAATAAAATAATCTAAAATTGATAAATCGGGCGAGAGAGGAGGCCATAGAAAAGGTCTATTATTGGCGATCCATTGATCGTAAAAAGTTCCTTCTAAATAATTATTTATCAAATACGCGTTATGTGGGGGGACACCGTCGTGCTGATAAAAAATATTTCTATGTTCGGCGAGAGGTAAATTTTCTAAATAGTTATTATTCAAATTTTGTAAAATATTTAGATATCTTTCACCTAAAAAAGAAAAACAAAAACAAAAAAATAACTATACATATTAGCAGAAGAAGAAATCTTTATAACTTACTGTTTAAATTTTCCTGATAAAATTCTAATGCCACCACTCTATCGGTTCTTATGGCACAGTAAACATTAAACTGCTAACTTTCTTGAAAATTCCGCTCCCTGAACACATGAGGATTCGAGTGACTCCAATAATGCGAATTGTGTCGATTAAAAAGTCAATTTTTGGTCAATTTAACTTCCTCCGACCATATAATATTTCCCAAATAAGAATCGTCGCCTACTGACCTTATTAGAATAAATTCACAAAAATTTTCTCTTACGAAATATGTTTCTTTAAATCGTTTGAGCCATTTGGAACGAAAACGGGTGAAATTTATGTTTAATTAAGATTCTGTGAACTGAATCCTTGCATAGTCCTGATTCCAGAGCAGCTTGTCTTATGACATCATTGGAAATGCATAAAAATATCCCAGAATTGCTATTTCTACGTTTTCGTCATCAACAATAAGCTTCCGCTTTTGAATTCTTGCCTTGACAGAGCCATAGTTTTTAAAATTATCCAGTATGCGTTTTACAGCGTTTGGTGATGGTTTACGTTTTTGTGGATATCGAGTAGCAAATGTACTACAAGTTCTTAATGTTACTTTATCACATTTTCTCCATAAATAATAAACAAATTCAAAAAGTCTTCGTGGGCGTAATTTAAACGCGGTGGCATTTTTTGACATAAGAGAATGACTGACATTACTGATTGTTTCTAATCATGGCTTAATTTGATAAAATTTTTACTAAAAATTCTTGAATTTCTAAGAACATTGCAAATATTTCAAAAAGTTGTAACGTAAACCCCCACAATGCTGATATCAGAAAAAAAAGGAATTTAATTATACATAACTTGATGTAAAAAAATACAGGGTGTTCCATTTGACTTGAGCAAGTTTTCGCGGTTTGAAGTTTACAAAATGTAAACTCAAAAATGGAACACTTGGTATACTATTATTGATTTTCTTTAAACTGTAGAGCGTAGCTCACCTTATGGTCTTTCTGCATACCAAAAAGCAAATGAGGATCTTTTACACGAAGAAAGTTATAAAGGTTATTGTAAACCATTACACCTGTCGAAATTTTTTTTAAAATGTCAAATATCTTTGAAACGGCTGGGTTTAGGCATAGGCTTTGTACCAAGAGAGAAAGTTTAGCTTCCACCTTTACGTAACAAACTAGGTTTGATGAAACATTTTATCAAAACGATGCATCGTAATGGCCAAGGTTTTCTTTTCTTGAAGGACAACTTATGCGAAGATTAAAGAGGCATATTTGTCGGTTCACAAATAATGGAACTAATGAATGATTCTATCTTCGAAGAGAATTGGAATGAAGCTGAAGCGGCTTCATGGTTTTCATTTAAAAAAATGGTAAAAAACTTCCTTGGAAACCATAGGGCGGAAAACTATAGAAAATTTATTAGTCAGCTCCTACAGAATTATAGAAAGCTTGGATGATATTTTACAAGTTGTTGGCTGTTAAAGTAGAAATTATTTCTTCAATAAAAAACAGAAAAACTTTATTTCCTATTTTTATTTGAGGACTTCCAGCCAGGTATATGGACAATTATTTATCCTACGTTTCGTCCGAGTTTTCGGACTTTTTTCAAAGGTTAAAAGCTAAAAAATAATGGTTTTACATAAGTTTTAAATTAGATTAGTGACAGAATACATATCTAAAAAAGTGTTTTCTTACCTAATATAAATTTTCTATTTTAATTTCATTATATGGGCTGGTTTTATTTTTTTTTATTTGGTAGGTATGTGTTGTAGTTCGACGAGTTAGACAGGGAATGATCAGTGTCGTCGTTGTGTGTTCTTTTTAAGAGTAGGTAATTATAATAGCTGATAGTATACTTATATTGATGGTCCGAGTGACAGAGTTATTGTAAACATTCTCATGATATTGGCTAGCCGTTGAGAAGAGATTTTGCAGTTAGCACATATACAGGATGTATAAAAATTGTTACTATTGAATAAGATTGCGATATATGCTACTTAGATTTTCTATATCTGTTTGATAATTTACTGTTTTTTTGTTATTTTGTATTTCGGCCATTTCCAAAACATGCGTTTTTTGGAATTTCTTTCTTTATGCAGTATGGTTGTATCCGGAAAGTTAAAATTGTGTGAATTATTTATGGCGTGTTCAGCTAATGCTGTGTTACATGAATTAGGAGTTGCTATGGAATTTCTAATTGATAATTTATGCAGATTTATACGTTTATTTAAATATTGTTGGGTTTGTCCAATGTAACACCTATCGCAAACTGAGCAATCAATTTTATAAATAACATGGGTTTGATTTAATTTCTCTATTGAATCTTTTAGTTTTGAATATAATTTATTTTTTATGCTATTATCATTTCTGTATGCTAATTGTATGTTATATTTACCTAATTCTTTCTAAACTTTTTCTGATACTTGAGGTATGTATGATGCCGATATGTATATTTTGTCTCTATTTGGATTGTTTTGATTTTTGTCCTGGTTTGTGTTGTTAAATATGGGTCCAAAGCAGTTAGGTTGTAAATCTATGTCAACTTGATTTTTATTGCTTTTGTTATTTATTATCTGTATTCTCTTTTGAATATACTTATTCATAAAAGGTGGCGGGTAAAAGTTATTTAAAAGAATGTTTTTGATTTTAATTATATTATAACAAAAAAACAGTAAATTATCAAACAGATATAGAAAATCTAAGTAGCATATATCGCAATCTTATTCAATAGTAACAATTTTTATACATCCTGTATATGTGCTAACTGCAAAATCTCTTCTCAACGGCTATCTAATATCATGAGAATGTTTACAATAACTCTGTCACTCGGACCATCAATATAAGTATACTATCAGCTGTTATAATTACCTACTCTTAAAAAGAACACACAACGACGACACCAAATACTGATCATTCTCTGTCTAACTCGTCGAACTACAACACATACCTACCAAATAAAAAAAATAAAACCAGCCCATATAATGAAATTAAAATAGAAAATTTATATTAGGTAAGAAAACACTTTTTTAGATATGTATTCTGTCACTAATCTAATTTAAAACTTATGTAAAACCATTATTTTTTAGCTTTTAACCTTTGAAAAAGTCCGAAATCTCGGACGAAACGTAGGATAAATTGTCCATATACCTGGCTGGAAGTCCTCTAAAAATAAAAATAGGAAATAAAGTTTTTCTGTTTTTTATTGAAGAAAGAAAGCTTGGAATATAATGTCTCTTAAAAATGCATTTCTTAAATTTGCATCTGGACTATTTATTTTAATTTATTTAATTTTAATTGTGAATAATTTAGATTGAATTTTGTACTCATTATTTTCAGGAAATAACCCATATAACACATCAAGTAGTTACTTAACTAAAATTAATGTTAAAGTCGATGGTACTTGAACAAGATAAAGTCTGAACCATTCACTTTCCATTCAGGTCTCTTCAGGTAATAATTTCTGCGGTCAAATCACTAAGTTCTTCCTGTCTGGCACTCAACCCAGCAAGGGATGTGATATTTTAAACAAGTTGTACCTACATCCTACATATACTAAGCACCCCTCACAAAGCCTTTCGGTGCAGGTGGTGTTCTAGTCTGCCCCTAGTGTAAACAAAATGGAAACATCGAGAGAAGGTACTATATGACGCAACGGCGATAAATGTGTATCATTTCGTTTTAAAACTATTTAAAGTTGAAAGAAAATTAAATTAAATAAATACTTTGTTTTTGCTAATTATTTTTTTTCGGCAAATAGCTGGGAAAATGTTTGTTTAAAAAGACATACTTTATACTTATCTGTGATAAATTTTTGTAAAAGTTGAAAAATAATAATTAGCAAAAAAATTTCGGCGTTATGATATGTTCATTTCAATCCATATTTTAATAGAATTTTTACCAAGAAGAGGATACCTAATTTGTCTTAAATTATTCTCACCCTACGGGGAATTTCCACTATATGATTTCAATTATTCTGTTCTCTCAAGCCATTAATATTTATAATATTAGGATTTACTAACATTCGCTTATAGTACGAGAAATCGGTACAGTTACAGGACGTGAGGGGTAAGACGCGACATGAGAGCGGGAAATGTCTAACACATGACATCTTCCGTTTACATTAAAGCGAGAGAGATGATTGTTGTTTTGACCGAGGCGAAGTGTCACTTACGTTCTGTGATAGTTCAGGTCCGCACTTAGTTTTGTTACCGATTTTTTTTAGCATAATTATTTTATATCTGTTTAGTTGCTGGTGTGTTTTTGAAAATAATTTAAGAACGTTATCGTATTTAATGCAAAAATGTTTCGACCGTGGGAGGCTTCTAGGTCTACATCTTATTGTGATTGTAAAAATGAAAGTAATACTGATTACAGTGATAAAGAAAATAAAAATTCCTCAGTGTTTCAGTAAGAAAAAATCGGCCACATTTGAACGAGCAAGTGAACAAATTTGCTTTAATGTTTACAATAATCTTTTGACGCGACAAGCTAATGCCCCTAATTTGTTTGATTTAGATGTACTAGGTGAAACAGCATCTCTGACTAACGCTCCCCGTCCCACAATACTCAAACTGGTGAAAGAAGGTGCTCTTCTAAGAAAACAACGATCCGACATTGGTCAATCGAAAACTCTGGACCCATCGTTAGCAAAACTTTTAAGAACTTTAGTTTACGACGCGTATCAGAAAAATGAAATCCCTACTGTTGACGTGGTAGACAGAAAACTAAAAGAAATGGATTATCGTCCAAAATATACCAAAAGAACTTTAGGAATTTGGCTGAGAAAAATTGGATTTAAATAACAAACTATTAATAAACGCATTGGCGATTATGGAAAGCAGACGAATAGTGTATTGGCGAGATTTATGTCTAGAAGAGATAAAAGAACTCAGAAGGGGAAAACAGACCAATTTATTTGGATGAAACTTGGTATGATACTCATGACACCATAAAAAAAGGATGGACTGATGGATCTAGGAAATATCAACCAATCTCATTGCCCCTAATAAAGGGATTAGTAGAGCTGTTTCTCCTACTACACTTTCAAGGATTTCAAAGGGCCATACTGAGGACGCAAATATGCAGAAACACTTGCCTGTGAATGTTTTAAAGTTTTGAAGTGATTGTTTAACTAGTGGGTACTTTCATTTTATTTATTTTTCGGTTTTACTGAACATAGTTGGGATTAAAAATAACATTATTGAGCCAGTCGTACTGAACATAATGTGCATATTATCCTTTTATAATCCAAGTTTCAGCGTCTTAGCAAATAGCTGGGAAAATAATTGTTTAAAAAAAGTATATATATGTTACAGTTATCTGTGATAAGTTTTTGTAAAAGTTAGAAAACAACAATTTTCAAAAAAAATTTTTAGCGTTTATATTTTCATTTCATTCCAGATTTTAAATAAATTCGTTTCAAATATAATACATAAATAAAAAACAAAACACTATACTGAAGTTTACAGTTGTTGGGGGGGGGGGTTATTAACCACGATGTCACCGACATTATTTTTGAATACAAGTTTAAGATATCTCATGTCAATTTCTTTATCCTTTCATTTTGAAGTGAAAAAAAATAAGTAATGTAGAACAGAATGTATAAAGTTACATGGAAGGAATGAATGGAACATTTCATAAAAATTAACTTAACTTATTTTCAACAAAAAAAAAAAAATTAAATTGTCATTTGTTTAGACATTATCATCGTGTTAGCATCTGGTATGTCAAGAGTACTTCAACTTTTATAAACCTGTGTCTACAAGTTTACAGTAATATTTTAATATATAGGACTCTCTGGTAGAAAATTGCTTGGTCATTACGGAGATCAACACAATACTGAACTGGGCAAAAACGTCAGACACATTTCTAAATTGCAGATACAGAGAAGTGTGGCAGTTCAGTCAGATGTTAGTTTGAACCAATACGACTAACGCGGCAAATCATCGTTGAACCTTTGACTGGATGTGGCAACGTCGCAGTCGGTATATTCTTGATAGAGACCGTAGAGACGTCGACTTCTGCATAACATTAAATCGGCTCGCCTAATACAGGGAGGCACCAAAAATGTGGTTGCTTTCCATTTCACTATTTGTCAATGGAGATGCTCTCTTTGTGGATTCAACATAGTCAAAAATGTCTTTCAACATTAATAAAAATTCCTCTTCTAATCTTTGACGTCGACTACCATGCGATTTCAGCTGTGCTTTCCTCATATATTTTTAACATATATAACTCTCGAAACAATCGCCGAGAATATTACAGAGCCTTAATTAAACTTCGATAGTCCTTCTCGTTCTGTTTGTTATTCAGTTACAAAATTAGACACAGTGCAGACCTATTGAGTTTTAGTTAAACTTTTTTATTAAATCAATGGACTGGCCTCAACGTATAGTTCAACACGAGCAATTAGTTACTGCAACTGTAGACTTAGAGACCCCTCAGGCAACTTGCCTATCCCCTTCCCATGAAAGATAAAAGAACTATCTAAATAGCCCAAGGCCTTCCTTGCAATAGCGGACTCAATTATTGTCCTATGTCAACAAGTAATTTAAATTTATTGCTCGGTTTTGTCTGTTTCTTTTACTTGTTCATTATTAAGGTAGCATAAGATCTTTAACGTTTAACCAAGCGTCCAAGAACATCTATCTAACTGACAATTTTTCACATGCACAATTTTTCATAAGACACCTTTTTCTGTATATATGTAAGTACACTATGCACTTGGTGCAAACTCTACCTCTTGAAATTATAGCTTAATAAAAGAGAATATGAGATTCAGGTCTGGGATTCGTGAAGGCCAATCCATCCTTTCAAAACGTTATTTAGAAACCATACATTTTATTCCACGGTTGCGGAATAATTTCCAGAGGTGCCAGCAGAGAAATCTTTAAAACACAAAGCATTTGGATTATTATATGGGGTTATCATAAAGTAAGGGGTCTATTTTAAATTCTCATATAGTTTTAAGAAATTATGCTAGTAGCAGAAAGTAAACAGAATCTAGTTTCCTCAATAATTGGATTTTAGTGTACCTATGGGAAACAAAAGAATTGTCGTGACATCTATTGATACAAGTGTCAAACGAAATAATCGTAATTTAGAGAATTGTTCTCAAAATAAAACTCGCGTAACGTAAATTGTAACAATTTCAATATGGATCTGTAAACAAGAATTGGTTTAGTGCAATGTTATTATGAAGGCGGTAAGAATTACACTACTGGATTACGAAGACTTCGTACGAAAATGGGTTTGAGAGCAGGGCCGTGCAAAATGAAGGCGTATCGTAATTTGATTAGCAAATTTGAAAGAACAAGGTCTGTAAAATATCTTCCGAGGCCAGGAAGACCTAGGATTAGTGATGTCAAAGTTGCAGAAGTTCTTCAGGAAAATCAAAACGTAGCCAATACTAATCCGCTAGCAATCAGTAGTGTGAATGCGATATCAAAACGATTACAAATGCCATACACCACGGTTTGGAAAATTTTACGGAAAATCCTAAAAATGTATCCCTATAAACTGCAACTGCTGTTTGAATTAAAGGACGCAGATATTGCTCTCAGGTACGATTTTTCATTACACGTATTGGCTCAGATGGAAATTGAACCCGAATGGTTATCCCGTATTTTATGGACAGATGAGGCCCATTTCTCTCTTAATGGTGGAATTAATACTCAAAACTGTCGAATATGGTCAATAGAAAATCCACATGAAATCGTTCAGCAAGGCCTTCATGACAAAAAAGTCACCGTTTGGTGCGGTTTCACAGCTAATTTCATCATTGCTCCATACTTTTTCGAGGAAATACAGAATGGGGAGGCCGTATCTGTAACTGTTACTGGTGAACGATACCTGCAAATGTTAAGGGATTATGCAATTCCACAGTTGCAAAACGAGCACGAAGGAATTGAAAACATGATTTTTATGCAGGATGGAGCACCTCCGCACATTTACCGACCAGTTAAAGAATTGTTAACTGCGGTTTTTCAAGATCGTGTTATAGCAGACATTTTGCAAATTCATGGCCACCAAGATCGCCTGATATTAACCCAGCGGATTACTGGCTGTGGGGTTATTTAAAAAATTTGGTGTTTAGAACACGGCCAACAACGCTGGAGGAATTAAAGGACAGGATTAGAGAGCAAATTCGTGCAATTCAACCAGAAATGTTGAATAGTGCTGTTACAATTTGGAGGAACGGTTGGTAATTTTACAACAAAATGGAGGTCATATCGAGCATTTGCGGTAACTAGTGTTTGACATCAGAAATCCGATTATGTAAGCAACTAGATTCCATTTACTTTTTGTTATTAATTTGATTTGTTAAGAATATATAAGTTGAAATATATCCCTTACTTTACAATCACCCGTATATGATTGATGTCACAAATGGCCTATAACAATGTTTCTCAGAATCTCTGCTATAAATTTAGAAATAACTGATCAGTGATCACACGTTTATGCGAATTGTGAATTATTATTGGCAGAAGTGTCATGCTTAATACTTTACACAACAGCAACGTTCTACCGAGGTAGCGCGGTGGGCTAGAGCGTTGAGTAAGAATATAGCTGGTTCTATTGTCTGCTGGCTTCCGGGTTCGAATTCCGGCTTCGCCCCTGACAAGCAGCTCTGGCTATAGTTTTGGGAGTTGTCTAATTTATGTGGTGGTGTGTTTATTTAACATAATTAGGCAATGAATTTCGTAACTTTGCGCATCGTGGCAGAAGAGACGCTTCAACTTCTAAAATTAATTTGTTACAACTAACAGAGGCCCATCTATAACATGTTTCTTTGTCCTTGAAGATCGTCACTTGTTTGTTATTTACATACTTTATATGATCCACCCTGTTTGATGACAGTCGAGCGGTCGTTAAACGGCTTCCAAACAATGCGCTCATGAAAATAAACAGTTTCTAAACATCTAAAACTGCTGTTAGTAACGTTATCAGCACCTCTTTGTGCTTTTGTTATTTCTGAACGATAAACGAACAGTAATAATAATAGACAAAGTTATTCTCGTAAACGAGTATTAAATTTTCGAGGATGGAGCACAAAATGTGTACCCTCGTCTTCCAGGAAACTTGGCTGGGTCACCAAAATTAATATTTCGTTTAGTTCAGATCATTTCAAAACGAGATTTTCTTGTTAACAATAAAGAACAAAGATACGGCACAGGTAACATTCCAGTTTTAACACTGAAACTATAAACTGATACCGTTCAGTGGCGGCGCTAAAAACTGTGATTTGGACACTTCCCAATAGTACATATTACTTTTATTTTATTTATCGAGATCATTATCACATACAGGGTGGTACAGTTATGCTTGTAACTTAAGCGTACATCATTATCACTATAGTTGGCATTTCGATCCGCAAATCATGGGGCGGTGCCAGGTAGAGAAATATCCAAGTACGTAAGCGAGACTTGTTTACTATTTTAGTCTACTATTATGCGCCGAGGTGTCAATAACGTAATTTATTTCTCTCCATTGTATTGCTGATAATTTTATTTTTGGTATTTTATTCTTCATCTTAATTTAATAATAAAGTATGTCAGATCTGCCCAAGGGTGAAAACGGACAAACGCTGACAAAGTGAATAAATTTATCAGTAAATTCCCGGATTTATTCTACAATGGTGCTATAATAATTTGTAAGGTGTGCGAGACTGATGTGCTGGGACAAACGTGATTGTAAACGTCACGTAAATTCTGTGCAACATAAAACTAAAAAAAAAAATGGCGTGCCTTCGACAACACAGTTTATGTTCGATTTACTCTTAATGCTGATTGCCTGTGATGTTCCGCTGCACATAATCGATAAACAACCATTTCAGGAGTTCTGGAACAAATACAATCCCAAGGTGACGTTACCAAGTCGCACATGTTGCGTAACTATGTATCAACTGTAAGCGAAGACATTGTAAATAAGATGAAATGCGTACTAAAAAATACACGGCTGTGGTTGTGTTGACGAGACGACAGATTGTAAAACAAATTCTATTGTAAATGTTATAGTACTGTTGATTTCAATAAAAACTGGTACACTTTCTTTTAGCTATGTAAATCATTCGTTCTTTGATTGATATTAATAATCTTACAAATGTCACTTTGACGTTAACAGTGGCGTCATTATTAAAAATGATTCCACATCCAACAGATATTCAAAAATTTCGAATTGTTTCTAAAATTGAAGATGGTTGGTCCATAAGAAGACTTGCTGCTGAATACAATGTGAGTAAAACCACGATAATGAGTGTTAAAAAACAATGGGAAACCAACCAAACGGTATCCCGTAAAGTTGGTTTCGGTAGGCCCAGAAACAGCAATAATCAAGAAGATGAAAATCTTATAAATTACCTAATAGAAAACCCTTTTCAGACTGCAGTAAATACAATTTCAGAGACAAATTTCCCTGCTTCGGTATCTACTGCTTGCAGAAGAATAAAACTACAAAGCGACTTGAAGAGTTGTTCAGCGGCTAAAAAATACAAACTTTCAGAAGAAGCAGGGTAAAATTATTTTTGCACTCAACTATATAATCAATGATGAAAACTTCTGACGAAAAGGTTTTTAAATCCTGTAACGATAGACATGTTCGCGTATATAGGCCTCCTTCCACTAGATACGACGAAAAATATACTTTCGATCCACAAATATCAGGAAGGTTTTCAGTCAATGTCTGGGCTTGGATGAGCCTAAATGGGTTAGGTGTGTGTTGGAACAGTGGTGGTCATCTCAATTCCATTAAATATATTGAAATATTAGACAATATTATGTTGCCGTCAGTAATAGAGATGTTTCAGGAAAATAATTTTATTTTCCAACAAAACAACTGCTCCATACATACGGCCCATCGTGTCAGGCAATGGTTTCTTAATAAAAACATAGAGTTGTTACCGTGGCCATCTAATAGTCCGGATTTAAATCCAATTGAAAAGGTATGGGGACTAATGGTGAAACATATAAGAAAATTAAATAACCATCCAAATAATGCCCAAGAATTGGAAGGGATAATTGAAGACGCTTGGGAGAACTTGTCGCAAGAAGTTGACCTTGCAAGAAATCTGATTTTGTCCATGCCTGCAAGACTTCAGGCAGTTTTAGACGCTAATGGAGTAATGACAAAATATTAGTTAATTCTGTATTACGTAATTGAAGTTCATTTATTTTATTTTTTTATTGTATTTTTATGTTCAGTTTGCATTGTTTACATTTTTTTTTAATCTCAAGTGGTATTTTTGTGTTCTTATTTTAAAAATAGAATTATCATTATTCAGTTAGTATTTTAATTACAACCATTAGTAGAATTATCCGTAACAAATATTATTTTTTTAAACAATAATATGGCAGGCTTGAAAATGTTTTGAAGAAGTTATTTTCTAATTATTTTTTAAAATTCCATTTGAATAAAATAAAAGAGAAAGGTTTAATAAGTTTAAAAACACAAAGATAACCGATCTCCTCCAAAAAACCCAGCTCCGGGGTAAATCACCTCTTCTCCACCCCCCTTTCCCCCTATTAAGATTTTCGATTACAAGAGTTGTACCAGTTTTTTTTCAAGTGTACGTGTACTGGATCCTCTTAAGCCAACATTTTCAAAAGACTAACTAAATGTACTGGCCAAACAATTACGCGGGTGGTGCTGGCGACGTTAGAAAAATTTGACCTGTCAAAAAGTCAAGTGTTGATGTTTGTGACCGATGGCGCCACAACAATACGTTTAGTAGGCCGTTCTCTTCAAGAACACGGTTGTAGGTTAGTACATGTTACGTGTAAATCGCAAGCTTTACACCTTGGGGCAGAAACTATTCGACAAGGTTTTCCAGAGATGCATTAATAGCAAGTACTAAAAAAGTGTTTCTTAAATCTCCTAAACGTCTTCGCGCATTTTATAGTAAGTGTCCTGGTATTCTCGAACCATCACAGCCGATTCTTACACGTTGAGGAACATTGCTGGAGGCAGACAAAATTCGAGGATGTTTGAATCAAATTATTTCAGTCAAGATGTAGTAAAAGAATATAATCAACTCACCAAACTGTGTAAGAAACAAAATGGCTTTCCATTCAATGATAGTTTCTTGGAACATCAATGGGTAACTCTTAGTTCATCACCAGTCTCTTCATGAATAGGTTCGAAACACAAACATAGGAAGAATTCGAGTATTTCCCCAAGGTTTGGATTGGGTGTGTGGATGATATTTTTGCAGCATTTAATACAAAAGTCACTGATATTACCAACTTCGTTTCGTATCGATTAATTTCTAATATGATATTGAAAACGATGGACAACTACCATTTTTAGATGTATTAATAATTAGAAATAGCGAAAATAAGGTAGAACTTCGACATACACAGAGAAGATATATGCCTCAACAAAAATGGCGAATTTTAATTTTTTAATTCATCGTCCATTAAGCTTCTCCCTCAATAAGGAGCCGTTTGAAAAACAAAAGGCATTGGGTAAGGATATAGCTGTAAGTAATGGATATTAAGTTTAGTTGATAAAAAATTAGGAAACGTCAATTTCAAGAGAAATTTCGAAATTCCTCGACCTTTCAAATGAAAAAGAAAATCAGAAAATTTGTATCGATCCATTCAATCCTCGATTCACCCGTAGTATTTGTAAGATTTTTTAAAGATATAGGTACAATAGTGTGTCATTTATCGGGAAATAAACTACAACAACTTTTAGGCAACCCAAATGACAAAGTTGAAACAAAAAAAGCCGGGATTTACGAAATTAACTGTAAGAAATGTAACCAAAAGTATGTTGGACAAACGAGACGATCAATCCAAATTAGATTCAAAGACCAGACTCATCTCAAATATGGTAGAACAGATACGTCTAGTGTTGTCCAACATGCGTTTGAGAATAACCATAAAATAAATAATAGCTATTTAAGATTAATTAGAAATGCAACAATAACTAGCCGTAACATATGTACACGTGGTTAAATAAAAGTTATCTATCTATAGTATCTATCAAAACACAATGTATTTTTATGCAACCTCGTAATCCAAATTTGCAAAGAAATCAATTTAGGTGATTTCTTAGTTTGTACAAAATTTTCAAATAATGTTAATGCATAAACTGTACAAGATAATTATTCCAAAAATATACCTATCATTTATTTGCACAAATTGTTCCTGTCACTTTTTTACGACCAATTTGGAGTTTAATTTTTTACAATTGACATAAAATGCCACACCATTTTTTCTCTGTGTACTTTTGTAACGTTCATAGAAAACAATATATTAATTGTTTAAGTAAAAAAACAGAACCGCAAAGTAATAGCCTAGAAAATTTATCGGCAATCGCTCAGACTTGCTACAATAGAAAAAACCAGCAATTTAGTTGATTCAGTCAAAAGTGGCAGTGGCGAATTAGAAGGCAATCATATGCAATTATTGTCACTTCAGTAATTTTAATAGAATAAAGAAAAAATATTAAAGCCTATTCTAATTTAAAAACATCTGGAATGGAATATAGTTTTTATCGAGGATAACGGTATTTCAGCCATCGGGGACCCACTGTGTATCTAAAAAGAGAAAATATGTGCTCACTGGTCACGGTTACTAATTCTCAACTCAATTCGTACACTGTAGTCAGATTTAAACATTACAGTTTTTCAATTTTATTTGTGTTAAATTGCAACAACACGGATAAACGGTATAAGTAGGCAAAGTATGTTTTTCTTAACGATTTTTGGTCAAGGAGAACAGCATTAATACTTTCTTTTAATTTAAACGAAACAAATATTTCAAAACAGTAACCATAGTAAACAAATCCAGTTTCAAAACATTATGTTATATTTTTTTCATATTATTTTAAATATGCTGTACGATAAGGTACAAAAAAACATTTAAAAATTAAAATAAATTATAATCAAATCATTTTATTTGTGGACTGTTTCTTACAACGGATTTCTGGGTTATTTTTACGTCACACCTTTTGGCGAGGTATTTTTAACATTCCAATTATTTTAACGCCCTCTTTCGCAACACTACATCTAATCGGACTCGTGTGTGCAAATTTTAAAGCAATAAACGGATAAATTAGCCAAAGTTTAATCTGTTTACTCTAGTTCAAATTGTCGTTTATTAAACAGATTAAGTAATTTTCAAACAGGTTCATTAAAGTCGACTATAAATAGTAAGCCACTTAGTTTATGAAAGCGAAAAGCAAGCAGACTATTTACGTATTAAAAAAATGTCATTTAAAATTTGCTGGAAAAACATGCATACTGGTATATCGGGAGTGAGCTAATTTAAATCAACATAAAATTTTGTATAACTTTTTAAACCAATAAATTAAATGAACAAGTATAATCCAGTAGCACAGGTTGTACCCACTATTTTTCGTGCAATTTCAGAATGGACTCTATTAGTTGTGGCGTCTCAAAATTATGCAACATAACTAAAGCTGGCCAAGGTGGCTGGAGTACAGCCACGGTCTTGCACTGGCGTCACACGTGCCGATTTAGAAGTGATTTACGCTGCAGTCTTATTTGAAAGGTTAATGCGTGAGCTTGTACCTATAAATTATACATAATGTCAAACGCGCCAAAGGGTAAAAAACGACCGTACGCGGACACAGTGAATAAATTTATCGGTGAATTTCCGGATTTATTCTATGACGGAAGCAAAATAATTTGTAAAGTTTGCAATCAAGACTTAATGTGCTGGCACAAAACAGATTGTCGTCGTCATATCAATACCGTGCAACATCAAAATAAAAAAATGGCATGCCTTTGACAACTCAGTTTATGTTTGATTTATTGTTAATGTTAATAGCCTGTAATATTCCGCTACACATACTGGATAAACAACCATTTCGGGAGTTTTGGAATAAATGCAATCCCCAGGTAAACTTACGAAGTCGTACATCGTTACGTAGATATATTCGAGCTGTTCGTGAAGACATCGTAAATAGGATTAAATGTGGATTAAAAAATACACGGCTCTGGTTATGTATTGACGAGACGACAGATTGTAAAAAAAAATTCTATTTTAAATATTATAGTACGTGTACTGGACCCTCTTAAACCAACATTTCCACTTTTATTAGCTAGTAAAAGACTAACTGCGTGTACTGGCGAAATAATTACGCGTGTGGTGTTGGAGACATTCGAAAAATTTGAACTTTCAACAAGTCAAGTATTGATGTTTGTGACTGATGGTGCCGCGACAATGCGCGTGGTAGGCCGTTGTTCTCTTCAAAGAGACAATTGTAGGTTTTTACATGTTAAGTGCATGCGTTACATCTTGTGGCAGAAACGATTCGAAAATGTTCTCCAGAGGTAGATGCATTAATAGCAAATACAAAAAAAGTATTTCTCAAATCTCTTAAACGGCTTCGAGCATTTCACAGACAGTGTCCTGGTATCCCTGAATCACCAGAGCCGATTCTTACACGTTGGGGAACGTGGTTGAAAGCGGCTTTTTATTATGCTGAATATTTTCAACAAATAAAAGCTGTGATACTACAGTTCAACCCTAACGAGGCTGCAGCTATTAAGGAAAGCCAGACAAGCTTTCAAGACGTTTCCCTTGAAACAGATTTAAAAACTATTAATAACAATTATAGAGGACTACACGACGCAATAGAAAAATTGCAAAATACTTCGTTGTCGTTAGTGGAATCGCTGCAAATAGTGGACGACGTAAATACACAGCTACAGGCTATAAATGACGCAAAAAATAATCGCGTTAGTGAAAAATTCGAGTGTATTACAGAAAGATCCTGATTTTAGCAAATTAAGACAAATTTGTGATGGTGCATCTACAACTTCGTTAAGTGAGTTCACAGATTGTTTTACTTATGCCTGTATTACATCCATAGTTGTCGAATGGTCATTTTCAAAATACAAACATATTTTTTCGCCAAAGCGAACATCGCTGACGGAGACAGCTGTAGAAACATACCTGATGCTATTATACTATAGATCTTCCCCACTTTGTGATGACGACAACCAAACTACTTCATAAATCTGCTTAAAAGGGCGAGTTTTATACAAATTTTTATAAAATGTAACATTATTGTTAAAATTTATTTCCATTTATTGTACTTATTCAAGTATTATGATATGATGTAAACATACGAGTCATATGACGGCTCTGTCGGCCAACTTTAAACATAACACTCCGGTTGCCTACACGTCACACTGGAACTTGACATTTAATGCAAATGTTTACAATGAAGACATTTTCGAGGCTTGAACACAGCGTAGAACTTTATTTCTCCCTTGGAGGAAATATTTAAGAACTTTTAGTAACTAATATACATACACAGAACATGTTTGATTATTTACAAACTTCAACACATTAGAAAAACTGTATTATTTAGTAAATTAATATTAAAAACGGAATTAGTGTCCACCAATAGCAATTACACTTTGTAAAAATCAAATTGCACATATTATTTAACTGGTGGCTAACCTCAAGTTTTTGACATAGTCTATAACATCTTTTCTTATTAACATTTTTAGCTTTACCGGTTTTTTTGATTTAACATGATTCTAGTTCACTGTTTTATTAGTATATCAGTACACCTATAAAACAAAATGTAATAAATATAGTTTAAAAAAACTAAAAAACAGGCTTTTAAAGCACATCAAACTAAAAAAGTGAAAAATAATTATTAATATAAACTGAAAACAATAATGAACGAAAAATACTAGTATTATTGTGAAAAATGCGTGGGTTGCTCGATATACGAAAAATATGGCACAAAGCGCCCCACGCTTTTTTCACAATAATACTAGTATTTTTCGTTCATTATTGTTTTCAGTTTATATTAATAATTATTTTTCACTTTTTAATTTGATGTGCTTTAAAAGCGTGTTTTTTAGTTTTTTTTAAACTATATTTATTATTCACTTTTTAGTTTGATGTGCTATGAAAGCGTGTTTTTTAGTTTTTTTAAACTATATTTATATTGCGTATTGATGCTGATATTATAATAATATTACGATCCAACAGACACTTCTGAAAAAAAAATATATTTTTTTTGGGATTTGAACTCACGCCCGAGGAGTCCGTCGTTTCGCGTCGACTAAGACTTGCGCCTTAGCCCGCTCGGCTAACGAACGAACTGAGAATCACGGAATTACTAACAGTAATAAGCCACTTGCTCTCACGCAGAGGATACGTGAGGAAATTAATTATTTAATTCTGGCGATCCTGATCAGGATAATGATATAAACTTATCAAATTATTGTATTGTTACCGGTTCTTCGTAAGTGTACAAAGTTTCAATTAAATCTGTCCGTTTAAAGTGGGTCAAAATCGAGTCCAAAGAGTCGGTTACAAACATACAGGTGAAGCTAATAAAAGCGTGTTAAAAAAACCGGTTGTATGAGTGACATGACTTCTGTAAAGAAAGTAAAATCATACGAAATGGAGAAAATTTACGGGAATAAATCCAGTAATTTACGGTAAAAAAATTGGTTATTATTAACCATTAATTACGGTAAGAAAAATGGAAATTTACCAAATTAATTAACATTTTACATCACTAATTGTAAGATGCTTTGTAACAAAAAGTTTCCCATTTTCACTCTCCATACAACTGTTTTACCTATGTATATTTTACAGTTTACTTTATGGACTTTGACCAGCAGTATCAGTATTTTTGTAAAGGTAAAGTGCGCAGCTGTATGCTAGAACAATACCCATTGTGACAATGAAGCGAGAGACACAAATACATACAAGGTAAAGTTATAGGCAATTATCAGTTTGAATGTGGCTTGTAATAAATTCGCCTAGAGCTTAAAGTGAAAGTGACACAAAGAAAGTGGAGTGGGAGGTCTACCATCTGCGGTTAAACGATTGAAAATATTTCTCGGACGGCATCGAAACTGGAGCAAATAGTTTTGCAGGTATAAGCAGTGGCGAAGAATTGTGGAGCATTATGAGGGCTCAAATTTTTAAAACGTTTAAAAGATATTTTTTGTCTAAACAACTTGCAACTTAATTTCAACGTCTTCAGCACAGATTAAAGTAAAATATATAAATCCCTATCTCAAAGAAAGAATTTAGATTACATTTTTGATACAAAATCAAAAGGTAGGTAAATCAACAGTACAGGTCAATTTTTGTCTACATTGTATCATAAATTTCTTATAATTTTGATAAATTCGATTACATATTAATATATACCTACTATTTATCGTGTCAAATTACTTTTCCTAATATAGTAATATTACTATAATACAAACATGACACCGGGCACTGTGGACTATATGCACACTGGCAAGTGTTAAATTGATTTAATATTTTTTACTATGTAGTGAATCATATGTCAAACACTGTTCCGCGAAAGTAACTAACTCTAGGCGGTTATAAGACAAGGCCAACTACGGAATAAGGGAACATGTGCTTAATCGCCTATAAATTATATACGACAAATCCCAACTTCCCGCATAGATTCTGGTTGCACGATTTGTATTATATACAATCAATATTACAGGTACATAAATAAATGCGTATCAATTAATTCAATTATACAGGGTGGGGCAATAGTGCGTCGGACCTCGATATCTCGAGTTCTACGATAGCTAGAACTTTTTTAAAAAAATTGCAAGCAAACTAGATAAAAAAGTCTATAACTGAAAATTATTTTCGAACACACAGGGCGAGCCAAGACGAAATCACAGGACCAAGTGCCTTTTTTTTTAAATGGAATGCTATGCATATCAACACATTTTTTGAAGCCTCTTTCTAGGCTCTATTCATTCCTATATTATTATTGGCTATCTCCCAACCACTTTGATGTAATGAAATTTTTTTGTTGAAATAATGCCATCTGCAGATGGATATAAAAAAAATCACCATAGTCACATTTCACAATTAAGAACTTTTTTAAATTGAATTTTCTCAATTTTTTCAAATGGAACACACTGTATAATTTTCAACGATGTGATGTAAAAATGAAAAACGAACTTTCTTTGTAAGTACTTCCCTATGGCTAATTGCAACCATTTTCGTTTTATTGAGCAATAATTACAACATTCAAAAATAAACTTAAAAAAAAAGGTTTCTTCAAATAACTCAGTAGAAAAAATTATAATAAATGTTCCACATGTTAGCCATTTTGATTGACACACATCTCTATGCGCTTTTGAAATGAGGTTCCCACTGTTTCTAAAACTGCCGGTGTGATAGATCTAAAGGCAGTTATTATTCTTTCCTTCATATTTTGTACTGTTGTTGGTGTGTCTCTATAAACAATTTCCTTCACGTATCCCCATAAAAAGAAATCCATTTTTGTAAGATCTGGGGATCTAGCAGGCCATTTAGTGGGTCCAGTTCTTCCAATTCATTGATGAGGGTAGGTATTATTTAAGTAGTCTCTAAGTGGATTTAAATAATGTGGTGGAGCACCATCTTGCTGAAACCACATCCTATTTCGAATTCTTCCAGGGAGATTTACCAATAATTGTGGCAGATATTTTTCCAAAAAATGAAGATAAATAGCTCCAGTCAATGTACCATCGAAGAAATGTGGCCCTATTACATGTTCTCCAATAATTCCTGCCCAAACGTTTATAGACCATCTGTGTTGGTTATCAACTTGCATAAAAAAGTGAGGATTTTCCGAAGCATAATAATGGAAACTGTGCCTATTAACAAATCCATTTTTATGAAAAGTCGCCTCATCAGTGAATAAAACATTATTGAAGAAGTTGACATCAACTTGCATTTTATCGAATCTTAAAAACAAATAAGTTGCATGCATATCATATTCAAATGCACCAGGAATTATCTGATGACGATTTTCAAAAGCGCCTACAATTTTGTAATTGGGCCAGAGCAATTACAAAATTGTAGGCGCTTTTGAAAAATCGTCATCAGATAATTCCTGGTGCATTTGAATATGATATGCATGCAACTTATTTGTTTTTAAGATTCGACCCACAGACCGTCTACTTACTCCTACTAATGAGGTCACTTCTCTTTGACTAACATGGGGATTCTCAACCGTTGCCAGCACCACAGAAAACTCATTTTCTTCGTTCACAACACGTTTTATTCTTTCACTTTTTTTATATTCGACATTTCCAGTTTCCAGAAATCTATCGAGAAGGTTTTGGAAGTTGCTAACATCAGGAAGCC
This sequence comes from Rhamnusium bicolor, assembly GCA_029963845.1. Lineage (NCBI taxonomy): Eukaryota > Metazoa > Arthropoda > Insecta > Coleoptera > Cerambycidae > Rhamnusium > Rhamnusium bicolor. Next base: position 736,851 of record JANEYF010005704.1, on the reverse strand, counting down.
TTCTTTCAGGATAGCATTGGTGATAAATTCTATTGGCAAGTAAACAATTTCTGTCTGACTCGCCCAAAACAAAACTCATGTCTACAAGTTCCGCTTTATTAAAATTCCTATTGTAAAATTCCAAATATTTTACATTCAATACAAATTGTAACTAACGACCGATAAGTGTGATAAATGCTCCTTTGTACACGACAATTTATACCAAACTGAGGTTTTATTGCTTGTCGAATAACGAAAACAGCAAAAAAATGTACAAAAAACATTACAGTAAAGGACTGGTTAAATACTATTTACTCATTTCAATGGAAATGGTCCCACTAAATGGCCTCATTTCAAAATTGCATAAAGACGTGTGTCAATCAAAATGGGCAACACGTCGAACACCTATTATAAATTTTTCTAATGAATTATTTCAAGGAATCTCTTTTTTTAAGTTTATTCTTAAATTTGACACTTATTTATAAAACGAAAATGGTTGCAATTAGCAATAGGGAGGTACTTACAGAAAATGTTCGTTTTTCATTTCTACATCACATCGTCGAAAAATATGCACGGTGTTTCATTTGAAAAAATTGAGAAAATTCAATTTAAAAAGTTCTTAATTGAAAAATAAACGCTTATTTATTTATGAAATGAAAATGGTTGTAATTAGCCATAGGGAAGTACTTACAAAAAAATGTTCGTTTTTCATTTTTACATCACATCGTTGAAAAATATATAGGGTGTTCCATTTGAAAAAATTGAGAAAATTCAATTTAAAAAGTTCTTAATTGAATACTAATTTTTGGCCACCCTGTACATTTTTAGGAAATGAAAATGATTCAAAAACAATAATTAGATGTCTCGTAACTGGTATTCACATAAGTTTTTCTTAAAACCCATGATTGTGACTGTGGTGATTTTTTTAATATCCATCTGCAGATGGCATTATTTCAACAAAAAAAATTCATTACATCAAAGTGGTTGGGAGATGGCCAATAATAATATAGGAATGAATAGAGCCTGGAAAGAGGCGTCAAAAAATGTACTGATATACATAGCATTCTATTTAAAAAAAAAGGCACTTGGTCCTGTAATTTCGTCTTGGCTTGCCCTGTATGTTCGAAAATAATTTCCAGTTATAGACTTTTTATCTAGTTTACTTGCAATTTTTTAAAAAATTTCTAACTATCGTAGAACTCGAGATATCGAGGTCCGACGCACTATTGCCCCACCCTGTATAACAAATATGATTTTTTATATAACTGCCGACTCTGGAAAATGGCAAATATTTCCACTGCCTGTTATGGAACTGATAAGACGTGTTATTATCAAATAAAGTTTTATTGCTTCAGATTTAGTTACTTGTTTCCCTAAAATAACCATGTACGAGAGGCCACACATTTGGTGAAAACTGACACACGCCAAATGTCCAAGTGTGCTAGTTTAATTTATACTTCCGATAAATCGCACCTGCTCGGTCGGGAATCGAACCAGGAACCACATGGCGAAAGGCAAATGTCCTTACCGCTAGACCATGGAGTCATAATTCGTGCCATCAATTTATTGATGCAGCAAGTAGAAAAAAATGCTCAGTATTTTTTTTCGTAAATAATTTTAGTATCCGCACATAATGTGGAAAGCGTATTCTGTCCTGGAAATTATAAAACATTCAGTTCTTTATTAAAAAGTGTTACCATCGCCCTAAAAAAGGAGGCAACGATCTGCCAGGCCCCTTACGGGGACTCCCTAAGTTGGCGCGCGTGCACCTAATTACCGCCTAGTCACGTGACGAGGCCGCCCCGACCATTTCTACACGGGGTGGGCCTGTGTGTTAGTGTTATATGGCGGCGAGGCGCGTAACGAACAACCGATCAGCTGTGCGTGTGCGGATTACAGTCGTAAACCGGTTATTATGCCCTGTAAACGACCGAACAAGCCGCTCTTCTCCCAACCTGTTGCTGTGTCCTCCTATGTAAGTGCTGTCGAGTCGTTGCTTGCAGATTGTTGAATTCGTAGACCTGTTCGAGATTGTTAGATGCCAGTTGTGCGGCTGCTGCATATTTTGTCCTAACTGGATCTGAAATGTCTTCATTGTTTCGGTCGAGGTCAGATGCGACAATGTGCCAGCAAAAAATCAGATTATCTTATTTAGAGAGAAATTGCCAAATACAAAGATACCATATAGACCAGTTCCCAGGATGAAAAAATGGACTGTATTCGGAAATAATGGACCATCGTTTCATTTCACATTATATGACATATATTATGCTTACATAGATATATCTACAAAGATAGAGAATAATTTTTGAAAAACATGCTCAGTTCATTTTTTTCTTTTATGGGGGTCAAATCGTCTCGCTTTAAGTAATCAGTAATCACACATTATAGCTGGATCCCATCATCGTCCTTGATAACGAATTTCTATTATCCTGATATCTTAATGAAATCTGTCTCCTTGCTCGTCGCTTACCGCACCCAAATTTGCAGGAAAAAAAAATTAAATGAGAATGCAGAAAGTGAATTTTTAAAGACATACAGCAACCATGCGTTTGGTATGAATTTAGAAATTCGCTTACTAGTTGCTTGTAGTTCTTATTCTTCTTGTTCCCCAAAAAATCTCCTGCCAACGCTTACAAATGAGTTCCAAGCTCTACGTTCCTGTCTGTTGAGTGTTCCTATAAAATCTGCATCGTCAAGCAATTTTCTAATTTGAGGACCAATAAAAATGCTTTCTTTAAGTCACTTAATTGGGGAAAAGTTCTCTTAAGTATTTAAATCCCTCACCCTCTTTATTCATAGCCTTCCCAACATTTTTCATTAGCCCAATTTTAATATGAAGAGGTGGCAAAAGAACATTTTTAGGTCTACAAGGGGCACATATTTAACATTACTAGTTCCTGATTCGATTTCTTTCCTATCCAGCCAAATTCATTTCACATAATGTTCTTTTATTACGCAATTGTCTCACAAAAAAAAAGCAATATTTTGTAAAGCACCCTTAAAGCCCTACTAAAACGGCTACTTTTAAATCCCCACATATCTGAAATTTATATTTGTTGTAATAATTAATATTATTTAAAATGGTGCTTAACTGTCATAATCCTCTTTCATTATTACTGAATAGGCAATTGGTATAGATGGTTTTAAATTTCCATTATGTAGTAATACAGCTTTTAAACTGGAGGAATCTATGAATAAGCGCCACTCAAAAGGGGGATGCTCGATATTAAGTTCCTGCATTAAACCATCAATATCAATACACGCGCATAGTGAATTTTCCATATTACAAAAATGTTGCATTTCTTTTTCTAAAAGTCGTAATCTTTGTTTTTTTTTTTTTAGCCGGTAAGTTCCACTCCTTAAGGCGGGAATCAAAAAGTTCTGCTTGTTGTTTTGACAGCCTCAAGTCACGTACCAAATCATTCAATTCATTTTGGGCAATTAAATGAGGGTCGCTAAAACTTTCTGGGATATACCAAGGGTCGGCACATTGGTCTGGGCTGCCTGAAGAGTCGTTACGATTTCCATTACCTCCCAAAACAATATTTTGCCTATCTAAAGGCGCAGTTGGCACTGTAGTTCTGATTCATTGTGAGGTGATTTTTGTTTTTTTTTATTTTGGAACATCCCTCAGTTTTTGTTACACAAAAATAGTAATCATCAAAATGATTGGTGCGTTCTCGTCACACCATTGGAACCGCAAAAGGCATGCTTTTTCGATCATAACATTTATTACCTGGCAATATAATAGGATCTATTTTCTAGAGGAGTTCTAACTGAATGAATTCATTCGATAAATAGAATCATTCATTTAGTAATTATTCGATAGTACCCATCACTAATCTTAAATACTGCAAGCGACGTTGAAACCGATCTCGCTAACGTGTAAGAGCATCTTCAACGTTCGTCTACCATGATGCATTTATACAGGGTGAACACCAACTTATCTGTGTAATTTTAGGAGGGGGTTTCTGTTGATATTAGTAACACGAATTGCGAAAAAAATAAATAAAAAAGAAAGCTAAAAGACTGACCTACCTTACTTAAAATACTGTTAAACTTTTGTGGACCGCTGCATTGCTCATCTGACCCACTTATGACGCGAACAACATGATTTGTTTATCCAAGGTCGTTGTAAATTGCAATGATACAAAAAACGCCAGAAAATCACCGACAAAGTTATCCTACTCCAGTTTTTTAGTTCAAATGATAAATCATTTAAAAAAAACTTCACAAAAAGCGTGAAGCGGCTATTCGGCGGGCTTTGATATTCGACCAGGTACGAATATGGAGACAGAGGCACAATCAGGAATCATGTTTCACAATAGCAATTATTTTCACTACCAATTTACAAAACTTATTTTAATTTAATTAGTTTCATAATTTATTAACACTTGACAATTTTTTTTTATTAAGTAGTCACAAGAGTACCCATATTACAATAAGTGTTCAAAATTGTCACTACCAACCTGCACACACAGTTGAGCTTTCTTATCCAATTTCTACGTACACTCTCAAAAATTAAATAAAAAAATAGTAACCTTTTCAATCACTAACAATAACGTAACTGAATGTTTAGCAAAAAGCAGTATAATTTCATTCCCTCCTTATTTAATTCGTCATAGAAAAATCACAAAAAAGCGTAAGGAGCAGTAGGTTCACGGCGACAAAGTGCACCGAACTCTACTAATATGTGTTACATTTATTTATTAACAGGAAAAAAATTCCATAAATTCACTTCAGGTCGGCAGTGTTAGTGGACGGCATTCATTATTACGTCGAGATCAACGGTCGGCGCGCTTGAAGGGATTATGCTAAAATAATGTCATCGGAGACAAGTGGCAAAAAGTGGTGAACCAATTATTGTAAAAAACAAGATCAATGTCGTAGTCACCGAATCTATCTTAATTTATTTTCAGTTGAGATAGGATGTCAAAATCTTGGAGTAATTTTATTTATTTTACTTCCTCACCCCTCAAAGTGAGGAAGTTATGTATTCGTGAAAAAAAATTTGAAAATTTTGATTGCATTTTTGGACGAATCTCGACGAAATATGACGATACACAAAATTTCAGACAGAAAAAATTTCTGTCTGTGTGTCTGTCAGTCTGGTTCGCGATAGCAGCTACAGTTTTTGAGATAAAGCTTTCAAATTTGGTACACACATTCTAGAGGTCAAGGAAGAGATCGAGTTCGTGGATGAGCAAAATCGGTCCCAATTTTTGAATCGTCAAAAAATGTGACTCTTTTGAAACGTCAAAGTTACTTTTTGAAACGTCAAAATGTGACTTTTTTGAAACGTCAAAAAATTTGACTGTTTGAAACATCAAAAATTACTTTCATTATAAACTCCACTACACGTCGAGTTTTACTACGGTGAGGAAGTTCTGATCCCCAAGTAATTGGCAGTTTTCTTTTTCTCGAAAACTATAGCACATTGATTTTTTATTTTTTTTTATATAAACTTACCATTAAGGGATCTACCATCCCTTAAATTTAATAAAATAAGTTAGAACTCACCCTGTATTGTATTTCAGCGTGTAACCCGCCGCATTTCACAACGTGTTTAATGCCCGTCTAGTGCCAGCCTAAGATACTGAGCGCTGTGATTTGCCACGCTCTATCTACGTCAATATCATGTTTCAAGTTAATGTTCCTTTAAGAATTAAGTAGTATTTCATGATTTTTGTCTTTAAAAACTTACGATTGTCTATTTCGGGTATGCACAATAAAAGTTTCTTTCTGATACAAAGTGTTTAATTAAATTTAAAACTACTCAATAAATAAACAGCAATCCGCTCAACTAAACATACAGTATATAGGAAAATCTGCTTCCAGCAATCGATCTGTATCGTCTATTCCAAAACAATGGATTACAAACAATGCATTAACCCGCAAAACCATTAATTATACACGGCGTAACACAACAAACTTTTATGGGCAATTCCGCTATGCAAATAAAAACTATAGTAAACCGACTCATTACGCTGTGGCGCAACACCGCGCAGTATACCACGCAATGATGAATGAAATCCATCGACTTCCCTCGCCATCATTCATCGAGCAAGATAAAACTTCAACGTGTCGAGACAGGTAGAACTTTAAATTAATCATGACTCCAGCAAATTGAATGCGTTAATTAGTTTTAAACAGTTGTGCAGAGCGAGGAAAAGTGTTTTATTTCACGAGATAATTTCAATGGATTCACACCTTTTAACGGTTAATTTAAGTCCGAAATATACTCGACTATGGTGCGGAGAAGATTGACACTGCAGATGGTATGCTAATCAAATTAACAATGTTTTTCAAATATTCTTCGAACGGATGAAAGAAATTTTGGCAACACAAAAAAAATAACATGAAAAACAACTACACGACGATCTACCGAAATTATTACAAAATATACCTGAACATGTGACAACGGTAAATGTTTTACAAGATGGAGCACGACCTCATAATACATATACAGGACTAGAGATTATTTGGACACGAATGAACGGTTGATAGAAAGCGAGTAACAATAAGTCTATTTTTAGAATATATTATATCAGTTAATTTATTCTGTAAAATTTGGAAAACAACATTAGTTTGCTCAAAAATCATTTTAAAAACCTTTGAAGTTTGTATCCAACAATAACGATTTAAATCTGTAATCTGCTCTTCCATGTTCCATAATTCTATTTAAAATATCAGATCTTTTATTAGATTTGGAAAAAAACGACGAAAAACCAATAATATTTGAAAAAAAATATTCTTTAATTCCGTTACAGGCTTTACTCAAAACCAAATTTAATTTGTGTGAGTAATAGTGAGTGAAGTAAGCTTGAGGAGCAATATCTTTTATTTTAATAGTTTGTCCATTAAGATGTCTTGGTTTGTGCAACTAATTTATTTTTCAAATCAAATTTACCAAATTCGTCGATTAATAATTTAAATAAACTGTCCGCATTTCTTCCACTACTCACATAAAAAAAAACCAACAAACATTTCAACAACTTCATTGTGCATTACATATCTAAAAATTACGGAAAGTTGAGATTTACAAGTAATGTCCGTCGTTTCATCAATTTGCCACGACAAAAATTCGCAATTATGTAGTTCTTCATAAATTTTGCCTTTAATAATGGAACTATTATGTCATTTTGATTTGATTTAGACGTCCCGGAAAAACCAGTGGCCTTATTCAAAAAGTTCTCTAATTTTGGATCATTAAAAAATCTATTAGCTCCTTGAAATTTCCCGTTTTTCGTCATGTCCTCCAAAAGAATTTTCTTGAGAAGATAAATATATAACGGCATCAATTAATCTCTTATCAATATTTCCTTATTTTCACAGACTTTTTCATTAAAATTTTCTATTTCTCTTTTATGCGCTGATTCCATGAAATTCATAATACTTTGTTTACCCAACATTTCGAATTTAATGCTCCTGGGATTTTTCATGCCTTTCTAAACCTCGCAACAAATTTTGAAAATTATTAAACCCGGCCCTGTCCCAAATTGAGAACTGATCATGATCATTAGTAAGCCTGGCCAAGCGATGGTAGATTCAGGGTCGGGCGCAATACCAATGCCATCGCGCGCTTGTTTACGATGACGATGACACGACACACTTTAGTTGTTATCTGTCGGTCGATGCATAGAGTACTAATAAATAATAATGTTGAGCATAAAGAGTAGAAAACGACCGTACGCTGATAAAGTGAATAAATTTATCGGTGAATTTCCGGATTTATTCTATGATGGATGTAAAATAATTTGTAAAGTTTGTGATCAAGACTTAATGTGCTGGAATAAATACGGCTGCAAAATTCATGTCAATAGTAACCGGCATAAAAATAAAAAAAATGGCGTGTCTTCTTTGGAACCTCAGTTTATGTTTGATTTACTGTTAATGCTGATTGTCTGTGATGTTCCCCTGCGCATATTGGATAAACCAGCATTTCGGGAGTTCTGGAATAAATACAATCCCCAGGTGAATTTACCAAGTCGTTCATCGTTACGTAGATATGTACCAAGTGTTCGTGAAGACATTGTAAATAGGATTAATGTGCATTAAAAATACACGGCTGTGGTTATGTGTTGACGAGACGACAGATTGTAAAAAAAATTCTATTTTAAATATTATAGTACGTGTACTCGACCCTGTTAAACCAACATTTCCAATTTTACTAGCTAGCAAAAGACTAACTGCGTGTACTGGCGAAACAATTACGCGGGTGGTGTTGGAGACATTCGAAAAATTTGAACTGTCAACAAGTCAAGTGTTGATGTTTGTGACCGACGGTGCTGCGACAATGCGTTTTGTGGGCCGTTTTCTTCAAAGAGACGATTGTAGGTTTTTACATGTTACGTGTAAAGTGCATGCGTTCCATCTTGTAGCAGCAACGATTCGAAAATGTTTTCCAGAGGTAGATGCATTAATAGCAAATACAAAAAAAGTATTTCTCAAATTTCCTAAACGGCTTCGAGCATTTCACACACTGTGTCCTGGTATTCCGGAACCACCAGAGCCGATTCTTATACGTTGAGGAACGTGGTTGAAGGCAGCTTTTTATTATGCTGAATATTTTCAACAAATACAATCTGTGATACTACAGTTCAACCCTAACGGGGCTGCAGCTATTAAGGAAAGCTAGACAAGCTTTCAAGATGTTTCTCTTGAAACAGATTTAAAAACTATTTATAACAATTATAGAGGACTACACGACGCAATAGAAAAATTGCAAAATACTTCGTTGTCGTTAGTGGAATCGCTGCAAATAGTGGACGACGTAAATACACAGCTACAGGCTACAAATGACGCAAAAAATAAGCCCGTTATTGAAAAATTCGAGAGTGTATTACGGAAAGATCCTGATTTTACCAAATTAAGACAAATTTGTGATGGTGCATCTACAGCTGCGTTAAGTGAGTTCACAGAGTGTTTTACTTATGCCTGTATTACTTTCGTAGATGTCGAACGGTCTTTTTCAAAATACAAACATATTTTTTCACCACAGCGAACATCGCTTACTGAGACAACTGTAGAAACATATCTGATGCTACACAGTTATTATATAAGTGCTCCAGTTTGTGATAACGACAACCAAGCTACTTCATAAATCTGCTTATGAAGGTGAGTTTTGTACATATTTTTATAAAGTGTACCAGTACTAATAAAATTTATTTCCATTTAATTTATTTATTTATTATTAGTTATCACTTAGATATACAATGTACATGTGTGAACGTCATTTAACAGTTTAATAATAATGTGCAGCACTAAGCTTACAAAAACATACATCACAATATATAAAATATTTTTGTTTTTATTATTGTACTTATTCAAGTATTATGATATGATGCATACCCAGTACGTCTCTGTAGGATTAATGACCTTGGCCAGGCTTACTGATCGAGAGAGAGGATCAACACTCAACTAAAGTGTACATGTGCTAGAAAGAGATGGGGTGCTGAACGCTAGCTGCCCTAACCGACAGATCCAAAATGTTTGCTGAAATACGAGCCAATAATTCAAGGTCACTCATCACATAAGAACAATGTATTAAAGTGGAGGCTGGCTGGCCTCTAGCTTCCGTTCATCTGAGCAAGCGTGATGAGAGACCGGGATATATGCATTATGCATACGTGGAGTGGATTATCCGGACTACAACGTTACATATTTGTGGAAAGGATATGTAACATTTTTTACACTAAAAAATTAATTAATAAATTATTAACATTGAGAATTGAGATATACCTAAGTAGAACTTTCTACTTGTAAAAAATATTAGTTTGGAGATATTTTGCTTATCCCAAAATTGTAAAAGAGGCTCAGCCTCCCCCTAACAAGTCACCACTGCTTTATAGTCCCCTTGATCATTCATTTTTGATTTCTTAAAAATTTTCGGAAATAAATACACGCGATCTTTTTTTTCCAAAAATATAAAATAGGAAAGATGATTTGACGAAAAAACATTTTTACCAACGTGCCGTTAATTATCTGAGTTGGTAGCAAATATAATTTAAAAATTTATTTTGTTCCAAATTTTTTTTTATACATTTTTTTTTAAATTCTTTTGTTTGTCCGAAAACGAAAAAATTTAGCTGTCATTAAATGGAAAAACTTCTGCTCTTTACAATTTTCCGCCACATCAATTCGTTTAAAAGTTACAGGTTGTAGAACGAAAAATCACACACCCTGTGTAGCAATATTTAGAGTAAATGTTTATTATCGCTATAGATTTACTCTTGCTCTATAAAATCTATCCAGATAAAAAGTTTTCAAGCTTGCCATCTCACATTTTGCTATTCATATACGTACATAAAATATATAACCGTAACCGTATTTATATTCTCTTCTAAAGAACTGCAGTTGAACAACTTTTACAAGTTGGGACGTTACCTTTTTTAGTTTGGATTTTACAAGTTGTTAGATAAAAGGATCAAAGGCTTCCTCATCCTAGTCGTAAATTTAAGTGCCAAATCTGTACCTACCTGCATTTTCATGCTTGAACTTTTCGATCTAACGATTATTCTGATTATTACTATTTACAGGTAGCAATCAATGTCTTTGTTCCATCCTACCTACGCAATAGGTTATTTTTTTCTGTAGCCGCTGAATAAAAAAAGGGGGCCTTTCCAGTTGTTTTGTTATACGAAAATATGACTATTTTATTTATTTTACTATAGCTGAGGTATAGTAAAAATTTATCTCTAGAGAGGTACAATTAATATTCCACCTTGCATGTCGCCATCCTCAATTGCCACGTTGATTGATCCAAGTGGATGTTTGGCTGGCTCCGGGCGTGATAATTCAGATGAGGAACTATTAAAATGTCAATATGTAAATATATTTGAACTAATTTAATAGGGCTACTAATTTTCATATAAAGAAAAATAAATAAAATGTTTGATTACTAATCTAATCTGATAAATAGGTAAGTTAAACATTTGTACATGCTGAGACTTCCTGTATGCGTATGTGTTGTGTAACTAACGAGGTACATGTTCGTGCTAACCCCACCCTTAGTTCGAAAGTTAATTTAAAAATAATGAAACTATTTATAAATATTAAATATGGACTGTAACGTTCTACTTCGTCCAACTGAATATATTCCATTCCATATATTTTTAAATTAGAGTAGGTAGTTGATATTTTTTTTATTTGATTGGATATTTCAGTAAAATTATTCAAGTGACATGCCCATATGATTGATTGCCTTCAAATCTGTCACTACTACTTTTTGTATTTTTTTCTCTTTCTAAATTTTGTAAAATTGTAAATTGTCTTGGTTAAGTGGTAGAACAGCTTGCTGAACTTCGCCCAGACAGAAATATAAATAAAAGCGATTTATTATTATTATTATTATTACTTCCATTTGACTGGAGCATCTTTCGGTAGAAAATATTCCACATTTTATTTTTTCGTCACAAAGAAATCTGAGTCGGAGTCAAACACCGGCACAAGTTCTCATTTCTATAATGAAATGAGAGATATATGGAACATGGGTCATTTTAGTTGACGTCAAATAGTCCAGTCACATTAGAGGTTTCACCTCGGAATGAGAGATAATAAGCTGTAAACTTGTATAAACCTTTATTTTGGCGTTCTAAAAGTTGTCTCAAAAGTCTCATCAAATCTCGTGTCCGCGTCTTAAGATATTCTAGGTCAAAGGTCACAAAAATCGGTTTTTTGCAAATATCTCGCTTCCTATGGTTTCAATGCCATTTGCATTTATTATAAAAATTGTAGAGAATAAAATTCTCTACAAATTTTGTCCCAAACATTTTTTTATATACTCAACCGTTTTTGAGATAGAGGGCGGAGAGCGCTCCGCGCTTACCTATTCACAGCATAATGCAAGGTCAACCGTAAGTTCCAGTAAATAATACGCCGTATAAAGTCTATAAATCATTAAAAATATATAATTATGAATAATTTGCATTGTTTATTAATTAATACCTTATATTTAATAATATTTTTCATTTATCGAATATATATTTGTTTAATATTACTTACCTTTCCGTGTAATCAAAAAATTGTTGAGTGGAATACTTTAAGTATATTTTAATTATATTCTAATAATATATATGTTAATTATATTTTAAGTAGAAAAAGAATAGAGTAAATACATTTTAATTATATCTTTATTTAGAAATACTTTTCAAATGTGGGGAGGTTTTTCAAAAAAGAAGGACTTGAGTCTTAATTTTCTTCTTCTTCTTCATCATCGTCTTCCGGTCGCTCGAAAATTTCCAATTCAATATCATCATTTTCGTTGTCAAGGATATTTGTCTCTAGATCTTCGAGAATTTCGGGGTCAAATGTACTCTCTTCATCGAGATCGCTTTGATACGGTGAAGCATTGAGGCACGTTTGCCCATTACACTGGCCACAAGTTAAAGAACATTGCAACCCCGATTTCCTGCATCCGCAGCGTGAACCACAACCATTCTTGCAGTTGCAAAATATTAAAATATATAATATAATTAAAATATACTTAAAGTATTCCACTCAAAATTTTTTTGTTACACGGAAAGGTAAGTAATATTAAACAAATATACCTATATTCGATAAATGAAAAATATTATTAAATATAAGGTATTAATTAATAAACAATGCAAATTATTCATAATTATATATTTTTAATGATTTATATACTTAATACGGCGTATTATTTACCAGGACTTACGGTTGACCTTGCATTATGCTGTGAATAGGTAAGCGCTGCGCGCTCTCCGCCCTCTATCTCAAAAACGGTTGAGTAAATAAAAAAATTTTGGGACAAAAGTTGTAGAGAATTTTATTCTCTACACTTTTTATAATAAATGCAAATGGCATTAAAACCATAGGAAGCGAGATATTTGCGAAAAACCAATTTTTGTGACTTTTGATCTAGAATATCTTAAGACGCGGTCACGAGATTTTATGAGACTTTTGAGACAACTTTTAGAACGCCAAAATAAAGGTTTATACAAGTTTACAGCTTATTATCTCTCATTCCGAGGTTGACCTCTTTTTTGGCTTAAGTGATTGGATTAAAAGGTTTTATAGTACATACACATCTACCAAGTGACTTTCTTGATGAAGTACAAAGATGGAGTACGAAAAAACTGATATCGTAACCAAGATGCTTATTTCATCAAAACAATCACCATGAATAAAAATACTTAGTGGTAGGGATCGAGAAGTTACAACTATGCCCAAAAAATGAAAAAGAAATTACTCTTATTGCTTTCGGATTTATCAGTCCAAAAATGGGCATTGTGAGAATTAAATATCCCTTTTCTGGTATATGTCTCCTCGTCTTTAACCATATCTATCAAATATGGCATTCTTTTCCGTATTATTTCACAAAAATCAAAGCGCTGAGGTCTATCTTCGAGTAACAATTCGATGAAAGGATGTAACTGCTGCTCGTGTAGTACTCGTAAGCATAGTGGTTTGGGAGACATCTGTTCTGAGAGCTAATTGTTTAGTACTAATGGTAGGATTTTCTGATACAAAATCCAATGTTCTCCTCTACCTTCACTATAGTTCTTAATTTCTTGGGCGCCTTGGATACTTTCCACTTCTTGGTTTTAAATTGCCGATTTTGCGAGGTCGTTAAAATCATATCTGACAAATATGTTACTATTAATATTTATGCATTGATAAAAACGCAAATCTTAGAAAAGATAATTTATTCTTTAATTAATAAAAATACTGGAAAAGTTTACATAACATTTATTAAACATAACAAAATTAATAAAAATATCCGTAGTTACCGCTCACGACCGGTACCAAAGTATTGCTACACTTTTTGTGTTAAAATAATTTTCTACATATCTAGTATCGTGTTGCAAGATTTTTATCTTTATTAATTTCTTTAGGCAAAGCACGGAAGAGGCTCTACAGTCCAAGAAACAGATCTAAAAAAAGTAGAGGTATAGAGAATTTGACGAAAGTAAATCTTCAAGAATATTGGAGAATACAGATTCAAAAGACAATCCAGAAAAAATTCTTGTGGTTTTAAATTTGTTAAGTCTGAAATGCACTCATCAGTAGTTGCTAACGGCTACAAAACACCGAATATGAATATTCTAACATAGTTTGAATGCCCTTCATCGAGATATCTATCTGTGTTACCTAAATATGGGCTGATGCGGTCTGACATGGTCAAAATGGTGGCGATCAATATTACGCACAATCCTTGACCCCTCAGAAGTGTGTCACGGCAGACATAGACTAGCTTTAGTACGCTTCGTGGTTAAATGAAATGATTTAGATTATGCTAAGAAGTATGAAACTCAACCAAAGATGAAAATTAAATCGATTTGGTGGTGTATGTCTTAAACTTTCAAAAAAATGCAAACGTAAATATTATCTAATCTTCGTTTCATACTCTATATTATACAATGTTAAGTCTCATTAAGAAACCAATGTAAATTTCTACAGTTAACGCTCAAGGCGTACATTCCAAACCAAAACGAATCAGCCTTATAATTTGTTTTTATAAAGCTACCTAGTTTTATAGGCACAAGGACTGCTAAATTTGGGCAGAACTTAGTGATGGGAACTATCGAATAAAAACTATCGAATAATTCGATAGTTGAATTACGAATGAATGAATTTAAAAATGTTGGATTTAGGAATGGAGGTTATGAATATGCATAGACGGAGACGACATTTTATTCATAGATAAGAGACACATTTTATTATGTGATATGAAAACAGTGTAAACAACAAAATAAACGGAAAACAAAACGCAACTGCCAACTAACTGATGATGGCATGTGACCACGAATTCCTTAATATAATCTTAGGAAATTCGTGGATGTGACTGTTCCAAGGCTATGTCGGTTCTGATTCTAAAGACCCATTTTTTATGAGAGGTGAAACTCAGCAGCATTAATTAGCAAGTTAACAATATCATTCAGATGATTTTTTCTAGAAAAGTTCTAATTGAATGAATTTATTCGAATGAATTCATTCGATAGTTGGAATCATTCTTTCAGTAATTATTCGACAGTTCAAATCATTCGATAGTGCCCATCACTAAGCAAGACTGTTAGTGTAGTAATACATTTGACATGGACATCGACGTTAGATTCTCTCGCAGATTCTGAACAGTGTGTTCCTATTTCATACATTTTTATGCGAACCAATTTTTAATGATTAACTGAACAAAAAAGCGATAAATGAATGGGAAATAATACAGATACTGATGATGCTAGGCTTCGGTGACAGAACCTGCACCCTAGCAGAAGTAAGCCAATTTATTCAATGAAACTCGCCATAGTCGACCGCCTAAATCGCTATCAACCGTTAGCAGAATTGAATGCACATTTAGGAATTTAGGAAATTTCAGAGATGTACCATACTCATCAGCTCAGTCACCACCTTCTCATATGCTCCCTTTCTAGCACTATTTGTAGTGAGGCGTGCCAGAAAGAGAGCAGAGAGGAAGGCGGTGACTTTAAGATGGTGAGTATTGCACCTCGTATTGGTCGTTCTTCGATCAGTGCCGATGTACAACTTGCTACCAAAGAAAATCCGCATCATTCATTCTTAAAAGGCCCACTTCACTGTCGGAAGACAATTTTGCGTAGAAATGTTGAAAATATGTCCTTAGAAATATGTCAAGCAAATCCAGATTGTTAAAAGTATTACTTTCTCCAACGAGGTAACTTTTACTCTACGTTGTATTATTATTAACAAACAGAATTGCTGAACTCACACGCTGACTCTGGGCATAAATATATGGATTTTTTTTAATTTAAACATCACGGTGCCGTCAACACCCGCCAATAAATGGACCAAACTTTCCCAAATAGATGGGCCTGCAAAGTCGCCAGACCTAATCCCACTGATAATCACTTGTATTGTATCGACAAACGATATAGTAGATGACGTCCCTAGTAAGACATGAGGTTGAGAGCAAGCTAACCTCGAAGCTAACACACCGTCTCTTTCGCTTACTGACTGACGGGAACCTGAATAACCGCGCTTCTTGCCTCGCTTTGTCCCTCAACTATAACGTTTGCCACGACAATATTTGGGTCTGTATTAGTGCTAAACTGATATACTATTAATACATGCAACGCATTTAAGGCCGCCCTCCTTAATAGGGCGGAGGAGGTGAAATATCTAGGAATCACTCTAGATAAATCACTTAACTGGAACTCACATCTGGAAAAAGTAATCTACAAAGCAAAGCCTCCTTATGGACATGCCGTCGTATTTGTGGCAAATCCTGGGACATGGGTACCCAACAAATTTACTGGATCTATGTCACGGTCATCAGACCCATGATAACATACGGATCCATTGCTTGGTTGCCGAAAGGATTACAACGGACGGCCAATGTCAAACTCTCTGAATTGCAGAGATTAGCATGTATAACCGTAACGGGGACAATTAGCTGCAATGGAAATTCTCCAGGACTTACCCTTTCTTCATATATATATTTGAAGAGGCCAGGTGGGCAACCTACAAACTGCAACAAGCAGCTATCAATATGCCGCAGACAAGTATCATGGAGCAGAACAGGTTGCTGGATGACAGAGACCATGACCAACTACGAGCTGACCTTCAACATCCTTTCTCCGGAAATAGATGAGTGGGATTGGAATAAAGCCGTCCTATATAGGGCAGGCAGTTGCTGATTTACAGGCGGCTCCAAAACTCCTGAGGGAATATGAGCCGGAGCACATAGCTACAGACCAAGGGTGAGGATATTCTCAAGTCTAGGTACTAATGCAACTATTTTTCAGACCAGGTTCATGCCATTGAACTGTGTGTGCGAAGGCTGGAATATACGTATCTTACACACAGATCAATAAAATTTTTCTAAGATAGCCAAGCAGCTATAAAAGCTCTTGGCTCTTACTGGTGTAATTTAAAAATGGTATGGAACTGTCATTTGAGCAGAAACAACAAAGTGACTCTGGTCTGGATACCTGGCCACTCTGGTGTGGAAGGTAACGAAATAGTCGATTCCTTGGCCTGAGAAGCAGCGGGATCACGATTCATCGGACCAGAACCGATACTTGACTATCTTCAAGTATTGCTGAGATAACTATCTCAATCTGAGCTGAAAGGAAAACTCTCCAGTATTGGCAAGATTTACCAGCATTAGCTCATTTGAAGGCGTTTCTAAAATACCCTTTGAAATCAAGGGCCAAGAAACTTAAACAGGGTGAACCTGAAAACTCTAACAGGCCTATATACCGGGCACTGCCGACTAAACTATCATCTGTATAAACTTGGCCTAATGATGCGAATGCAGACCACATCTTACGCACCTGTCCCGCTGTGGAGAGGATACGATTCTCAATATTTGGCAAAGGGCAATTGCTACCAGACGATCTGGACACATTTTTACCCAATAACATTCAGTTTCATCAAGAGACTGATCTTATTGGGTGAAATATAATTAGGAGTGAGCCACAATAGGCCTGCTGATGGCCGCAGTGGAGGGTCCACAAGGACCCACTCACAAAAAAATCTAAGCAAATACATGCAATCGTATTCACATGAATTCTATAATTTTGCCTGTTGTGACAGAATGACTTATTTCCCTTATATTACTTGCTCCAAATTTGTCATGCACTGCTACTCTCATAAAAATACTTCACAGATGTTGATATGTTGTTAGGAAATAGTTTCGTACTGCAATAATTTAATTTTTACGATTAGACAATGAACATACTCCAATAATTTTTAATAGATTGGTTTTCGGGCATATTCTGCGTTGGGTCGTTTTGAGCATCTTGTCGTGATCTTTCGGAGATACGATGATAGAAACTAACAAAAACATCAATCCAACACAGATTAAAGTTCAAAGCCAATATTATCACGGAAGCCGTATTAACAAATAATCATACACAGAATCAGTTCTTTTTAATTAGCACCAAGAAGTGATTCAACCCAACCTGGAAGTGCCCCAATTTATTCAGACAATTCACAAGATTGGGAGGCAAAAGGCTATAAATAAACAGTTAAAAATACCCACAATTCTTAAGCTGAGATTCTTATAGAGAAGTTCAATAAGAAGTTCCCCAAAGATGCGTTTTGGGGCCATTATTACATTGATTTATAATGCACCGCATTGATTCTGCTAATTTTACCCCAACCTTAACCCGTCTCATATCTGACTATGTTTTTATCAACATACCTCTCGGTAATATACATATATATGAAAAAAACACTATGTGTGGCTTAAAGGTACTTTTACTCGGTGGCTCTTGTAAATTTGATACGCACATGAACAAAATTTGTACTCGGGCAATTAATACCATAATGGCGTTTTGCTGGTACAATCGTTATTTTTTTCTCCATTATTTTTATTATTAATCACCTTATTGTACAAAATAAAACGGTGTTAAAAAGTTAACTCTAAAATTTATTTAAAAAAAAGGTCTATTTACACAACGACATTTATCTTCTATTTTGCCTTTTTCCTCCGCTTAAATCGTCTTTTATAGTTGTTATAGGTACCCACTACTATTATCGCTTGTCCCCCTGAAAGCGATGTGCAGTAGCACATTTTCAAACATTTTATATTGAATTCAAATTGACGAGGTGTGTCGAAATATTTACCATTATAAAATGTAACCATTGTAATTACATGAATAATTTGAATGCGCCTAGCTCTGTCGGACTTTTAAGTGCTTAACAGCCCACCACATCAGCGGATCACTATTTCCGGTATAAAATTGTCGAGTAGAAACTTTTTTTACGCTAAGTTGAACTCAGGTTGTCAAGAGTCTCGATTACACAATGTTCTATGTTTATTTATCTGATACTTCCTTGGGAATTTTTACTTATCGTCTACTGTTCGAAATGACTGCAGAAACTTGCGGCTAAAATTTGCAAAAAGAAAGTTGCATCGCATTTATTGCTGAATAGATATACAAAATTAAATTAATTTTTAGATGTCATTATAAATAATTGATGCGCAAAGATAAAAGATACGTTTCCTTCAATTGAGGCTAAATATATGTAGTTCAGTACCATGCTTGAATGGGTACTGTTTTTAAGTAGGTATGTAATCTTTTATAGGTAAAGCTTTTTTTGTAAATATCGTTATGTTGCATATTTAGATACTGTTTTAAGAGCGAATATTAATTCTAATTTTTATTCTCGCCTTACTGTTTCCGCATATTCCATCTAACTCCTAATAGTTCTTCCTATTTTCGGTCTATTTCTTCCACGTGTTGGCTTTCTCTTCTTTTATAGTGATAAAAACAATAGTTTCGAAATTGAATAAATTTAAACAATTTTATTTATCAAATACATTTAAGAAAAAGTAATAAATGTACATAACGTACAATCAGAATATATGAAATTATTAGCACAGCCTGTAGTTACAAGTAACGGGTGATTATAAAGTAAGGGATATATTTCAACTTATTATATATTCTTAACAAATCAAATTAATAACAAAAAGTAAATGGAATCTAGTTGCTTATATAATGGGATTTCTGATGTCAAACACTAGTTACCGCAAATGCTCGATATGACCTCCATTTTGAAGTTGTAAAATTACCAACCGTTCCTCCAAATTGTATACAGCACTATTCAACATTTCTGGATGAATTGCACGAATTTGCTCTCTAATACTGCCCTTTAATTCCTCCAGCGTTGTTGGCCGTGTTCTAAATACCAAATTTTTTAAATAACCCCACAGCCAATAATCCGCTGGGTTAATATCAGGCGATCTTGGTGGCCATGAATTTGCAAAATGTCTGTTTATAACACGATCTTGAAAAACCGCAGTTAACAATTCTTTAACTGGTCGGTATATGTGCGGAGGTGCTCCATCCTGCATAAAAATCATGTTTTCCAATTCCTTCGTGCTCGTTTTGCAACTGTGGAATTGCATAATCCCTTAACATTTGCAGGTCTCGTTCACCAGTAACAGTTACAGATACAGGCCTCCCCATTCTGTATTTCCTCGAAAAAGTATGGACCAATGATGAAATTAGCTGTGAAACCGCACCAAACGGTGACTTTTATGTCATGAAGGCCTTGCTGAACGATTTCCTGTGGATTTTCTGTTGACCATATTCGACAGTTTTGATTAATTCCACCCTTGAGAAATGGGCCTCACCTGTCCATAAAATACGGGATAACCATTCGGGTTCAATTTCCATTTGAGCCAATACGTGTAATGAAAAATCGTACCTGAGAGCAAAATCTGTGTCCTTTAATTCAAACAGCAGTTGCAGTTTATAGGGATACATTTTTAGGATTTTCCGCAAATTTCCCAAACCGTGGTGTACGGCATTTGTAATCGTTTTGATATCGCATTCACACTACTGATTGCTAGCGGATTAGTATTGGCTAAGTTTTGATTTTCCTAAAGAACTTCTGCAACTTGGACATCACTAATCCTAGGTCTTCCTGACCTCGGAAGGTCTTTTACAGAGCCTGTTCTTTCAAATTTGCTAATCAAATTACGATACGCCTTCATTTTGCACGGCCCTGCTCTCAAACCCATTTTCGTACGAAATCTTCGTGATCCAGTAGTGTAATTTTTACCGCCTTCATAATAACATTGCACTAAACCAATTCTTGTTTGCAGATCCATATTGAAATTGTTACAATTTACGTTACGCGAGTTTTATTTTGAGATTAATTCTATAAATTACGATTATTTCGTTTGACACTTGTATCAATAGTTGTCACGACAATTCTTTTGTTTTCCATAAATACACTAAAATCCAATTATTGAGGCAACTAGATTCTGTTTATTTTCTGATACTAGCATAATTTCTTAAAACTATAAGAGAATTTAAAATAGACCCCTTACTTTATGATAACCCCATACAACAGGGTGGTTTCATAAACTCCTTAAAAAAGCTGCTAATTGCCGCTTCTTCAATTTTGCATCCTCTAGTGCCAGGCACTCGGTTTTTCAACAACAGCCGAAGTAATCACGTCAACAGAGCGACCTGGACGGGAATCATCATGCAATGGATGCTCGACTACTTTTAAACAATTTTGGCCACTCGCAAATAATTGAATTGGAGGACAATCATTCCCTTACACAACCAACATTTCTTCAAGAATAATTTTTGGAGTTTTCCCTTGTTTTGTAAGATATTTTATAACAACACGGTAGGTATTCGATTTTATTCATTTGGGAAAATTAACAATGCGCAAACACACAAACTGACAGTTAATGAAATTAATAATATTACAATTGTTCTGCAAATGGACATACAAGTTTCCAAAGCATACGTAATCAAAAAAAAAATCCAAGGAAAGGGTCTAAAATTGATAAGTTGGAAGATACAGCCATTTTAAAAATACCAAGTAAAAAATTTAAATAAACACGTTTTTTATTTTGAAGTAGGCGTAAGTTTTTGTTTATTTTTTTGTTTTATCATTACCGTCTTTGACAGTAAATCACTTTAAATCTTTACCCCAGTAGTGGTTTCTCAATATTTGCTGTCGATTTATTTTAATTTATAACATGAGTGTATCTGTAGAGCAGAGAATTTAAATTCTTACGATGATTGACTGGGTATGGCGATAGGATGCGAACTCAACAAGAAGTATATAATTTATTTAATACTAAATATCCAGAACGACCCATAACTCAATCGACAGTGAGTAAAATTGAAATAAATATAGTTTAAAAAAACTAAAAAACACGCTTTTAAAGCACATCAAACTAAAAAGTGAAAAATAATTATTAATATAAACTGAAAATAATAATGAACGAAAAATACTAGTATTATTGTGAAAAAAGCGTGGGGTGCTTTGTGCAATATTTTTCGTATATCGAGCACCCCACGCTTTTTTCACAATAATACTAGTATTTTTCGTTCATTATTATTTTCAGTTTATATTAATAATTATTTTTCACTTTTTTAGTTTGATGTGCTTTAAAAGCGTGTTTTTTAGTTTTTTTTAAACTATATTTATTTTTAACTTTTTAGTTTGATGTGCTATGAAAGCGTGTTTTTTAGTTGTTTTAAACTATATTTATATTGCTTATTGATGCTGATATTATAACATATTACGATCCAACAGATATTTCTGAAAAAAAAAAAATTTTATTTCAGCCGTGAGGTTCGAACTCACGCCGGAGGAGTCTGTCGTTTCGCGTCGACTGCCTTAACCCACTCGACCACCGGGCTAATTAACAATTATGGAATCTACTGACATATTAAGCCTTTGCTTTCACGCAGGGATACGTGAGGAAAGGATTGGCGATCCTGAACAGGATAATGATATAAACATCAAATTATTGTATTGTTACCGGTTCTTAATAAGTGTACAAAGTTTCAATTAAATCTGTCCGTTTAAAGTGGGTTAAAATCGAGTCCAAAGAGTCGGTTACAAACAAACAAGCAAACATACAAGTGAAGCTAATAAAAGCGTGTTAAAAAAATTTTTAGAGAGACTGGTACGGTGGAAGATGTACCCAAAGCAGGTCTTTCAAGTGTTGAGGAGGATACAAAATGAAATATTTTACTGACCGTTGAAGAAAATCCACATAGCAGCGTTCGCCAGGTTAGTAGCGATTATGATGTTACTAAAACGTCAGTACCTAACAGTATTAAAATTAGAAAAATTGCATCCCTTTAAAAATCAGCATGTGCAAGAACTAAGTGATGATCTAGATCGGAGGATACAATTTTGTGACACAATGATGAATATGTGCAATGGTGATCCTCTTCTAATAAAAAATATTATTTTCTCCGACGAATGCACTTTCAAATTAAATGGTGACGTGAATCGTCAGAATTGTAGATACTGGGCAAGGGAGTGCCCTCGATGGATGCGCGAGCAACACACACAGCAACCACAAAAGGTAAATGTGAGGGCGGGAATTGTAAGAAATGGAATCATTGGCCCTATTTTTTCGATGGAACTAACTGTAAACGGACCAGCATATCTCCCATTTTTAATGGGCTATCTCATCCCAACGTTATTAAATTTATTCCCCAGTAGAATAAATCCTTTAAATGTTGACGAAAGCCTGTGGTATCAACAGGATGGTGCGTCTCCCCATTATGCAGCAGACCAAATATTTCTGAACAGGTGAACTGGTAGACGTGGGCCATCGAATTGCCGCCAAGGTCACCGGACCTCAATTCATTAGATTATTTTCTGTGGGGTCATCTAAAAAACTTAGTCTATAAAACCAAACCGGAAAACATTGTTGAATTAAAAGAGAATTAGAACAGAAATAAACAACATTTCTCAGGAAACTATAAACACGGTTCAGCAACAGCTTTATTCATCGTTTAGGGTACTGTCAGCTACAACAAGGAGTACAGTTCGAACATTTACTATAAATTGTTTTTATTATTAACTAACCGTTAGTGCTAGTGTCTATTATTTGTTCAAACAAAACATGAAAAAATTAGTAAATCCTTATATTCAAAATTGCCGTATTTTTCAATTTTCAATTTTAGACTCTAAGTGTGATACACATTTGGAATCAGCTGTTGATTCAGAATCAAAAAATGGAATATACAGGGAGGTTCGTTTAAAAAATATCCATGACGTCATAACGGAAATACTGATGACGTCATAACAAAATAGGATCAGGTGCGCGACTGAAATTAAAAATCGACGTGTCCGAGATTTCTTTTCTAAATATTTTTGGTTTAAGAAATACTGCATTTATTCCATACTTTACGGACACACTGTGTAAATCTGTTCTAAGATATAACCAAAATCTGTCCTTGTTACCGACTAACATATACTACTATCATATTAACTTGAAATCCGGTCCAGACAGCGACAACAGGCAGACCTGGGCGACCGAAAAGTGAAACGTATTTCAACTGTCAAACAAACCGAAGATATTTCGCCGCCTATGATTATCTACATTGTTGTAAGGATTTCTGTCCGCGTCTCTGGCGGTGTGTTGTAGGCATTCCATTCAGTCCAGCGAGCTAAGGCCGGTTTGTGGTCTGTGGGGTCATTCTAGTAGAATTATTGCCGCCCAGTTTGAGTTGCAGTTG
The DNA here is from genome assembly GCA_029963845.1 of Rhamnusium bicolor. Taxonomy (NCBI): domain Eukaryota; kingdom Metazoa; phylum Arthropoda; class Insecta; order Coleoptera; family Cerambycidae; genus Rhamnusium; species Rhamnusium bicolor. The sequence goes on along the minus strand of JANEYF010005704.1, from coordinate 712,912 downwards.
AATATGTGGGTGATCCTGTTCGATACTTGGTTAGGTGCCTTCATATAGGAATTTTGTAATACGATAGCTGGGCCAGAGCACATTGAATGATGCCGTGAAACGGCTTTCTATCGGTAATTGTCACCGCATTGAGCGAGGACTGTTTCAATGTAAAAAGTAGTAATAGTTTCGCTTGTACGTTGCCGATTGCTAAAACAATTTCGAAAAATAATCCCACAGTTACTGAAATAACACCTTGGATTAAAACTATTGCAAAACCCCATAAATCTTGTCACGCATAAAATGCCTACTGACAAACAAAAAAGTCTCGATTTTAGTTGCGTGTTGACGGCAAATGGCAATCAAATTGCGGCATTATAACAAGGGGGTCTCGAGTTATTTATCTGCTACTTTTGTGTCGGCAGTATACACAAAGGAATATTGAACGGTGGTGGTATTTCTTTCTGCTTTAGTAGCAAATATGTCTATGATATATCGATAAGTTGGGCTATACCGACCAAAATACTTTATCTTTACAATGTTGAGCATATTACCACGTTGTACTAAATAGCTGGAAATGCGTGGCGTAGAGCCCGCGAAAACTGCATATTCGTAACTGAGGAACTGTACAGGGTGGGCAAATATCGATGTTTGTATAGATAACTCGGTAACAGTAAGAGATACAAAAAATGGAAGACACATTCTCGATATATTTTTTTTGCGACACTCACAGTGGACGGAAACGCCAAAAAGCTGGCCAAAATTAAAAAAAATGAAGATTTGTTTTTTGAAATGGAAACGTTTTAAATCGTTGTAGTGGTACTCCTAGCATTAGAAGCGACCGTTAATACCAGTCCGAGTTCACTACCTGAGCGAGGAAATTACTTATTGTGCGACCGTGCAGCGCGTTACTTCGGCAGCTCGCAACGCTTCAAAAATCGATAAATTTTGTCTGCATCGTAAAAATTCTCAAAGTGCAGTTTTCTGTGTCATAAAAATGGATTCTGCATCAGAAAGTAAGTACAATTAAAATATCTTAGTATCAGATCAGTTTATTTATATGGTAATTAGTAAATAATTATCGAAGTGGAGTGCATTTTTGTACATGCAACGATTCATAAACTCCACAAAAAAAGCCATAACTTACGCGGTTGGTGATGGTTGGTCTTGAAACTTATTGGAATGTGTTCAATGAACATTTTTTCGAAAGTGTATAAAAAATTAGCTGCATCTTTTTGCATCTTTGCGAGATAATGACCAAATTGTGCGCGAATGCACGGTTGCATGCACATTCGTGCACCATAAAGTGGGCTCCTTTTGAATGCGTTCTCATGAGGACGATGAATGTAATTCAGATAGTAATTGAATAAAATTAATTTTCAAAGACATTATTCCATTCCCCAGATCCTAATTTTCCCGAAACAAATGAAACACATGAATTCGCTTCAATTTAATAATAATTTTTGAACTATGTATATATTTTTGAAATTCTATATGGGATTCTTCATCAGCGACCCAAAAAAACTGTATACAAAGTTTTGTAAAAATGCAGCGATAATTCGCGATTTTTGGTATGTTTTGGGGGGATTTCAGGGCCGCCATTTTATTTTTTCAAAATCAACTTCGGATTCTTGATCAGCGACACAAAAAACCCCTGTATGCACATTTTCAGTAAAATAGCTCAATGCCTTTATATTTTGGCCAGCTTTTCGGCGTTTCCGTCCACTGTGGCACTGGCGAAAACAAAAATTTGCTTTTGTTTTCGAGTTATAAACAACTTTTCGACTTTTAGACACGTCAATATCTTGGTTGTTTGTAAAGTTATGAAAAAACAACTTTTACATTCTTGAGACTTTTTTCTGTATAATACAGTGGCGTCGAGAAAAATTTAAAAAAAAGGTGCAATTTCGAGTTATGGTATAAAGTTGTATTTTTTTAAATGGGAATCATAGGTTTATGATGGTTTATGGTTTAGTTAAAAAGGATTTTTTTTCTCTTTGATATGTGGGGTCGCTTTTGATGTGTAAGTATTTAATAGCGAAAATAATCTTTATTAAATAGCGAAAATAATCTTTTAAGACCAAAGAATTACAACATTGAAGATGCTGAAGAAGCTTTTATAACTGTAATTGGAATGGCGGTTGCAAATCCTTCAATTTCAAGTCATCAAATTGAAGCTGATTCTGGAATTTCAAGATATCGAGCTTTGGGTATTTTTGAAGACACACAAATTCAGGCCTTATATAATAAGGAAATAACATCACCTACAAGCAACTGATCTTCAGTGACGATTGTAGTTTTGCATATGGTATCGTCAAAAAAGTCAACAAGATCCATTCTTCTCTAGAAATGTAGTTTGGACAGATGACGCCACATTAGCGGTGCAGAAATTTTCAACAGGCATAACGTGCACCATTGGTCTGATATGAACCCTCACCGTACCATTGACGTGAAATCTTAGGGACGCATTGGTTTTGATGTTTGGTTTGCTCTACGTGGGCCAATCATGTTTTAACATATCACATATATCAAGATAATCTTAATGGCCAACGGTACTACGATATATTATTGAGGAATTTATGGACAATCTACCCTTAATTGAGGCAAGAAATCAGTTCTTCCAACAAGATGGTGCACCACCTCATAATATCAGGCCCGTTCCAGAATTATTAAATATCAATTTTGGAAATAACTGGATGGGAAGTAACGGACCAGTGAGGTGGCCACCACGATCACCTGACTTACCAACATTGGATTTTTTTCTTTTTGGGGCTGCATTAAAGACAAATTATACAAGAAAACCAGTACCGACATAAATGAACAGACAAAATTTTATAGATTGTGTGAATTCCATTTCAAATCTTCATATTTTTAATGCAGTTCAGTGTCATGAAGGTGTAATTTATGTATCGAACATAACGGACAGTTTAAACATTTACTTTCATTTGAATTTTTATTTTGTAATTGTAATGTATTATAAAATTAGATACAAATATCTGATTTTTTGGCTTTGGCTTGTTGAAGGACTCACAATTAATGATATTTTTTTAACCTCTTAAAAATAGCTTTATTAGGTTGTCTTCTTTCTGAAAAGCGATTGAAATATATTTCGGATGCAATATCACAATTGTTATTACTTTGAATAAAACATTCTAGCATATCATATTTCTCGTAGTTTTCTTAAGACATTTTCACTCTTACGATTAAATGGGGTGTAGTTATGACGGAAACAAAATTATTAATATGCAATTTACTCTCAAATGGATAAACACTGTTATAGATGACACCCGCCTACTCGGATAAAAAATATAAAAAAACGCAAAAAAGTAATATATTAAAAAATTACTTTCGCTATTAAATACTTACATATCAAAAGCGACCCCACATATGATATATAGTTTGAAAGAGAAAAAATATTTCCTTTTTAACTAAACCATAGCCAACTATGATTCCCATTTAAAAAAATACAACTTTATACCATAACTCGAAATTGCACCTTTTTTTTAAATTTTCCCGACGATTTACGTTTATTATCTGTTTGTAATCATCGTGAATAGTCCTGTATTTTGGCATATTTCCGCCAAACCTACCAAAAATTAAAAAAAATACAACTAATTTATTCCACAATCCACCCTGTATAACGCGAAGTCTGGGGAACTACTGGATATGAAAAATAGTTCTTCTTTTCGTCACTGTATCAACAAACCATTTGCATATTACCTCACATATTAATATTACTCATTACGAGGTGTGATTGCGGTTGGTTTTGCATAAATTTAGAAATTGCAAAAAATTAACGCATTAGGAACTTGGTGGTTTCAATAATCATCAATAGGGCTTACCCAAAACAAATCAGATTAACCACATGTTACCAGTTATAATAATTATAATAAAGTGCATAATTTTGAATTATGATGTATGACACGTAATAATATGGTCATAAAATACTTATTCCGTATCAGACTTTTAAAAAACCGAGTCCAAAACCCTATGCCTTATTTTGTTTGTATATCTAAGGACTAATAATTAAAAAAGCGTAAAAGAGTCAATGACCCCGAAAGGACACTTGAGGACAGGTCGGACACCTTGGGGAAAACTATCGCAGTCCTATCCTATGTTGTCATGAAGTCATGAGTAAAGCTGGCCGAGATGGCTGGAGTACAGCCACGGTCTTGCGCTGGCGTCACACGTGCCGATTTAGAAGTGATTTACGCTGCAGTCTTATTTGAAAGGTTAATGCGTGAGGTTGTACCTATAAATTATGCATAATGTCAAACGCGCCAAAGAGTAAAAAAACGACTGTACGCGGACACAGTGAATAAATTTATCGGTGAATTTCCGGACTTATTCTATGACGGATGCAAAATAATTTGTAAAGTTTGCAATCAAGACTTAATGTGCTGGCACAAAACAGATTGTCGTCGTCATATCAATACCGTGCAACATCAAAATAAAAAAAATGGCATGCCTTTGACAACTCAGTTTATGTTTGATTTATTGTTAATATTAATAGCCTGTAATATTCCGCTACACATATTGGATAAACGACCATTTCGGGAGTTTTGGAATAAATACAATACCCAGGTGAACTTACCAAGTCGTACATCGTTACGTAGATATATTCCAGCTGTTCGTGAAGACATTGTAAATAGGATTAAATGTGGATTAAAAAATCCACGGCTCTGATTATGTAGGTATTGACGAGACGACAGATTGTAAAAAAAATTCTATTTTAAATAACTGAGTGTACTAGCCAAACAATTACGCGGCTGGAGCTGGAGTCGTTAGAAAAATTTGATCTGTCAAAAAGCAGTGTTAATAGCAAGTACAAAAAAGTGTTTCTCAAATCTCCTAAACCTCTTCACGCATTTCATAGCAAGTGTCCCGGTATTCCCGAACCACCACAGCCGATTTTTACAAGTTGGGGAATATGGTTGAAGGCAGCTTTTTATTATGCTGAATATTTACAGCAAATAAAAGCTGTGATACTACAATTCAATCCAGACGAGACTGCAGCTATTAAGGAAAACCAGACAAAATTCGAAGATGTTTCTGTTGAAACAGCTTTAAAAACTATTCACAAGAACTATAAAGGATTGCCGTTAGCGGAGTCACTGCAAATAGTGGAAGAAGTAAATCGACTGTTATATTCTACAGGTGACGCAAAAAAATGAGAAAAGTTCGCACGTGTGTTAAAGCAAGACACCGGTTTTACCAGATTAAGACAAATTTGTGATGGTACTGATGGCGCATCTGCAGATCCGTTAAGTGAGTTCAAAGACTATTTTAAGTATGCTTGTCGGTAGTTTTCAAAATACCCTAAGCATATTTTATCACCACATCGAACATTACTCTCGGAGACAACCATAGAAACATATTGCAAAACAAACGAGTGATGGCGAGCGGTAGGTATGCGCAGTTGACCAAATTTCAACGTTACCCCACTCCTCGGCTAGAGCAGAATAACAAATGTGTTAATCAGAGGCGTTACATATTATCTCTGTTTTTTTGGTTATTTTTTATATTATCTTATGTTGTTTTTATTAAATATCAAATAATTATTCGTATTAAGCGCTGTTAACCTATGAAAACAATGTAGTGATTGGATAATAATTATTACTTCTTTATGTGAGTATTTGTTTGCATTCACATTAATTTATTATAATTTACAAGCCGCTGGTATTCTGCTTCAGTTTTCCGCACCAATTACACCGGCACACCAAAAAAAAAAGTTGTTTGTATATTTGACGCCACCTACCTCCCGACATGTATTTCGACCCGCTGAATCCGAATTTGAAGTCAGTTTGGACCGTACACCCTCAAATATCGAGTAAATTGAAAAACCGTAAAAAATAGCGAAAATTGGGTGTTTCGGTAATAAAAAAAAATTTTGTGGATCTAAACCAAGTCTAATTTTTATGTATTTCGATCCGCTGAATACGAATCTAAAGTATATTTAGACCATAAGCCGTTTTAAATCTAAGTAAATTGTAAAAAACCCTCGAAAATTGCTAAAAATGGCAAAAAATTGTGATTATGTTGATGAAAAAAATTTTCATTCTGTTTATACGTTTATACATTTTTTATAGATTTTACAATTTTTCACATTTTCAGATTCTAAACTTGTATTTTATGCATAAAAAAATACAAGAAACGTATTTAATCGTGTTTCATAGATTTTTTTCAATTTTTTCAACTGCAATTTTTTGCTATTTTATCGGTTTTTTTGCGATTTTTTGAGATTTTAAGGAGTTAATGGGCCAAATATATCTCAGATTCGGATTCAGCAGATCAAATTACATAAAAATCCTCTTCGATCCGGGTCTACAAAATTTTTTTTCATCAACATAATCACAATTCTTTGCCATTTTTAGCAATTTTCGAGGGTTTTTTACAATTTACTTAGATTTAAAACGGCTTATGGTCTAAATATACTTTAGATTCGTATTCAGCAGATCGAAATACATAAAAATTATTAGGCTTGGTTTAGATCCACAAAATTTTTTTTTATTACTGAAACACCCAATTTTCGCTATTTTTTACGGTTTTTCAATTTACTCGATATATGAGGGTGTACGGTCCAAACTGACTTCAAATTCGGATTCAGCGGGTCGAAATACATGTCGGGAGGTAGGTGGCGTCAAATGTACAAACAACTTTTTTTTGTGTGCCGGTGATCTTTGAGTAGGACGTACGATATCTGGGCGACCGCTCGCCATCACTTGTTTGTTTTACAGTACATAATGCTCCAAAATTTTAACAGATCTTTTCCAGCTTGTGATAAGCAAGCTAGTTAAGAGGGTAAGTTGTGTATACATTGTTATAAATTGTAACAGTTTATTGCTTTTATTACTAGTTAATTCCTTTCATTAAACTTATTATGATGCGTACGCCTATGTCCTGCGGCGCATTTTTGCCAACTCTAGTGACCAGGCAGCCTTGTATGAAAATAAAAACTTTGCCGGAAATCGCTGCAGTGGACCTTATAATTAAAATAGTTGATAACGTTATACGAGACGAATATTAAGACCGTTGGACGACTTGCGCCTCTTGGAGACTAGTATAGAAAATAAAGTTAATTAGCATGAATCCGAGTGAAGCGGTGCAGTCAGGGGCGTGACGTAATGTTGAACATAGTATAGATAGATCTGAAAATGAATTTGTTTTTTAAAATTGTATATACTTATATGATTTAGATACATATTTTTGCATTAAATATTATGAAACATTTACTTAAGTTGTATTTTAATGAAATTTGAATTACTGTAGTTAGTAATCAGCGCATAATAATTAAATTTAGTTCTCTAAAATATGTACCTGCAATTGAAAATATTTTAGAATACAATTTGGCTAATAACAATTTAAAGAAATAAAACTGTTATTCAATTTCGACGAATGTCGTTTTTAGCATCATGAGCTATCAGAGCTCTTTTTAAGCGGCTCAACTTTTCCTTTCACCTTGTCCTCTTTGGCCAATGCCTGTATACTCAGTACATTTACTTACCAGATCATCTTCGGTCTTCATTGGGTGATCCCTGGTTAATGCTTGAAAAACATTTAAAACCATGTTTTTCTCGTTATATGTCAGGTTTTTTCCAACTCTTACTTTTTTGGAACACCCGGCAGTAACTGATGGACTTCGTGGTTCCATTGGCCAACACTTACTATATCACAATATTCACAATAATGTATAATAGAAGATTTACAAACTCCCGTATTTCACTTTCGATAAAGCAATAATCACTTATATGCTTCGCGAATATTCCGATAGTACATTTAAGTAAAGTTTGAACGAAGTCAATTGAAATCGTATAAAAACTAAAAGCCTGCAAAAACCGTTGGCATCTCTTTATTGTACATGGGCGGAGGTAAATAGAAATGCTTGTCATAAGAAAATGTCCTACTTTTTTGAAAATTGTATTAATTTTTATTATATTTTGTTTATTAGATAGGCTATTTTTGTTCATTTCGCCAATAACATATTTTTGAAATATTATATCAGTTTTAGATATAGTCTAAATATTTAAATTTATTAGGTTTAGTTTTAGAGTTAACCCATACTATATTGAAATATGTTATTGCTCAGCAGGGACCAATGAGAAGGTATGAACATATCCTTGCCAGGATGAGGGAATGGGACAGGTTAGATTAGCGAGGGGCAAGGATGTTATATAGTAAAAAATAAAATGAAAGTTTCTTCTAAAATAAAAATAAAAATGTAAGTTTCTTAACCAAAGCAAAGAGTTAGTACAACAAAAATAAATATTTGTTTAGATAAACCATAAATAAAAACAAAATTAAAATATGTCTAGAATAAAGTAACTTAAATTAAAATTTCTTGTCAACTAAATAAAATATATTCCAAGAAATGTAACAATAAAAATGTAAACTTCATACCTAATATAATATCTAAATATTTTGTTCTGAAAATATATGTATATTAAAAAAGTTAAATGCTAAAAGTTGACGCGTCCGAATCTTCACTTTCTGAAGAGGAATCATTACCCGGTTGAATTATAATCGGCGCAATGGGGGGTAGTGTTGGATATTCATTTTCTTTATTAATTACATGCTGAACGCAATTTTTCCATAAATCAGTATTGTCGAGGTCATTTATTACTTCTCGTATATGATCAACTACTACCGAGCTTAACGTTGGAGAGTCATTACATTTTCGCAAACGATCTTTTAAAGTTGCCCAAACCATCTCGATAGGATTAAATATGCAATAGTACGAAGGTAAGCGCAAAAGTGTATGACCGTGTATATTGGATAAGTTATCAATAACATATTCCTTTTTGAAATTCTGTTCTTTTATTCTTTTCAGTAATTCGCGCTTTATTGGAACTTTTACAGGAATTTCCATATTTTTTTCTCTCATGAATTTTAAAATGTCTTCCTTTCTTGTACTGATGTTTGGTGTTCTATTTAATATTCGCGAGTGGTAAGAAGCATTACCTAATACAATTACCGATTTAGGCGGAATATTTGGTAAAAGCTGTTCTGAAAACCATTTATATATATTATAAATTATACGCCGTATTACATTTTTGGTAGCATCATCAATATTTTTTAATTTCATATTTTTCCTTTTCCTATTTGTACCGTGATATTATAACATCTCCTTTTTTTAATTACACGATAAATTGTTGATTTTGATATTTTAGTTAATTCGTTAATACGTTCTATTATTTCTTTCTCACTTTTTTCACGATTTTCGCTTTTTAAACGTTCATATATATTTAAAATAATGCGTTGACTTTGTACGTGTAAATCTTTATTTTGAAACTCTAAATTTATTTCGGCTTCTTCGACAATAACAGGTGTTAGAAATAAAAATAGAAATCCACTATTTCACCCAAGAATTATATTTCTGTTAATTAATTTTATAAAAGTCGATTTAAAACATTATTTGGCGATAGCTAAACATCAACTGCCTGACTTATTCCCCTGAATCCCCTGTTGGAATTTGCCGAGGCGCCCACGTGACTACTCATTTAGTTAAAATAATATAATATTTCATAAAGATATCTTAAACATAGTATCATATTACTAGCCGCCGCTATTTAAGCCACAACAATGTATATGTATATTTCTGCACTGCACTGGACTGGACCAATGTTATAAAGAACTAGGTTACATCATCGAGTCCACGTTGACTACTGACTGATATAACTCAAACACCCACCGACCAACAAGACTGACGAATATCCTGATCCCAGCCAATCGTCGCCCATCATCCTCAAACCAAGGCCAATCCCGGCACATCTCACAAATCCACGTTGATTGCTGAGAAACGATTTAACGAGTTTTTTTTATACTAGTGGGCCTGTCCGTTTTATTATCTTTAAACACGTGCAGTCGTAGATGGTTCATTCAGGTTGATTACATTGCCAGTCTCGGACTCGCCTGCACAATTTCAACTACCATTCGATTCTTGATACCATTGCTAAATACATAGGACAAAATATCAAGTTGCGCATAGTCCTGTGCTTTAAAACTGACCAGTTTCAATTGACTTCGTATAAACTTTACCTACATACACGGAAATCGAAATGCAATTGATCTTAGACCATCCACTTAACTTATTATTCCTATAAACATGGTGTAATGCGCATAACACGCGGGAAACACTTTTGAGAAGCAGAAGAAAACGTCTGGAGTAAGACAGACCAGCAAGTAAGAAAAATATTCCTTGTTTTTATTTGGGTGTTGTAAATACAATTTTTTATGAAGAAAATCACAAATTATAAATTTGTGACCTTTTTTTTTTAATTAGAACTTTAATCAATACCTATGTTTGTAAATAATACATAATATATTTTTTAACGTTTATAAAATGCAGATCATACAAATAAATGTATTTAATTACAACATAACTTTCCCTAATGATTGCTTTCATTCTTAAAATGAAATGTATCGATTTATACTACTCAAGACTGTAATGATGCATTTAACTCATTTATGGATACTTTATCTTATTACTTCGAGATCTGTTTTCCTATCTCTAAAACAAAGAACTGTAATAAAAAAAGTTAATAATGTACAAAAAATCATAAAAAAACCGGAGGTAATAGCAGCCAGAAAGAAAGTACAACTTTTCGCTGATCTCAGTAGAAAATATTCTCAGTTCAAAGAGCAGTTTAAAATAGCTAGTAATGAATATCGACAATTGCTTTCGTCAGTTAATATGGAAATAAATGATCAGCTGGTATCAAATGCAAAAAATAAAAGCAAAGCGATGTGGAATATTATAAATACCACCTTAGGTAGATCCAAAAATCACGATTTACAGATTAAAATAGAAGATAATGGTAAAATTTTAAATTCTAAAGAATGCGCTGAGACATTTAATGATTTTTTTATATCTTCCGCTAAGAATGTAGTCTCTCATCTTCCTAAAGGCATAGACCATCGTTTTATAGAATCTTGTCTAAAATGTTCTAGGAATTCACTATTTCTTAGAGCTCTCTCAGAAGGCGAAGTTCTAGAATTAATAAACAAGTTAAAGAATTCGAACTCCTCTGGGGTTGATGAGATATCCAACTCTCTATTAAAGACTATCAGTGTATACATCGTTCGCCCTTTAACCTATATAATTAATCTGTCTCTTGAACAAGGCACGTACCCCGATAAATTAAAAATCTCTAATGTAATACCCCTCTTTAAAAAAGGCAATGCAAATCTAATTAGTAATTATAGAGGAATTAGCCTATCTCCCAGCGTCTCTAAAATTTTTGAATCTGCAGTTAATATGCAATTAGTGGATTTTCTCACAGTTAATAATATGCTCTCTCAAAGCCAACATGGTTTTACAAAACAAAAAAGTGTTGATTCTGCTCTCAGTGATTTTGTAAATGGTATAGTTAATGCACTAGACAAATCTGAGATTGCGTTGGGGCTCTTTGTAGATTTCTCCAAGGCCTTTGATTGTGTCGATCATAATTTACTATTAAATAAGTTAGAAACATATGGCGTTAGAGGCATAGCTCATGATTGGTTTAGATCCTATTTATCGAATCGTTCACAACAGGTTAAAATTCAAAATGTATATTCAAGTCTGAATGCTGTAAATACAGGAGTTCCCCAAGGATCTATTTTAGGCCCCACATTATTTGTGGTTTTTATTAATGACATGCTGAATTATTTAGAACATCCATTATGCTCAATAGTATCATATGCTGATGATACTAATGTATTGATAAGATGTAACAGTCTGACTGATGCGGAGAACTGTGCAATAATAATATACGAAAAAATAAATAGATGGGTTGAAAAAAAACAAATTATGTATTAATTGCGAAAAAAACAGCATGTATTGCGTTTAAAACATCGCAATCTAACATAATAATAAATGACAGCATAATGTTGGATGGGATAACGAGCCTGAGCTACTCAAACAACTCAAAAAATGTTAGGTTTAAGGATAGATTGCCATCTTAAATGGTCTAGTCATATACAAGATGTCTGTGCTAAATTATCAAAAGCATGCTTTGCCTTAGCCATAACATCAAAACAGTGTAGTTCATCAATTATAAAACAATTATACTTTGCATCTATTCATTCTACTATTAAATATGCCATAGTACATTGGGGTCAATCACATGATGCACATAGCGTTTTTGTTTTACAAAAGCGAGCGTTACGAATCATGGCTAATTTAAAATATGATGAGTCGTGCCGGGATGCATTCAAAACACTAAATATACTCACTATGATTTCTGTCTATATTTATGAAGTAACTTGTTTTGTATATAAAAATAAAACAAAATTTTCAGAAAACAGAGCCCAGCATGATCATAATACCAGAAAAAAAAAAACAATTTTATACCACCAAAACATGATTCAGCTCTTTATCAAAAAAGTCTTTTTTATAATGGGTGTAAGTTTTTCAATGTTTTACCTGAATCTGTTAAATGTTTACCATCAATTTATAAATTTAAAACTGCTGTAAAGTCACTATTAATAAATAAAAACTGCTATATCATAGGTGAATTTATGTCAACTTTTTAATTATTGTTTCGGGTTACTGTTAGCTGTACTATGTCCTTCGTGTATACGTGTCTTTTCTATGTATATTTTATTACATTTTTAGTAGTTAGTTTTCTATACTTTTGACTGTATATTTAATTTTATGCTAAAATTATTAAAAATGACAATTTTATAAGTTATAAATATGTTAATATTTCTTGTTATGTTACTACTACTAACTCTCTTGTAAAACTATGAGAAAATTTCTTAAACCTGTACTTGTACTGTAGTTTTCTGAAATTAATAAACATTATTATTATTATTATTATTATTATAAAAGAAAATATTAATGATCATCAATATGAGTTCATAGGTATTCTAAATCAAATTATTTCATCTTTATTATTGTATTATTATTTCCTACGCCATGGAATCCTCATTTGTTTACTCTACAGAATTTACGAAAATACTATAGGTAGTTACTTTTGTTCATTAAAAAATATTATAGTACAGGTTACTTAAAAGACTGACGTTTTTATCAATAAGTACCTTAAGTTTCAATGGCATCATATTTTTCTTGTACCATATAAGTATTACGTGGTGTAAAATACCTAATTACAAGATCGCAAAATTAATCCCAGCCACGGCGTATAACCAGCGGTTTAGTCATTAACCGTTTGTAATATTTGTCGAGAGGTTCGACGAGTTGGATTTTCAACACTTGCAGCGAATATACCTACAGAGCGAAGGGAGAGATCCATGAAAATGGGGTGTGAGACAACCCTCTAGTCCGCCACGCCGCGATGCCCGGTTTATTGATTGACGACAACATGGTGGTGGTCCGGCCGCATCATGGTACGCCTTGTTGTACACTGTAGGCCAAAAAAAATTTGCCAACATTTGAAAATTATTACGGCGAGCCGACACTCAAGCACCGATTCTTCTTTGCTGACAAGAGTACCGATGCTATAGTATAGTCACAAGTTAAAAACGGTGTTAATTAGTGATAAAAGTCGTAAAAATATGGGCGATAGCTCATTGGATTCGGAATGACGCGACGTCTGGAAAGAATGTTTAAAAAATTATTTATCAGCACATAAAAAATTGCAAAAGTTCTTAACAAATTAAGATAAAAAAAAGGCATTTAGTTTTTCGCAAATAATTCAGAAACTATTAATAATTAAGAAATTTAAAAAAATGATTCTTAAAGAGGATGAAATTTCCGATAAAAAAAGTCCTAATTCCCGGAACTGTACCTCCATTATTAATAATTTTAATTTAATGGTGAAAATAGTGCTCCGCCCGGCGAGCGCGACGCTGCCGCAGACATCAGAATCCGACCAACCCACAGTGTGGCAAGATACCCCGAAAGCTGGCAAAAAATGAAAAAATAAAATGTCGCATCGAACAAAGTATTGTTGCTATTTATTATCAGCATGAATAGGGGCATGTTTTCCCCCACCACTTAATCTTGATGCATGCTTTTGTTTCTACCAAACCCGCAGGGATAAGGTCTATGTAACTGCGGTTGACGCGTGTATTTTTAAATTAAATAGTATCCTAACAAATTACTTTGTGTTTTTTCAAATTCGATATTATTACTTTGTTGGAAAATGGACACATCAACACCCTCAGGTATGTATTATGTAAATTTAATGGATTTATTTTTAATTTATGAATGAAATAATGTTAATAATATTTTGAAAATGCCTTTCCGAAGTGCCAAATATTTACGTATTGTTCTAATGTAATAGTTAACTTCCTCACGCTTCCACACGTAAAATTTTATATATTATTATAGTAATACTAGAATAGATTCATAGTAAAGCTAAATCAAATGCTCGTGTCTACCCCTTATTATTTTATTTGCATCTTTCAACAACCCTACAGTATATCATTATACTCTTCGCAACTAAAACGAAGAGTATATTGCATTTAATCGGCACATTTTTATCATTATCATTGTGTTAGTCGTTGAATTCTGAATGACTTTCAAAATGTTCGTCTGTCTGTCCGTCCGTCTGTCTGTCTGTCCGTCCGTCCGTCCGTCACGTTTTTTGTAAGCACAATAACTTAAGAGTGGAAAGTCTGATCGTATTGGAATTTGGACTGTAAGTTACTGTTAGTTGGAGGAAGAACCCTATTGTTTTTGAAAACAATTGTTCGATAAATGTAAAAGTTATTGAACATTTTAATTAAAAAATGATAACCAGAACAGGGTTACAACACCTGAACAGATGCTACAAAAACATAAGTACTGCATAGTATACTACAAGCGTTTCGCTAACCAAGCTGGAATCATCGGGGGACGACTAATATTAAAATTAATCATACCTAAAAAAATAAGTTATTTTTAAAGAACAGCGATGAGGATGTGTTTCATTTAATGCTGATTACATCCAATCCAGTAATAACCAGTTATAGACAACTTCCTAAAAAAAATTAAACATTTTCCTAGGGAAGTATTCGACTTATTAATTGCCCCCCAATATTTCTGCAGATAATTCAGAGAATGAGAATGACTGTTCCTTATCTGCATCAGACGCAGACGATTAATCACTACGGATAGGACATACTCATTTCTATTCACAAATATTAATAAAACTTTAAGTTGTGAATTCTTAATTTAATAAAGGAAATATATTACTAGGTTCTTTAAGTGTTTTGCATACTCCTGGACAAATAATGTATTAAAAAATTGAGTACTATAAATTTTATTTTTATTTTAGATTTATATTTTTTTAATTACACCCTGTATATCGCAATATACGAGCAAACGTCATAAAGTTGATTTATTTATACATTAATAACCATCGTCGGCTATTCTCAATAACAAAAATTTTACCAAACTCGTTCTATGAATTAATGCCAGCTTTTGGGGTATCTTGCCACACTGTGCGACCGTAGCAACAAAAAAATTTTTTTTTTAGCTATAAAATATTAAAAAATTTAAAAAAATTATCGGATCATCTAGACATCCCAAGGAACAATATCCACTTAAAAAAATTTTTTTTTCATCCATTTTTCATAAAATGCGCTTATTGTCATTTAACAAATTTTTTTGGAGTTCTCGTTTATGTTTATAATCAGATAATTGTTAAACTAAAGACGTAAAAATTATAACCGATGCTGGATACATTGTGACAAGTATACTTTACGAAATAATCACATCACGATATTTTTAATTGTTATAGTTCATTAGTTATTTAATCTTTTACGTTAACAAAAACTAATAAACGATAAAAAAAGGTGGAAAATTTTTTTTTATCAATATTTGTTATTATCACTGTTTTTGTATATCAAAACACTATTAGATTTTATAATTTTTAAATTTTTAGCGCTATTTGTTTAAAAAAATGTTATAAACAAATGGATTAGTTGCATACTTTAGAAACTTTTTTTTGCAAAGTTATTATATTATGATTTTTAAAAGAAAATTTTTTATTAATAATTTTTTTACTTTTTTTCATTATTCTTAAATACTTAATAGATTAGAAAAGATTTTTTTTTCTAAATTTATCATTTGCAATTTTCTACAAGGTAAAAAAAATTTTTTTTCGTTTACTTAATAAACAATGGTCGAATGTATTATTTTTTTTTTATAGAAAAAAAAATACTAAAAACAACTTTTATATACTTATATACTTATTTAACCAATAGGAAAAAAAATGTTTTTCGACATTTTATAGAATTTTCAATTTTGCTATTCTACAGAAATTAAAGTGCCTCCTTCTTTTGTTAAGTTATTAACATTTATTTTGTTAAGTTATTAACATTTATATCTTTTAAACTATTAGAGATACGACAATGGATATTCAAGTCGTTTTTATAAAGGATTAATTAATTTTTAAAATGAGTTAACCACCTAGTTTGTAACTATTGTTAATCAGCTATTATACGCATTTGTTTATATAAAAAAAATTAAGGTTTCTTTGTAATTTTCGAACCTTTTATGACTTATAGCTTATTAAATATTGCAGATACAATAATAGACCTTCAAGACAATTTTGTTCAGTGATTAAATATCTACCGAATGCGCTTTTGATCATATCCATATCTCTTATAGTTTAAACTATAAACGTATTTTTATTAATATTCTTCAAATTCGTATTCAACATTTTTTTTAAACAAATACCAATAAAAATTTAAAAATTATAAAATCTAATAGTGCTTTGATATGCAGAAACAGTGATAATAACAAATATTGATAAAAAAAATTTTATTCACCTTTTTATATCGTTTATTAGCTTTTTGTTAACGTAAAAGATTAATAACTAATGAACTCAATTAAAAATATCGTGATGTGATTATTTCATAACGTATTCGTGAACTCCAAAAAAAATATGTTAATTAACAATAAGCGCATTTTATGAAAAATGGACGAAAAAAAATTTTTTTAAGTGGATACCTATTGTTCCTTGAGATGTCTATATGATCCGATAATTTTTTGAAATTTTTTAATTAATACTTTATAGCTAACAAAAATTTTTTTTGGTGCTACGGTCAGATTCTGAGGTCCTGCGGCAGCGTCGCGCTCGCCGCGCGGAACACTATTTTCACCATTAAATTAAAATTATTAATAATGGAGGTACAGTTCCGGGAGTTAGGACTTTTTTTATCGGAAATTCCATCCTCTTTAAGAATCCATTTTTTAAATTTCTTAATTATTAATAGTTTCTGAATTATTTGCGAAAAACTAAATGCCTCTTTTTATCTTAATTTGTTAATAACTTTTGCAATTTTTTATGTGCTGGTAAACAATTTTTATACGTTCTTTCTAGACGTCATTCCGAATCCAATGAGCTATCGCCCATATTTTTACCTTTATCACTAATTAACACCGTTTTTAGCTTGTGAACCGTCTACAGAATGCAGATACATAGTTGTAAGTGACCTTGAGGTTGTTGGGAGGAGGGGGGGATCTGTTTAGTCAAGTTTATCAAATTGGTGGGAGTTGCACTTATCCACTAACGTACCTACATATGTAGAAAGATATTAGGTAATTCGTTATATTTATCTATCTGTGTAGGAGAAGTAGTAAATTCCTGATTTGTAAATACAATAAAAATATTACCTACAACTGTTTATCATCTTATCAAAAGTAAGGATATCGAGTAATTGTCATTTGCTGATAGTGATTAATTATAATTTAAAATATTATTAATAATTGACAAATTGATAGAAGAAACACTTTAAATCGTTATTTTATTACTTTTTTATCTTGTAGGTATTAAAATTATATCAAAAAGAAATTAAAATAAATTTAAATAATAACCTATTATTTTCGGCTGAGAATTTGGCGTATTAAGAGTACCGTTATACTCGGTTATACGTTTTTGCTACAAGATTGCATTAGGCTAGGTATTAGGTAGGTATAATCAAATCGAATATTATTTAAAGTAAAGTTTATTTGAAACTTAATTGCAACCTTCGACCATAAATAACTAGACAAAGCTTAGTACCACGTGACTTAATGCCAAAACGCTGGGACTTTATGTCCAGTTTCTGATTGGCTACGAAGCAACCGAGCGAGCTCGATTATTTTCGAGGCGATTCGTTAATAGTAAAATTTTTCGCCATTTTGGTAGCGAGTTTTCTGTTGATTTAATAATTGTTTGTGATCTATATTGTGTGTTTATACCTTTCGTGACTTTATCACAAGATTTCGTAATTCATAATCCGGTCGTTCTTTCCATAGGTCAGTAAATATTCCATGGGCGTAGGCAGTAGTAGGTAAATTAAAATCTTATAATGAAAATTTGCCGATTACAAAATAATAATAATATTTAAATTTGTATTGTTATTATCACGTATATCGTATTTCTTTTCAAGTGCAAATAAATATACTGTAAAATGATGAGAATTTTGTATTATTTATATTTAAAATAAAGTATAATTGTTAATGTATTCTTGATTCAGTCATTAATGTTTGTACTCTTCCAATCTATCTTGTATGATCATTTTAATAAGTTTTCCTATTCATATTTTTGACGACAATTTAACTTTAACGCATACTTTATTATCTTGAGACATCTCTGCTTGAATGATGATAAGTAAAGCTGGCCGAGGTGGCTGGAGTACAGCCACGGTCTTGCGCTGGCGTCACACGTGCCGATTTAGAAGTGATTTACACTGCAGTCTTTGAAAGGTTAATGCGTGAGGTTGTACCTATAAATTATACATAATGTCAAACGCGCCAAAGGGTAAAAAACGACCGTACGTGGACACAATGAATAAATTTATCGGTGAATTTCCGGATTTATTCTATGACGGATGCAAAATAATTTGTAAAGTTTGCAATCAGGACTTAATGTGCTGGCACAAAACAAATTGTCGTCGTCATATCAATACCGTGCAACATCAAAATAAAAAAAATGGCATGCCTTTGACAACTCAGTTTATGTTTGATTTATTGTTAATGTTAATAGCCTGTAATATTCCGCTACACATACTGGATAAACAACCATTTCGGGAGTTTTGGAATAAATACAATCCCCAGGTGAACTTACTAAGTCGTACATCGTTACGTAGATATATTCCAGCTGTTCGTGAAGACATTGTAAATAGGATTAAATGTGGATTAAAAAAATACACGGCTCTGGTTATGTATTGACGAGACGACAGATTGTAAAAAAAATTCTATTTTAAATATTATAGTACGTGTACTGGACCCTCTTAAACCAACATTTCCACTTTTACCAGCTAGTAAAAGACTAACTGCGTGTACTGGCGAAATAATTACGCGTGTGGTGTTGGAGACATTCGAAACATTTGAACTTTCAACAAGTCAAGTATTGATGTTTGTGACTGATGGTGCCGCGACAATGCGCGTGGTAGGCCGTTCTCTTCAAACAGACAATTGTAGGTTTTTACATGTTACGTGTAAAGTGCATGCGTTACATCTTGTGGCAGAAACGATTCGAAAATGTTTTCCAGAGGTAGATGCATAGCAAATACAAAAAAAGTATTTCTCAAATCTCCTAAACGGCTTCGAGCATTTCACAGACAGTGTCCTGGTATCCCTGAACCACCAGAGCCGATTCTTACACGTTGGGGAACGTGGTTGAAAGCGGAATTTTATTATACTGAATATTTTCAATAAATAAAAGCTGTGATGCTACAGTTCAACCCTAACGAGGCTGCAGCTATTAGGGAAAGCCAGACAAGCTTTCAAGACGTTTCCCTTGAAACAGATTTAAAAACTATTAATAACAATTATAGAGGACTACACGACGCAATAGAAAAATTGCAAAATAGTTCGTTGTCGTTAGTGGAATCGCTGCAAATAGTGGACGACGTAAATACACAGCTACAGGCAATAAATGACGCAAAAAATAATCGCGTTAGTGAAAAATTCGAGAGTATATTACAGAAAGATCCTGATTTTAGCAAATTAAGACAAATTTGTGATGGTGCATCTACAACTTCGTTAAGTGAGTTCACAGATTGTTTTACTTATGCCTGTATTACATCCGTAGATGTCGAACGGTCATTTTCAAAATACAAACATATTTTTTCACCAAAGCGAACATCGCTGACGGAGACAGCTGTAGAAACATACCTGATGCTATTATACTATAGATCTTCCCCACTTTGTGATGGCGACAACCAAACTACTTCATAAATCTGCTTAAAAGGGTGAGTTTTATACAAATTTTTATAAAATGTAACATTATTGCTAAAATTTATTTCCATTTATTGTACTTATTCAAGTATTATGATATGATGTAAACATATGAGTCATATAACGGCTCTGTCGACCAGGTGACCTCGGCCAGCTTTAATGATAAGTGACTTGGGAGTTCTGGCAAAATCAAGGAAAAATGATTTAATGAAAAAAAGATTGGCCATCCTTAGCAAGTTTGAACAGAAAATAATATACGTCAAAATCATCCCAGATTTCTGAAAAACAAGATTTTGACAAAAAAATTAAATATTTGGTATAAATAACAATAACACAATATTGTTACGCCACTGGACTGTGCAGACTGGTTAGATTAGGCTGGAATTGTACACGAACGGCCAGGAATATTCTGGAGTGCTCTAGACCGGGAAAATGGATGTATAAATAAGACGCACGGTGGGCCGAGATTTAATCATAAGTTGAACGTGAACAAGTAAAGAAGCAATAAGAAAGAGACTTATAAGTGTTCTAGTGTGATTATAGTTAAGACAGTAATTAATCTATTGTTATTAATTGTTAATTAGTAAATAAAGTAGTGAGTAAGTGTTACCTGGACTTTCAATCAACGAATCTACGAGTAGAGGTGTTTGTGTGGATAGCAAACACGTAACAATTTGGTGTCGGAAGTGGATTGGAAGAGAAATTTCTGGAGTATTCGAAAAGGTTCTACAGTGTTCTTCTCAGAAATTAGTGGTAACACGGAGAATTAAGCTACTGGACAGTGTTTGGAGGACTATTTCTGGACTAAATAGTGACTTTAAAGTGGATTTTCGAGAAGTTTCTAGAACATTCGATTTAGAAATAGTTGCAAATACGCGAGTGCCGCTAGTAATAACGTGTTGTAGACTGAGAAAAAGGACTACTAGTGCAATTTCGGGAAAATTCTAGAACATTCTATTTGGAAACTACAGGAGATACGTGAATTGTGTCGACGGGAACGTGTTGTAGACTTAAAAACAAGACTATAAGTGACTTTTAGTGACAATTCTAGAACATTCGATTTGGAAACCACAGAAGATACGTAGACTGTGATAACGGAAACGTGTTATAGACTCAAAACAAGACTTATTAGTGATATTTCGTGAAAATTCTCGAACATTCCATTGGACAATTAGTGGAGATAAGTGAATTTTGTCAACACAAAAGAGGTATAGACTCTAAATAAGACTTTCTGGTGCTGTTTCGAGATTTTTCTGGAACATTCCATTATTAAAATAGACGTGATATCAACATTTTACGGATTTTATAGTGTAATAAACTAATTTACGTGTCGTGAGTTAATGCCAACAACAAGAAGTATGGCGGAAAAGCAAACACAGGACATGCTTGCAGCATTGTTACAACGGATGGACGAACAAGAGAGAAGACGACAGGAAGAAAAAGCAGAACAAGAGAGAATACGACAAGAAGAGAAAGATGAACAGAGAAAAATTATGGAAGATCAAGAAAGAAGACGACAGGAAGACAAAGAAGAACAAGAGAGAAGACGACAGGAAGACAAAGAAGAACAAGAGAGAAGACGACAAGAAGAAAAAGAAGAACAAGAGAGAAGACGTCAAGAAGAAAAAGAAGAACAAGAGAGAAGACGACAGGAAGAAAAAAGAAGACCAAGAGAGAAGACGACAGGAAGAAAAAGAAGAACAAGAGAGAAAACGCCAGGAAGAAAAAGAAGACTTGATAAAAATGATTGAAGGCCTGGAAATAAGACGACAGGAAGAAAAGGAAGAGCAAAGAAAGGAACGCCAGGAAGAATTAAGACAACTTATGGAGGGACAGCATCAAGTCATGCTCTCGGTCACTGAACAATTGAAGGAAGATGTACAGGCTGAAGTCAGTGAAGTTAAAGAAAAAGTCAGCCAAGTTGAAGGAGAAATAACCGAAGTCAGAGGAGAAGTAGCCCGACTCAAACAACAATTAAGAGAGAAGAGTGGCCAATTAGTACTGTCGTCTGGTGCTAGGTTACAACCACCTTCCTTCGACGGTCAAAGTTCATGGTCAACATATAAGAGACAATTTGAGGCAGCTGCACGTTCAAATAACTGGAACGATGAGGAAAAAGCAACAGCATTGGTATTAGCACTAAGGGGCCAAGCATTAGACCTGCTCCAAACAATTCCTGCCGCACAGCAACAAAACTTTAGCATTTTGGAGGCAGCGTTAGAATTAAGATATGGCGACCAACATCTCGCCCAAGTATATCAGGCTCAGCTCAAATCACGCAGACAACGAGGTGGAGAAAGCCTCCAGGAGTTCGAAGCTGCAGTAGAAAGATTAGCCCATCTAGCCTATCCTGATGCACCAATGGAATTTCAACAACAGTTAGCAGTTGGTACATTTATTGATGGAGTAAGGGACCAGGAAGTTAGGCGAATTCTTAAGTTGGCCAGGCATAAGCTTAGTAGTGAGGCTTTAGTGCATGCACTGGAGATTGAGGCTGCCTATAAGGATACCACACAATCAAATCAGAGAGTACGAGCTGTGAGTGTGGAGGAAGATAAGCCAGACAACACAACACAAAACCTGATATCTGATCTACACAAGATGTTGACCCAACTACTGACAAAATCGAACTCCCAGCAGAGACAAAACCAACAACAAAGTAGTGGGAGGCCGAATGGAGGCATCCGTTGTTATAGGTGTGGCAAAGTGGGCCATATCAAGAGGAACTGTCGTCAACGCAGCCCAGAAAGGGTAAATGCTGCTGTGCTTGAGGAGCCTCAGGAAAACTAAAGATGGCTGGCAATTTGGGGGCTACGCTGGCCAAGAAATGTTGTGACCCCCGAGAAATAAAAGTTTCCCAACTTCGGAGAATTCAAAGTAGTCTGTTGTTGGAGGGTTATGTAAATAAGAAGAAATGTGTGTTCACAATCGACACAGGAGCTACGTCATCAATAGTACGGGCAGGATTCATAACGGGTTTCAAAGTAAATAAAGGACAGAATGGATTAGTCATCCGGACAGCTACGGGAGATAGGGCGGCGGTTCATGGGGAAGTCGACATGGAGCTACAGATTGGCCGCTTATGTTTTAAACACCAAGTTATCGTAGCTGACATTACAGATGACTTCATTTTAGGATTAGACGTTATGGAAAAATATGGATTTGTACTTGACGTTGGAGAACGAGTTCTCAGGATTGGAAATGAAGAAATTATTTTGTCAACGGCAGATGAAAAATTCCATAATATTAGGCTACTAACTTCGAGGACAGTAAAAATTCCTGCACGAACAGAGAAGGTAATTGAGGCAGTCCTGGAGGAAAATTCTGTGGGATACCGCTTTGGCCTCGTTGAGAAGGATGACTCAATTAAAATGACAGACAATGTAATTCTGGCAAGGACGTTAACACAGACTACAGACAAGATACCGATTAGAATGGTTAACCTAAATTCACACTCAGTGACGTTCAAGGAAGGCGAAGCAATTGGCACCTACGAACCAGTCATATGGATTGCGAGATGTGAAGAACAAATCATTGGAGCTTCGTCTACAGATATGGACCAAGAAATTGTAAAGATGTTAAATGCCCAGTTAGACCATTTAACTCCTGATGAACATAGAGAAGCTTTAAAATTTTTGAAGAAAGAAAGTACAGTATTTGCAAAGGACACAGAAGCTCTTACGAAGACCAACATAGTGCAACATCGGATAAATACTGGTGAATCAGCTCCTATTCGTCAACCACCTAGGAGGCTCCCATTAGCAAAACAAGAAGAGGCTTCTGCAATGGTACAGAAGATGCTTAAAGACGGAGTTATTGAGGAATCAACCAGTCCTTGGTCGTCGCCAGTAGTTTTGGTTGCTAAGAAAGACGGAACTTTAAGATTCTGTGTCGACTACAGGAAGCTGAATGACGTCACTAGAAAAGACAGCTATCCGTTACCCCGAATTGATGACACACTAAGTACGTTGGCAGGTTCACAGTGGTTTTCCACTCTAGATCTTCGAAGTGGATATTGGCAAGTGGGACTTCATCCAGATGACAAAGACAAGACAGCCTTTTCGACAGGAAGTGGCCTTTATCAATTCACTGTGATGCCTTTCGGCCTGTGCAATGCACCAGCGACTTTTGAAAGACTGATGGAACTGGTACTACGAGGACTAACTTGGAAGACATGTCTAGTTTATCTTGATGATGTGATGGTTATGGGACGGGATTTTAAGGAGCATTTGAAGAACCTTCAAGAAGTGTTTGGAAGAATTAAAAATGCACACCTGAAATTGAATCCCAAAAAGTGCCTAATGTTCCAGAAAGAGGTAAAATTCCTAGGACATGTCGTGTCTTCAGAGGGGATAAGGACAGATCCAGACAAGATTTCCTCAGTACGAGATTGGCCGAGGCCTTCAAATGTTCACGAAGTACGAAGCTTCCTTGGTCTGTGCACTTATTACAGACGATTTGTGGAACGATTTGCTGATATTGCGAAGCCACTACACCGGCTTACAGAAGAGAAGGTTCAGTACCAATGGACACAAGAGTGCGAAACATCATTCAGAACACTAAAATCAGCACTGTGTTCGAGTCCCGTTCTTTCATACCCAGAACGGAAAGGCCTCTACGTATTAGACACAGATGCCAGTAATTCTGGACTTGGATGTGTTCTTTCCCAAATTCAAAATGGACAGGAAAAAGTAATTGAGTATTTCAGCAAGACGTTGTCGAAGCCAGAACGTAACTATTGTGTGACACGGAGGGAACTATTGGCCATTGTCAAGTCCATAGACCATTTTCACAAGTACCTATATGGACAACATTTTAAAGTTCGGACCGACCATGCTGCATTAAAGTGGTTATTGCAATTGAAGACTCCGGAAGGCCAACTAGCTCGCTGGATAGAAAAACTGCAGCAGTACGATTTTAAAATCGAACATCGTCCTGGAAAATCCCATAGAAATGCGGACGCTCTCTCCAGAAGACCCTGTCGCGAAGACTGCAAGCACTGCCACCGGGTGGAAAAACAACAAGGGATAATAATTGTAAACACCGTTAAAATTGATGTTCCTGACGATTGGACAAAAGAGACATTAAGAGAAGAGCAGTTAAAAGATCAAGAAACTGGTCCTATTCTGGAATGGAAAGAAAGAGGAGCCCGACCTGGCTGGAAGGACATTTCAGACAAGGCAGTGGGACTGAAGGCTTTGTGGGCACAATGGGATTCCCTTAGAGTAGAGGATGGACTGTTGAAAAGAGCTTGGGAAAGTCCAGACGGGAAGGAAATTACTTTGAGATTGGTAATTCCCAGGTGTCGCATACCAAAAGTACTCCAGGAAGTGCATAATGGAACATCTGGCGGACATTTTGGCATCAACAAAACTCTCACTAAAGTACGCGAACGATTCTACTGGGTGAACAGCCGCCAAGATGTGGAAGCTTGGTGCCGCAAATGTGAAGTTTGTGCGGCAAGTAAGGGGCCACGGACAAGAAGTAAGGGCCAAATGAAACAATATAACGTAGGGGCTCCTTTTGAGCGAATTGCGATCGACGTAGCTGGTCCATTCCCCGTGACAGATGATGGGAACAAATACATCTTAGTTGCCATGGATTATTTCAGTAAGTGGCCTGAAGCTTATGCCATACCCAACCAAGAAGCAGCCACTGTCGCTCAAGCTCTGGTAGATAATCTAGTATGTCGATTTGGCGTGCCCCTAGAATTGCATTCGGATCAAGGAAGAAACTTTGAATCAGGGGTGTTTCAGAAGATGTGTCGCTTACTGGGAATTCATAAGACAAGAACAACCGCCCTACATCCACAATCAGACGGAATGGTGGAGAGATATAATAAAACCATGGAGGAGCACCTATCCAAAGTGGTTGAGAAACATCAGAGAGATTGGGACCGTCACTTACCTCTTTTCCTTATGGCATACAGGGCCTCCATTCATGAAACAACAAAACAGACACCGGCTCGCGTGATGTTTGGACGTGAGATTAGACTGCCATGTGACTTGGTGTTTGGCACACCGGATGAGGAGCGACTTTCCGTAAATGACTACGCCGATGAAGTTGGTGAACGGCTAAGGAACATTCATGAGCTGGTACGAGACCGAATTGCCATAGCAAGTGATCGCATGAAGGCTCGTTATGATCTTAAGGCGAATTCAGGAGGGTTCCAGGCTGGAGATTTGGTTTGGCTATATAACCCACAACGAAAGAAAGGCAGGTCCCCGAAGCTTCACCCGCCCTGGGAAGGTCCTTACACTGTGGTCACCAGACTAAACGACGTTGTATATAGAATTCAGCAAAGTCCAAAATCCAAGATGAAGGTGGTGCACATAGAGAGACTAGCCAAGTATGCAGGGAATAATGAATTGCCTGATCGGGACGTTCAGGCTTAAGGAGGGGGCAGTGTTACGCCACTGGACTGTGCAGACTGGTTAGATTAGGCTGGAATTGTACACGAACGGCCAGGAATATTCTGGAGTGCTCTAGACCGGGAAAATGGATGTATAAATAAGACGCACGGTGGGCCGAGATTTAATCATAAGTTGAACGTGAACAAGTAAAGAAGCAATAAGAAAGAGACTTATAAGTGTTCTAGTGTGATTATAGTTAAGACAGTAATTAATCTATTGTTATTAATTGTTAATTAGTAAATAAAGTAGTGAGTAAGTGTTACCTGGACTTTCAATCAACGAATCTACGAGTAGAGGTGTTTGTGTGGATAGCAAACACGTAACAATATATTAGTTGGGTAACCCACTTATATAAATTTTACATAAAAAAACTGATAATCGGAAATCTTTGAGGAAATGAAGAACTTTTGAAATAAAAAGGAAAGCGCATGAATAGAAAATTTATTTAATTTAAATTTGCTGAAACTCCAACAATCATAAATAAGGTGATTTATATTTTCGGGCTATTCAGTACCGACATTTCAATTTTCTAGTCATTACTTGTTTCTGGGTATTACAATAAGAATACTTGTTTCTATTATAAGCAATTTAAATCTCTATAAGCTTAAAAATAATTTGACTAATTTTGTTCAAAATTAACCCCTTTTAAAATCTGAATCACACACACCTATGTTTCTTTCCCCTTCCGCCAGCAAATCATTGTTTATCA
Organism: Rhamnusium bicolor; assembly: GCA_029963845.1. Lineage (NCBI taxonomy): Eukaryota > Metazoa > Arthropoda > Insecta > Coleoptera > Cerambycidae > Rhamnusium > Rhamnusium bicolor. The sequence goes on along the minus strand of JANEYF010005704.1, from coordinate 685,716 downwards.
AGGCTTCAAGCAATTTCTATGTGTATGCATAGGCAAGCTTTATCTATACTTTAATGATCGAAGATTGCAACATTTGATTCGTCAAAGAAGCCGATGCTTTTTATGTTGCAAATAGGTTTGAAATAAACTATAACTTTTTAAACTTTACATTTGTACTAAACAAAAACCTGTAAACTTATAAAATGTGTAAAATATTTCTAGAAAAACCACAAACTTGGTAAATGACAACCGTCTCATTGTAAAACGTACTACTGTATTAAAGTCGGGATTTCGCAGAATGGGAGGAAGTAGGTATTTATTGTTTGGTGACTTATCCTTATTATAAATATATAAAAAAAACCAATATAGTAAGATCAAATGCTTTTAGGCATTTTCTGTTCTCACGACTATAATAATATAGGTACCTATATTTTTTGTTGTCAATTTTTGTTTTAATTAAAATGTGTGACCTAACATTCTGACGATGAAAATGTGTAGTTTATTTCAAACTTATTTTCAATATAAAATACGTCGGATCCTTTGACGGCGGTAAGGGGATCATAGAAGCTGACGTTTCTTATGATGCAAATAAGTTTCGAGATAAACTATACTTACTTTCATTGTTAGATAACAAATTTTAATTATAACCAAAATTAACTACAATTTTTTTTTATAATATGGTCATTGTAAAGCTGGAACGTTAGGATCAATTCTCCATCGCAGGTAGTAGGGTCAGATTAGTGGATACGGCACGAGTCCACACAGGTGTTAGTTGTTTGATGACCGTCGATGCGGGTTGGTGACTATTGTAAAATGTCGAGTCGGCCGGGACCTTTTCCGTTTGCGAATCAAATCCACAGATTTCTTGAACATTTTACTGAATTAGGTTCCGATGAAGCAGTAATAAAGTCTCGAATAAAGTGCCTTGTAAGAAGAATTTGGTAGGCTGGAAGTCCAGTAATTGTAAGACATATTCAAAGCAAACTTCATATACAAAAAATGGTCAGGTACAGGGTGTTTCTGTATATCATTTTTATGTCGAGCGCGTGTGCGTGTAACTTTCCGCCGCATGTACTTAACAATGAACATTTTCGGTTATTTTTGAAGTAGACACTACCTTGTCTTAACGCATTAAGACAGGCAAACAAATAACACCCAATATGTAATAAAATTTAAAATAAACACATAATTAATAGTCTCTGATGATGGTATAATAAACCGAAACTTAGGAAAAATAGTGAATTAAACAATTTAGTAAAACAAAATAAGAAAATCGACTGTGAATCTGTTTTAGTTCGTTGGATTATTTATAGATGGAGTCGCTTATGAGTAGCTCATTGAGCTATCTTTATTTCATATTCTATCTATCTATAAGTAGTGATAATATTGTTATAGAAATTTGTTTGATGAATGTGCCGTAAAGGTACAAACAAAATGCGATTGTTATCATCAGTTGTTATTCATCGCTTGGCTGCATCGTACAATAATGGGTCATTTTTAGATTTTAGAATATCTAGAGGGTAACAAGGTATATATTTTCGTTAATTAAAGCGCTTTCATACAATTTAACTAATTAACTTAAAAAAAAATCCGTGGTGCACAAATTAACAGTATTTGATGTATTGGAAATAATAAATTCACTTCCAAAATATTCTGTTACATAGTTCATCCTTCGCTGTAGACGCCCTTATGTAGAACTCGTTCTCGCAATGTACGGCTTCACCCGTCCAGACTCTTACCCCTTGATTATTCTCTCGGGTCGTTGGGTGGTAGCCTTAGCCACTTCAATCCGCCCCCGATCCGAGAACTTCGTGCCGCATAAAACAGCAGGCCAGATGCGCGATTTCACCGAAAACGAAGTTAAGAGCTTCCCCCTCGTGATCTATATTTATGTTATGGCACCCTTTGCGGGTCAAAACAGGGTAGTTTTAGGTTTATTATGTTTGTCGTACGGTTATAGTTGATATTTTAGGTACATATTGGGTTTACATTTGGGGTGATTCAGTATCATTAGTATCCGTATCCACGTTGACTTTATGGCAATGACCCAAACTTGATTGATTAAAGTTTCTTTCTGTTTTTTTCGGTAACAAATATGGTATGATATAGTTGAACTTATCGATATAGGACCACATCCTAAATTTGCTGCTAAAATGCAGAAAGAAATATTGCAACCTTATTAAATCTTTTCGGCATTACTTTGTGTATAGTACCACCACAAGAATAATAGATAAATATCGCGAGTGGCCTTTGTTATGATGCCGCAATTCCATATGTCGTTAATCCGTAAGTTGGTTTATATAGTGCTCGTCTAAAATATCTCCTCTTCCTAAATTTTGAACTAATTGTTATAAAGATTCCGGATCGGGATAGAAATAACCTCGGAAGTAACTTTCTAGCAAACGGTGCCCCTCGACAATATTTCAGGCAAATCAGAAATAACCTTGACAACCTGTACCCTGATAGGTGGATCACACGTCGTGGGCCGTGGCCCCATTGATTGGCCTATTCGCACGCCAGATTTGACACCCTTGAATTTCTTTTGTGGGATTACCTTAAGTAAATCCAGTGTTTATTATTCAACCAGTCTTTTCGATTTGTGACAAAAAAATAATTCATTCAATATGATTCAACCTGAATTTTGATTTAACTTAAGTCGTTCAAAAGTTAGGAGGCTTTAGACGGGCACTGTATATTATAACGACATGTGTAGTATTGTCTATAATAATTTCATTTAGCATCTCATTTTCAATTATTCGATGTTCCAAACGTTCTATATTCTCGTTTGTATCTAATTCATACTGTTTGTGTGAAGGTCAAACAAATATTTTGATACTGCATTGCAACAAAAACCACACCGTTATCAAAACAAATTCAAGAATAAAAAAAAACAAGCGGGACGTAAATAGAGGTCACGTTTCCATTACGCTTCACCTCATGCCTCACGTTTTCCAAACTTACGAACGATACAATACTAAAAATAGTTTACAAAAAATAATATACCTACTACAAACGGAAATAGGTACATAATATTAATATTGACCATTATATTTAAGAGTATTTAACGGTTATTGATCCATTGAAAAAAAAAACAATCGAGTTATTCTGAATGAACCTCAGAATAAACACTAATTTGCATTTGTTAAGATCGTAAACATTTTAATAAGCATAAGAAAAGAACAATTATTGCTATAATAGTTTTCACAAACACCAAAACATTTGATACTACATTCACCATGCGTTTCGTCATCCAAGTTGACATCATCTGGAGATCTAGAGACGTTTAAACTAACAACACTGTCTATTTATATCAAACTTGTCCCGGTTCGACTAACCAAGGACAATTATTGCGGTTGCGTCAGCATGACGTTCCGTAACTCACTAGCCAGTTGAACGGACTTTTTGGTCATTATTCATTCCATTTTTACATTTTGTAATTTTAAGCTTTCAAATGTGTCCAGCTGTTATATTTCTAATTAATCTGTTGCAGAATATGATTGTTCGCAAACGCATATCGATCAACACTAGACATCTTATATTTAAGATGAGTCGTATGCTCTTTAAGGTTAGTCTGAATGTCTCGTTTCGTTTGCCCAACATACTTTTGTAAATCCCCGATCTTCCTTTTATTTCAATTTGTCTTTCGGATAGCTTAAAAGTTGTAATTTATTTCCAAATACATAAACATTAACCACTGTCATACCAATGTCTTTGAGACCACGGGCGATCCGTGATTCGTATGGATTCGATTCATTGGTAGAAAGTCACGGTTCGCGAAACCGTAAGAAGAATCGTAACAGTAATTTAGGTATAAATAGGATACATTGTTGGCAGAAGGTTAATTTTAATCGTCTCCAGATGATGCCAACTTGGTCGACTAAACGCATGTCGAGTGCAGAATATGGTGTTTTGGGCAAAACCACGTCAGTGTTGATACCTATTCCAACTTAACATTTATTTACTAAATTCCCCACAACTGAGGTATACATAGTTTTGCGGATACCCGCACAATGGACATGTGCAATTTGTTGAATGAATCATTCAGATTTATATGTATTTTTTAAACTGATTCGTAAAAACAGTGCCAGCGAATTATTTTTTTCTTGCCAAGTAAATTAGATTATACGTAACACTCCCACGCATGAAAAAAATTACACCATTAGTTTAGCAGCTTGTGATGGATTCTAAATTGTCTCTAAATTATTTTATTTATACATTTACCTCGACATTTTTATAGACCAATGAAATTTGCCAGATATCATATCAACCGTTTTAAAGTCGATTACACCGGCACACAGAAAAAAAAGTTGTTTGTACATTTGACGCCACCTACCTCCCGACATGTATTTCGACCCGCTGAATCCGAATTTGAAGTCAGTTTGGACCGTACACCCTCAAATATCAAGTAAATTGAAAAACGGTAAAAAATAGCGAAAATTGGGTATTTCGGTAATAAAAAAAATTTTGTGGATCTAAACCAAGCCTAATTTTTATGTATTTCGATCCGCTGAATACGAATCTAAAGTATATTTAGACCATAAGCCGTTTTAAATCAAAGTAAATTGTAAAAAAACCCTCGAAAAATGCTAAAAATGGCAAAAAATTGTGATTATGTTGATGAAAAAAATTTTCATTCTGTTTATACGTCATTTTTTATAGATGATACAATTTTTCACATTTTCAGATTCTAAACTTGTATTTTATGCATAAAAAAAATACAAGAAACGTATTTAATCGTGTTTCATAGATTTTTTTCAATTTTTTTCAACTACAATTTTTTGCTATTTTATCGGTTTTTTGCGATTTTTTGAGATTTTGAGGGATTAATGGGCCAAATATATTTCAGATTCGGATTCAGCAGATCAAATTACATAAAAATCCTCTTCGATCCGGGTCTACAAAATTTTTTTCATCAACATAATCACAATTTGTTGCCATTTTTAGCAATTTTCGAGGGTTTTTTACAATTTACTTAGATTTAAAACGGCTTATGGTCTAAATATATTTTAGATTCGTATTCAGCGGATCGAAATACATAAAAATTAGACTTGGATTAGATCCACAAAATTTTTTTATTACCGAAACACCCAATTTTCGCTATTTTTTACGGTTTTTCAATTTACTCGATATTTGAGGGTGTACGGTCCAAACTGACTTCAAATTCGGATTCAGCGGGTCGAAATACATGTCGGGAGGTAGGTGGCGTCAAATGTACAAACAACTTTTTTTTTGTGTGTCGGTGTTATTAGACACCTCCATTTTATTCACCAATGAAAATTGTTTTATTCTTTGCTGTTCTTCGACTAAAAGATTGTCGCATTTCTATATAAAACGATGTGACTGTAACAAGGGGCGGCTTACGCGGCTTTAATATGTTCTGAAAAATATTAAAATTTAAATAAACAAAAAAAAAAGGGGGATTTCTTATATATACACCGTGTCTCAAGATATTCTGCAATATGTATTTTATACATACGCGCACATTCCTACGCAGCCCAATCTGCCAGCTTTATCAGTGAGTCAAGTGAGCATGTGATTAACATACTAACAAGCCTCGCCCCGCCTCGAGCGCGTCCTAGTCTACTGAATGGGCTGAAATTTAAAAATTATTACAACACTGACACGCCTTAAACAGACGTTATTGGTTTTTTCAATGTATCATAATTCCGTATTTAGTGCGAAATTACTTTATTGCACAATGATGCACTTACTAGTCACGCCTAATTTGCAAAAGGTCTTGAGACATGGTGTATATCCGAGAAAGTATACTTTATAGGTGTGAATATAATTTCCTCCCCACACCATGACTGAACTACCCTCGGAACTACCTTATTGAAATGAGCTAATTGGCCCCTTGCACTTGCCAAATTTTTAAAATTAATTCATACATTCTAATATAGTCTTATTAAACATAGGCAATTATCAAATCTGTTTTAATAATTCATACCTGGAAAGTGTTTAAATTACTAATTGAACTTCCGGGAATCAGATGCCAGAGGCGTGTCTCACGCTGTCCTATTAGCGCAACGTCACCAGCCACGATATCTCCGGGTGGTGAACGGTACGGTACCTAGTTCATGTATTAATTATAGGTGCTTGTTTCCTAAAATTAGTTGGTAGTGCCACGTAGTAGTCTCTGGTGTGAGATATTTATGCAGACATACTGTATTGTAAACACCTAAAATGTTTTTGTTATAATTTCACCAGAGAATATAACAAAAATTTGTTGCTTGCAAAAATATTAATATTTCTTAATTGGTTAAAACAGTATCTCGCAGGACTTCGCAGTACCTCGCAAGACTGCTGGTCCTCCGGCAATACCGTGTAAAAAGTTAAAGTCCTGCTAAAATTGGCAGTAGGTGTAAAAATTGTTGGTCAGTGAGAGACCCCTCGTAAGAATAGTAAAAAAAAAAAACGTGTAATTAAATGCTATTTGGGAGCTTGGGATTAAAATATTAGGTAAAACTTTAAAAGTGATTACGTTTTTTGTTCCTCCTGTAAAATTTGTTAAATGCCGCTTACGCCTTTTTGTCAAATTACCGTCGATTTGGTAAGAGTTCTTGCGTTAGCTCACAATAAAACGAACCGGTGCGGTGGATCTTGGCTAATAAAATGGAACGATATAATAATCCGATAGCGACTCAAGGCCGTTACGTTTAACCTCTTGTTCCAATAGCGGGGTTATAACAACTTGTCGATATCACACGACAACAATATTAACTTTGTAATGTTATTGACCAGTGGCGCACGTGTTCTGTAATGTTCTGGAATAGGTAGGTGTATTACCCAATTTATAATGTCTCAATAATGTACAACAGGTAATATCTAGTAGGTACAACAAATTGGCGCCATTTAGTTACACCTCTAAACTTAAATACAATCAAAATATCACATTCTATTCTATGCATATGTGTCAAAAATGTTGTAGGAACATCCAATACACATCTTTGATTTGGTTTCGCGTAAGAAAATCGCAAATATTTCTTCCATTAGAAGACAGGCACTGCGTAGATTCAATTCCACACAAACCGAATAATTAGCTCGATAATAATTAGGCACCAAAACACCTGTTTAACGCGGCACATGAGGCACTTCCTCGCCTAATACAGAATCAATAGCATAACATCGAACGTAGGTACCTATAGGGGTGTAGGATTATAATCGATACAGTCGTGAGAATAGAGATAATTACTACCCCCATTTAACCCCTTAGACGGGCTGACAAATGATTCCAATATATTTTTCTAATGTAGTTTGTAATTCGAAAGACAACTCCGTTAGAATTAATTCTCGACAATTATTAAAAATGTGATTTTAAAATTTGTTCTACCCCCATTTAGCTTTCCCTTTATTATTGACACTTTATTAATAGTTTTTGTTATTGAAAGTTTTTGAATAGATAACCAACTGCAGATTTATTTCAATTTTTACTATTAAGATCTCATTCATGTATAACTATTTTCTTCTCGATTCCCACGACTTTATCGATTGTAGTCCTACTAGAAAATGTAGATGTGGATGGCTTCACACCCGTGGTACCTATTACGTAAAAGTAGAACACATACACCTAACACAGAAGTTGTAGTTGAAATATTTATCTTTCTACAGCATATTAATTCTTATTAATTATGATTTTTTGCGGAATAGTCTTAATTATATTTTTAATTTATGCCTTGTTTTACACCAGATATCCTCGGTCGCTGTAATTATTCCAGCTTTCTAATATTAATAATGCGGAACTGACTTCAAAATGTATCTATAAGATGCGCTAAAAACTACTTATAACATTAGTGTTTTTTGGTTAATAAAATAATTTTGAGGAGCAAAAATTTTACGAATTAAATGTTATAGGTAGAACTACCTTTTTTATTCTCTCTAAAGCCGGTGTCAGACTATCAAATATTAGATCCAACTGGATTTATCATTTCTATCATGCAACTCAGACGCTCGTTGGTCCCAATTTAAAACTACAGTAGGGCCCTGCCTATTGGTGGAAACTAATTTGATAGTGACGTCACATGCTAAGTTTGGTAAATCCAGTTTGATCAAATATTTGATAGCCTGACGCCGGCTTAAGGCTTCCACAAGTGTCAACAATATTCTGCTTTAAATGTTCGATATCATTTAAGGGCGGCTATTGTACCATATTCTTAACGGTACCCCAGAGAAAGAAATACAATGGAGTTAAGGTCAGGCGATCTCGGTGGCCACTGAACAGGACCACGGGCACCCATCCATTTATCTTGAAAATGCTCCACAATGTCTTGAATTATGGGCATGTTACCAACATGTAACATTCCTAAATACGACCCTGAGAATTTGACATATGTATTGTCTTTGGTCTGTTATTTTTTTTTTAATCCAGTTAATTTTTGCTCCTTTAGTAGACGATGCTATTATTACTTCGCTTGAGTTTTAAAGCTGTACTATGGATGCCTACAACCAAAACTCTAAATATGTATGTTTTCTCACACACTAAAGCTTTTTATTCCTATGTTGCCCTCGCAGTTATATTACTTAAAACATAAACATTTTCCGAGATATTTTCATAAATTTCGTGCAAATTTGCAGACCTCGGTCGTCTCATGGGTCCAGACTTTCTGTGTAAATTCTTTGTATATTCTATTTACGTTGACTGTTTTTTTTTAAATGTTATGCTTATTAAAGCTTTTATCAGAATAACCAAGTTTGTGTTTATTCAGTTGAAAACAAGTAATGCCTACGCTTTTTTTTTCGGGATAAGAAAACAATAATTACCTACAACCTAAAGACGCCTATACTTTTTTAACCTACCCTGTATAAAACATGCGGTTCTACTGGAGCATGTTATTGTACTGTATAGGTATTACACTAAAATTGCGCGTCACTATCTTTTTTAGTAGTTAACAAAATGCTGAAGTGATAACGATAACAACATTGTTTTCGATTAGGTATACAATAAAAATACAAACAGTTAAAATATCAAACATAGTAATAGCCATTGTCAACAACGATGCCTGTAATTATTCTGTAATCGCATTCTAATATTTTCAATTCAAAGTAGGCTAAGGCAAGCAGATCAGCTGCGCTTTTGTCTCAGACTGTACGCTCCTGTCACCAGCCGCGATAAGGCGACGTTGCCAGGTCGAGCGCGCATACGTCAATGTCAAATGCAAGAGAGCAGCGCCAGCGGGTTCGAAATATGCGGAAAATACACGTTGCCCCTTATCTAGCTCACAGCTAACTTGGATGAGCCTGGCGGCCGAGGTGAAACGAGCTTACAAGGGCAAGAAAATAATAAAATGTCCAAGGAATAATGCACCGTGGGCGAAATTTTACTCGGTGATAGTAAGCCGGCTGTGAATAAAACAATAGTCGGTCGCTGCCTGCGATCAGTCAAAATGGAATTAGGTAAGATAGAAAGTATTCAGTAAGTGGAAAGTGGGTAAAACTCGGCGAAGAATTGTTATTTTATTCGAGCTATATTTGAATAATAGTGGAAAGCAACTCTGACTCGACTCGCATGATTTATTTCCTAATAAAAATGCAATATACATCAAAACATGTACAAACTGACAATAAATTTTTAGAGTAAGTAGATTTATTAGTGTGAAATATAAATATTTGTCAATTTCATTATGCATCGTTAAATTTAAAACAATTCTAATAAGAATACAACGCAGGATTCATTTTTACCGAGGAAAGATTAATATTATTAAACATCACAGGTAATACAACCCCTGTATCCCTTAGAGACAATGGACACACACCCAATGTCCGAGTGTGAGGATTAATTTCTGGTTTAGAAAAAATCCTAGCTCCTCGACCGGGGATCGAACACGGGACTCCACGGTGAGAGACAAGTGTCCTTACCACTCGACCACGAAGCCACACTGGGTGACATTGAAATGGCAATATCCAGTAATATACAGGGTTGCCAACCGAAAACAGTCCATCCGGGTTTACAAATCATTTTGATTGAACTTTAGACAAAGCTCTTGAACATCAATTTTATTTTCAAGGGGAACAATTAAATTCACTTGGATGGACTGTTTTCGGTCAGCCACCCTGTATAATTAATCTCATATTGAACTTGACAGCTAACAGCTGTCTTATAAATAGAGACATCCTCTGTGAAATAAGAATCGATAGCGCTGGGATCTCGGAAAATGGTGTACATAATTTTTTTCAGGGCCACAACTATTTCCTTGAATTTCATATATAATAGGTAATAAGAGCAACCCTTTGTTTTCATACATGGAATGTGTACTTGCATAAATGGATTTTTAACGGAAGTCTATCGTCTATGGGACTGCCCCCATGTCAATTATCAATAAATAGTTTTTATTAGTTGTACAGTTAGAGAATTTAGGTAAATAACTAATTAGCACAGTTATTGTTGACATAATTATAATATATTTAGAGTTTTTAATGTCGTTTTATCTGCATCGGATTAAAATAGTCTTTCGACTATTCGGCCAAAATTTTATAATATAATAACACTGAAAATAATAATTAATACATCAGAAATTAATAGAAACAGTACAAATGTACCTATTAAATACTTCAGATGTATTTCTATTTACATATACAGGCCAGTGTTTCAAAATCCGTCAAATTTTAATGCATGATTTTTTGGCGAAGAATAAGTCAAAAACTTTTCATTCTCGCGCTGTCAAAATTGATTTTTACATTTTCCAACTGGCGCTGCTCTTTTAACAGTGGGGTTTTTTTAATGCAGTAAAAACTTTTTTGGAGCAAAATTTAACGAGAATTCGATTTTAGAGAAAAATAGCCCCAATTTTACAAATTATTTTGTTCCCTTGTAAAACATATTTCAGTTTACTGTTCACCTATACCCGACTTTTGCTGTTTGATAAAGACAAAGCCTTTTGAACACTTAATTCAGCATTAACAACCAAAAGTCCGTTTCAACCACTGTCACCAACAAAAAATTATTTCGTACGTCCTTTATATTGCTCAAAACAATTTTGTACACACTTGGTAGATATGTTGTATGCAATGTATAGCTACTAGGTACATGCACAGAACATGACACAAATCATAAAAAACTTGCTCTTTTGTTATTGTACCGTCAATATTTTGTAGCTAGCCGAATTTAAATGTATTTCAAAATCACGGCGTGTATGAAATACGTAACATCGATAGTATGGAAATACACAGAAAATGTGAACCATCTGCTATTAAGTTATCTTAAATTTCAATCAATTTTTGTCGTTCATGCACAAACGGTAGCAACTGCGTCAATGATAAGAGCGTTTTGCGAGAACCAAAACAAACACAACGATCGAACCGTACGCGTTCATATTGCTAAGACAATTGAACTAGGGATATCACCGGATAAGCTGCCAAGCTTCCTATAATTATTGTACATAGGAGAGTCCCGGATACACACCATATGAATTTTACGATGGTGTGTTTATTAATATTTACAGTTGTTTTATAAGTGCTGGTTCTGAAAAATGGAAAAATTTCAGGCCACGATCAATTTGTTGCTAAATAATAAAATGCAAACAATAACAAGAATGACGAATGGAGTTTTGTGTTGATTTATGGTATGCAAATTTCGGTTTTTCCTGGAAATTTGTAGAATTATAAAACTAACGGGGAATCGGGAAATTTTTAAAAATTGTTAAAACCCACTACCAGCTAACATCGAGGGTGTGCAACTTTTACCTAGGTATAACCTTTCATTCGGAATAAAAACAGCATCAGGCCGATTACTGTAATTATTACGGCCCTATAAAATCCAAATAGCTTTTGTTTTGATTTATTTATTTACTTATTTTTAATATCCTTATTTTTCCAAACAAAAAAATTGAATGTACAATGTAGAATCTAAAATATTGCTTGGAATATTGCGTTGAACAATGTTTTTCTAGAGTTTTTTTTTTAATATCCAGATTTAAAAATATACTTTTATAAACGTCAAAACGCTAAACAACTGCTAACTGTAGGCATCTATTTTTCAGGGCAACCTTGATCTCCTAATTTAATTACTGAATTTTAAACGGGGTAGATGTTTCATAATAGTAAAAAATATACAGGGTGTTCAGTTTAAAAATTGAAGTCAGTCATTAACTGAACATTAGGTACAGCATATATGACATTGACCGATTTTGAAAATACGACCGACGAGCCACTGAACATAGTCACAATTCTCGTACATAAGGCAAATAAATTGTGAACATATGTATTTCGGCCGCAATACCTAGTACCTACTTAATTTTAATTGAAGCTATAATTTGTAAAAGATCTTAACTCAAGTTATCTAATCTAATACCCGCTCGTAAAAGAAGAGAATGGGTTTCCAGATTTTATTACACTAGTAAAAAATGTGCGTAAAGCAAAGTAAATAACTTCAAGGTTACCTGATTCTCATTCAGTACCAGTACATTGTGGTAGCATAAGCACCTTGCTTGCGGATTTATTAATAAATATTTTTTTCGTCATAACATGGTAACCTCCCAACTCTACTTCAATTGTAGCAAGTTTTTATCAACTAGTTCGTAAAAAAATACATGTTGAATTTAATTTACTTTTAAAAACAAATAATATGTACATACGTGGCTCGATCGACATTAAACTAGTTTAATATATTTTTAGATATTCTCTAAGCTACTTATACAAATTTTAAACAACTTATCTGTTGTTCTGCACTTTATTATCAAACATCCAAACATTTTATCAAAACATTGTGGCTATTTTTTTACAAAGAAAAATATAAACAAGTAGAAACCTGTAAAATAAGAAAATAGCACTTCTACAACACAAGGTCGTTGTACATAAAAGACAGGTCTAGCAGGCTTAGAAAACGCAGAACAAGCGTGCGATCTAGATATCCATGAAGAGAAACATTCAAGAAATGAGACCGTTACGTGCTCGAGCCGGCAACACTGCTATACCGGACTCTCGCGTTCGTTCACACGAGATTATGGAACACCCGCAATGTTCTGCGAGTTTTTCCACACAAATGCTTGAAGAAAACTCACTCAAGTATAGCTTAAATAAACGATACATCGAATAGAAAGAAACTGCAAATTTTCTAAACACTTGACGGCAAGAGGAAACGACTTTTAGCAATAAAATCTCTTATCGGTCATACGTTTTTAATCTAGTAAACAAAAGTCAAATGTTACGTTGTCAGTTTCGTATGTTATTATTACGAAATAAGGTTGCGATTTTGATAAGGAATCAAAAGCTGATATTATCATAAGAAAAATAACTAGTCATAAGTTTGTCGAAACGATTTCGCGGTGTTATTTTTGAAATAGTTGACATGCCTGATGAAAGTTTGATTCGCGTACAAACAGTTCAGAAATTGCGTGGACGGTCCGTCCGCATAATTGTTAAAAATAATCTAGTACTGTGACATACATTTCAAATACGGCGTACCTACATATTTGTTGTAACTCGACTTACCAAAGCAAAGAAATTAGTGTGGCAGTCTTCTAAACTAGCTCCGTTAGTTTGAAAGTTTGGATGCGTCATATCTGATCCATTATTAAAGGTTTTCCTTCACAACACAAAACTACCACAGCACGTCACTTAAAACTTAAAACCGCACTGGAAAACCTTACATTTACCGAGATTTTCACCTTTCTATCGCAACAGCAAAATGGCGGCCACGACGAAACAACAAGCCGAACTAAAATCAGCCTGGTAGAATACCAAGACAAATCCTTGGTATCGTATTAGTTCAGACGTACGTCCGTTACACCATCCGCACACTTTTGATCGCTGGGAGCTGCGCAACTTTTAGCCGTATGTCCTAGTTCTGTCCCCGCGCAGATCCAGTCGTAAAATATGGCGGCGTTTATCAGGCATGGCGTTTTCAAAACAGGGCCACTTGTATCACCAAAAAACGTAAATATTACCACTCAATTTAATAAGAAATTAGTCCAGACAACTTAATAAACTCTCACTGTTTACATCTGTACGCACGTTATCATGCCATCTTTTTTAACAACACTGTTTTTGATGAAACTGTGCACTTATTTTAACTCACTTGATTTTTACATTTTAGGTCCTTGCGAGGTCATACGCCACGAAAGCTGAGAAAAAGAAAGGAGTCGACAGAAAAGTAGGACCAAAAATAGACACCACAGCACAATCCTTGGCGGCCAAAGGGTGTGTACTTCAGTTTAGATCACTTTAAACTGCGTCTCTCTGTCGAGGGGAGCCATTGCGTTCCCTTAGTTTAAGCCATTCGCCCGTAGGGGGGCGACACCGACCAGAGTCAATAAATTTGATACTGCGCGTAGATACCAAAAACCGATACTTGCTATGGAATATTTATAAAGTTTTCACTATTTGAAATTGTAATGGCTTTGTGCATTTTGTCTTGTTTCTAGAATCCGTAATATTCGTTATGCAATTTTTTATGTTTCAATAACAGTATACTGTGACTATTTCAATGATAATTTAATTTATTTATGCAAAATTATAATATGGATGGAATATTGATATTTATACAATCTACCTATCTATTTTTATGATTCACTATCTAAGATTTGAATAGTACCTATTTTACATAATCATAACTTTACTTATGTGATTATGATTTGTTTTATTATAAAAATACAGTATTGTTTTAACATTTAAAAAAATATAATCAATATAGGGTAGGTATCAATAATGTACTTAGTAATTTCTCCAGTGATCTGTAATGATTAAATTCGTTCTAAAATTGTAACAGGTACATACATAAATACTGCTTTTATTATATGAGTGGGTAGCTTTTATTGGTCTACTGAATTTCTTGTGAACAATTATCTCCAAAAATGTAAAAAAAAAACAGGAGTCTAGACCTATTCATCATACTAAAAGCCCACAAAGTTCTAATGAGAGCCACCGCCATCTTGAAAAAATGGCGGACAAACACAGCTTCTGCAGATATCTCTTCCCCGTTAACTATTAGCTGTAAAAGAAAAACATTAAAGGTTAAAGTAAGAAAATATATGATGCTTTATTGGAATAGTCGAACAACGATTTGTGTATATAGCGCAGTGGATTTACTTTTCAAATTTTGAGAATTGATAGCATCTATGTAAATACGAGCCCTAACAACCATATGTTTTTCAGAAACGTGCTTGATTACATAAATATGTACAATTCTTCTCAAAATTTTAAAGCCGCATGTAACAACATATTCGGTTTCATTTTAACCCCTTATTTTTTGTGAGAGAAATTATTTAACTGTTAATAATGATATTTTACCATTGTTTAACTGATACATTACGATTTGGTAAACTGGACTTATTTTGTCAAAGGGTGATCTATTGTGCATTTATTTTTTGATAAACTAGCTTCTGAAGTTTGGCACACTATTTTTTGCTAATAATTTATTTATAATTATTCTTATGTCACGTGTAAAAAATGAACATAATCCCACATAGCACAAGACATACTAAGTATATGTGCAAAACATGAATAGATGATCATGGTATATTCATCTTCAAATATACTTTGCATATACTGTGGTTGTTCCAATTTATTTAATATTCTTATGGTGTATGAATAAAATACCTATACTATGTACAAAGACTCTGATGAGTTCAAGAGAACAAAACGTCTTCCGCTATTCAGGAGATGATTAAAACAATTTTGATGATGCCAACAAGATTTGTAACAAATTCGGATAAGAAGTACCTCAACTAAATTCAATTTTGTGGTCCCAACTGTAAAGATACTGGCAACAATATATATATTTTTGTAACGTAGAATGATCAGGCTTTCTGACAATGATAAAATATTCAGGGTGTTTCATTTAAAGTAAGGTAGTACATAATTTTATTCCAGTGTTATTTTTGCAAAAAAATATTGAAATAAATTTGATTATTTGACAACACTTAAAAAAATCCTGAATAATCGTGTTCAAACCGCAATCCAATATCTTTTTACTTTCTTATACCTAATATAAGGATGTAATAGTAATCGTGATTTTTTCGACATAGAGATTTTGATTGATATAATACGTTTTGAACCCTCCTGAATCCATTTTGACTATTTTCCGAATGATGTTTGTCGGTGCGTGTGTGGATGTATGCTTGTGTGTGTGTAACTCAAAAAATACTAATGGAAGACTTTCCAAATTTGGCAGTTAAGTTTTCAACAACATTTTAGGTGACACATTAAATTTGGTGAATGTGGTACCACCATAAGAGACATGAATAAAAGAAAAAAAAGGTACAACTTCGGGAAAAAAAATTAAAATTTTTTATTGCATTTCTGGACGAATCTCGACGAATTATAATGAAAAAACATAACTTTATGAAAAGAAAATCTGTCCGCATGATATATACTGGTATAAGAAAGTTATGTGCTGGCCACATCACATATTATAGTTTTCATGTTATTAAGCTACGAAATGTGATACTTTTGGATGGGACACCCAGTATATTCATTTTAGGTAACGGAGAGTATATGCACATATTTCTTCTACTTTCTGTGTATACAGAGTACATTTATACAGAGTACAATCAGTATTTGAAGGGAATATAGATGGAGTGGTCATAATGTAGTCGGGCCGACGTAAGAAAGAGTCAAAGTAATAACTAATTTTATTCGTTTCAACTGTCAGCAGACCAGTTGTGCATAGGTTATGCATAAGTAACTTATATACAAGTACTTTGTTGAATGATTGTAGCGTAGCGTTGGTGAACAGTGAATTTTAAACATTAAATGAATATATCTGTGCTCTTAATTTGAAATTTATTCAGTTATTTACTTTGTGTTTTCTATTATTGCTAAAATTAACATTACAAATTAGAACACCTAACGACATTATTCAAATTACCTATTTTTAACTAGAAAAGATTTTGAACGGGTAATATTTTGCGTCCCTGATGTAGATAATCTATTTACATAAATTGGACAAGATCTAAATGTTTTGAAAAAATAATATATTGTTGCCAAAAGACTTAAATAAACTCTTCATTTTACGTTTACCTTACAAGTTTACTTAAAATAGCTGAAGTGGTACCACATATTTTATTAACCATGAATTTGTTTATTCGAAAATATTCATATTAAGGCATCATGATCTAGGCTCGTACACCACGGTCTTCCAGGCAGAGGTTTATGCCATCCTAGCGGTGGCAGGTAGGGCTGAGGTTAGGAATGGGGCGGAACAGATAATATACATCTGCTCCGACAGCCAGGCTGCTCTAAAGGTGGTGTGCTCCCCCAGAACGAGATCAGCTCTCGTCCAGGAGTGTGGGGATGCCCTAGAAGAGCTGGCTAGGCATAAACAAGTGAGACTGGTATGGGCCCAGGGACATATGGCAGTTCCAGGCAACGAGAAGGCCGATGAATTGGCTAGACTCGGAGCCGAGGAACCCTGTCACGGGCCTGAGCCTATGTTAGGTATTTCAAGAAGGCAGGTCACAACGGCCCTCAATGAGTGGGCTCATGAGACACTGAGGACGCACTGGAGGACCAACCGGGCCTACAGGCAAACCCGAGATTTTGTGACGGGGCCGAACAAATCGAGATCGGCCTGGTTGCTGGGACGGAGTAGGAAAACTCTGAATCTCTTAATCGGTGTTCTGACAGGCCACTGTAGACTTAGGAGGCATCTATCATTGATTGGTATAGAGGAAGACCCTACATGTCCAAGATGCAGGAGAGATGAAGAAACATCTTACCACTTCCTGGGACAATGTGAAGCATTTGGGCGCCTGAGACACAGTATCTTCGGTTCCGAGGCGCTTCTAAGGGAGGAGATGAGCTCCCTCGCAATGAGTGATATCTTGACCTTCATCAGAAGGTCGGAAAGATTCGATGAGGGAGCAAGAGAAGCACATGGCTGAGGGGACAGCTGGGGGTTGGTAAAAAGGGCCCGTCTGTGGCCTACTTGCCAGGCGTCCGCCTCCCCCACCATTACCATTACCATTACCAAGGCATCATGATCGAATCAATCGAAAGGAAAACATTTAACTTAAGATGACCATCAGTTTATGCTGAAGGTGGAAAATTGTTCCACCCATAAAAAGGGAAATGGTGGACCACTGTTAAGTGTTCGAGCCGTACAACAGCGAACAAGTGACCTGTGTGGAATTTCAGAAAGTATTATAAGTTATACTCTTTGTATACTGCTGACAATTAAACATCACAGGTAATACAACCCCTGTATCCCTGAAGGTACCTCAGTGTATCTTGTGTGGGAGAGGGCTACACATTTAAAGACAGTGGACACACTCAATGTTCGAGTGTGTTAGGATTAATTTCTGGTTTGGAAAAAATCCTAGTTCTTCAACCGGGGATCGAACTCGGGACTTCAGGGTGAGAGACAAGTGTCATTACCACTCGACCACGAAGCCACATTATTGAACCAAATAATATTCTTTTTGACTTTGACTCTTTAAGACGCAAGTTGCAAATTTACAACGGCCTGACCACAGGTATATTTTTGTAATATGTAGGAATAAATGTTGAAATTTGATATATGCTCATTCCAATATATATATATTTTCATTTCTGTAAATTTAAATTGACTGGTTACTAAATTTCTTTAGTAGTTTTTGAGAAAGTAACTCGTAAAAAATAAAAGGGTAAATCGCAGCAAATGCCCTTAAAAAAAAATAGGTATTTTGGTATTGTTTGGTTAATGAAAAAAAATGTTTGTTATTCATTTTATAACCAAAAATGTCTACACGCAATTTAAATGTGATAGCAAATGTAGCAATGTCTCAGTGTGAATACAAATTTTGACCAGTGTCGTTTTGTCACTCATTTTTAGATTTGTACGTGCACAAAAAGACTATTTTCCACCAGCAGATCTTGATTCGAAATTAGAAAACATATTTAAATCCATCGTAGGATCCACAACTGATGAAACCAGTCTAACCGATATTAACCAAAGGTTTAAAGTATTTACTGCCTGTTCAAAGGAAATAGGACATACGATACCAAATTCACAATTGCATGATATAGAAACTTTAGGAGACGTTAAATTTTTTTATAAAACCCCCGTTGATACTAGAACACCTTTAGACAAAATGCGAAATATGAATTTACCTGAAAATTTGCATATTCAATTTGAATATCATCGATTCCACCCAGGTGAGAGAGTTGTGTTTATGATGTAAGATTTTTTTTAAGAATCGTTTTGTTTTTAGACACTGATACTGCATTTGGAGGAATAACAGCATTTAATGAGAGTTCCACTATAGTTACAGGATTAAAATATAAAGGAAAATACCCTGGCCATGTCCAAAAACAGAAAATGCCTGAATTTTAACAAATAAAGTTATTTATGTAAAGATGTGTCATTCTTATTTGATAGTTCTTGTATAATTTACCACTTGGAATAAACACAAATTTATAAGTATAGTATGTTTTATATAATATGTGATAATAATAATAATTCATTTATTTATCTAAAGAATATAGTAAATTCGATTAATATACAGAGTGGGCAAATTTCGATGTTTGTGTAGGGTAACTCGGTAACTGTAAGAGATACAAAAAAATGGAAGACACATTCTCGATCTCTTTTTTTGGGACATATTCACTGGCGAACATAAATATTTGCTTTTGTTTCCGAGTTATAAACAAAAGTTTGACTTTTAGACACATGTCAATATTGATCTTGGTTGTTTGTAAAGTTATGAAAAAACAACTTTAACATTCTTAAGGCACTTTTTTCTGTATGATACAGTGGCGTCGAGAAAATTAAAAAAAGGTGCCATTTCGAATTATGACAAAGTTGTATTTTTTTTAAATGGAAATCATAGTTGGATATGGTTTAGTCAAAAATAAAAAAAATTTCTCTTTCAAACTATACAGGGTGATCTACCACGAGTGTGCCAAACTTCAGAGGCTGGTAATTTATCAAAAAAATAAATTAACTTTCATTAATCAACATATGTCCTAAAACGCATAATAAGGGAGCTACAATCCCTTGAAGGGGGTTGATGAATATCAATTTTTCGATTATAAGTCCGATATGGTGGTGATTAAAAAAAATGAAATTTTCATACATTACGGCTCCGATGTAGGCGCATAAAATTACAAATTTAGTAATTAACAGCTTTCTTTATTGAGGTAGTTTTGAGGGGTGAGGGGGTAGTTTTTTACCCCAAACTTTTTTTGACGTCACTTCCGAAGCAAAACTTTTAAATAACATTATTTCCCATGCAATGAAAATTGAAATTTCTGTCACACCAGCCGTTTTTGAATAATTTGCGTTAAACGACAATAAGGTTTTTCATGTGAAACAAACAACATTTTTATTACAAAATTAAAAATCAATGTACAACACAGAAATAACGTACTTAATAGCTAAAAGAGTAACTGTTCAAAATGACCTCCTTAAGCACGAATACACGCCTGACAACGACGAATAACTGAATTATTAATTTCAACCATGTCACCATTGTTTGTGATATAAGCTAAACTATTATTGATCCTTTCCGTCAAGTGCTGAATATTATTTATTTCCTCAAAATAAACTAACTGCTTCATATGCCCCCAGAAATAAAAATCTGAAGGACTGAGATCAGGAGAGCGAGGAGGCCATAAAACAGGACCGCGGTTACCAATCCAGTTATTTTGAAAATTCCGATTCAACCATTCAGTCATATGTCTTTCCTATGTTGAAACCATACTTTCTGTATAATGTTTAGTGGCAAATGGTCTAGATGTTCCGTTAGAGAAATTTCAAGAAAATTTAAATAATATTGTGCATGTGCATTCATCCTATTATTAAAAAAATGCATACCTGCTAGTCAATTATTCAGTATACCTGCCCAAACATTAATGCTGAATCGACGTTGAAATCTTGCCTGCCTTATAGCGTGTGGATTTTGCAAGGACCACAAATGCTTATTATGATGGTTATTAATGCCATCTCTGGTGAAGGTGGCCTCGTCAGTCCATATAATATTTCTAATAAAATTTGGATCATCAGCAAATTTATTCAAAATCCAGCGGCAAAACTGGAGTCTTCTTTCAGCATCTACTGTTTCTAAAGCTTGAACACGCTGATAATGATAAGGATGAAATTCGTCAGTGTGAAGAGTTCTCCATACGAAATTTTGCGATAGACCTAATTGCACCGAGATCCGTCGAGTGCTGGTTCTTGGGTTATCCCTTACCATATTGAATACATCCTCTTTCCCATCAATGTTTACCTCTCGAGGGGCCCCTCTACGGTTGTGAGATGAAGATCCAGTTTCCCGAAATCGTTGAAATGTGCGACTAAATACTGCCCGTGATGGAATTATTCTAATCTAGTGTTTCCATCACAAAAACCGTAAATAAAAACAATGTCTGCATATTCATAAGTAGTAAACTAATTCATTGTTATTATTTTTTATTTTTAAATAATTTAGAATCAGAAATGACACATAAGCAATGTAAATGACATAATACTACAAATCAAAAATGTCAATTGTCTTTAAACATAGGTGACTTCAAGCCACTTGATTTAAAGATGGATCGAATTAAGTTTTGTATATTTCATATGAAAAACCTTATTGCCGTTCAACGCAAATTATTCAAAAACGGCTGGTGTGACAGAAATTTTGAAAAATACTTTTGCTGAGTCATTGCATGGGAAATAATATTATTTAAAAGTTTTGCTTCGGAAGTGACGTCAAAAAAAGTTTGGGGTAAAAAACTACCCCTCACCCCTCAAAACTACCTCAATAAAGCAAGCTGTTAATTACGAAATTTGTAATTTTATGCACCTATATCGGGGCCGTAATGTATGAAAATTTCATTTTTTTAATCACCACCATATCGGACTTATCGAAAAATTGATATTCATCAACCCCCTTCAAGGGGTTGTAGCTCCCTTATTGTGCGTTTTAGGACATATGTTGATTAATGAAAGTCCATTTATTTTTTTGATAAATTACCAGCCTCTGAAGTTTGGCACACTCGTGGTAGATCACCCTGTATATTATGATATATGGGGTCGCTTTTGAAGTGTAAGTATTTAATAGCGATAATAATCTTTTAGTAGATTACTTTTTGCGTTTTTTTTTATATATATTCCAAGTAGGCGTGTACTGTCATCTATGACTGTGTTTATCCGTCTGTAAGTAAATTGCATATTTATAATTTTATTTCCGTCATAATTACACCCCATTTAATCGTAAAATGTGAAGCTGTCTTATAAGAATTATGAGAAATATGATATGCTAAAATGCTTTATTCAAAGTAATAACAATTGTGATATTGCATCAGAAAATATTATATTTCAATCGTTTTCCAGAAAGAAGACAACCTAAGAAAGCTATTTTTAAGAGGTTAAAAGAAAATCTCATTAATTGTGGGTCGTTCAACAAGCCAAGACCAAAAAATCACATATTTATATTTTATAATACATTACAATTACAAAATAAAAATTCAAATGAAAGTAAATGTTCGAGCTGATGTCTGTTATGTTCGATACATAAATTACACCTCTGACACTCTGACCTGCATTACAAATATGAAGATTTGAAATGGAATTCACACAGTCTATAAAATTTTATTTGAGATCATTTATATCGGTACTGGTTTTCTTGTATAATTTGTCTTTAATGTAGCCTCAAAAGAAAAAATCCAGTGGCGCTACATCAGGTGATCGTGGTGGCCACTTCACTGGTCTGTTACTTCCCATCCAGTTATTTCCAAAATTGGTATTTAATAAACGATCCTGATATTATGAGGTGGTGCAACATCTCGTTGGAAGAACTGATTTCTTGCTTCAATTAAGAGTAGATTGTCCATAAATTCCTCAATAATTTTCTGATTTAGAATTTCGTAGTACCGTTTGTCATTAAGATTTTCTTGATATATGTGATATGTTAAAACACGATTGCCACGTAGAGCACACCAAATATTAAAACCAAAGCGTCTCTGAGATCGCATGTCAACGGTACGGTGAGGTTTCATATCAGATCAATAGTGCTCGTTATGCCTGTTGAAAATTCCTGCACTGTTAATGTAAGCTTCATCTGTTCAAATTACATTTCTAGAGAAGAATAAATCTTGTTGACTTTTTTGATGATACCATATGCAAAACTCCAATATCGCCGCTGAAGATCAAGTGGTTGAAGGTGATATTGTTTCCTTATTGTATAAGGCCTGATTCTGTGTGTCTTCAAAAGACCCAAAGCTCGACGTCTTGAAATCCCAGAATCAGCTTCAATTTGACGACTTGAAATTGAGGGATTTGCAACCGCCATTCCAATTACAGAAGTTTCTTCAGCATCTTCAGTGTTGTAATTTTTTGGTATTAGCTTGTTGAAGGACCCACAATTAATGAGATTTTCTTTTAACCTCTTAAAAATAGCTTTATTAGATTGTCTTCTTTCTGCATATCGATTGAAATATATTTCGGATGCTATAATATCACAATTACTTTCTAGCATATCATGTTTCTCGTAATTTTCTTGAGACATGTTCACTTTTACGATTAAATGGGGGTATAATTATGATGGAAACAAAATTATTAATATGCAATTTATTGACACTCAGATCACTGTCATAGAATCACTGTCATAGATGACACTCGCACTTGGAATAAATATAAAAAAAACTCAAAAAGTATTCTACTAAAAGATTATTTTCGCTATTAAATACTTACACATCAAAAGCGACCCCACATATGATATATAGTTTGAAAGAGAAAAAAATACAACTTTATGCCATAACTCGAAATTGCACCTTTTTTTATTTAATTTTCTCGCCGTCACTGTATTATACACAAGAAAGTGCCTAAAGAATGTAAAAAGTGCTTTTTCATAACTTTACAAACAATCAAAGATATTGACGTGTCTAAAAGTCGAAAAATCGAGCTTTTGTTTATAACTCGAAAACAAAAGACGAAAGCAAATTTTGTTTTCACCAGTGAATTTGTGTCAAAATAAAAAGAGATAGAAAATGTGTCTTCCATTTTTTTTGTATTTCTTACAGTTACCGAGTAATCCTATACAAACATCGAAATTTGCCCACCCTGTACATAGTGAAATTGCAAATGTATAGTTTCAACAAGACAGAATAATGCAGTAATACAAAAAAGATAGCGTAATGAATAAATGAAAATGTCATTGGACAACAACTTAATATCACAGTATAAGTAAACTTTGTTAATATTCAATATCAAGATAGTAAAACCACGCCCTAGTAAATTACAATTACCGCAAATGTTTCAAAACAGGTAACTGTATTAATGAGAATTTGTATAAATGCATTGTTCGCGGAACAATATTTAATACATCTAGTGCCTGATAGGTGGAAGCATCAAAACTTTATTAAAAAAATTTGAAGTTTTCTTTTTTTATTTCGTTTCCCATCTACAGATTGCTGTATTATTGCCAATATGATAATTGCTTTATTCGCGGAATCATAATTAGTACTGCTACTTATTGAAAGAGGACGCTGGAAGTACTTAACTGCATGCAGTTTTCTATTTTATCTCGTTTATTTTCAAAATAAACTAATTGTAATGAGAATGACATAAAATGTAAACGTCAAATCAAATATTTTACAAACATTGTAATTGAAATAAAGCGAAATGGGATGGTTTTTGGCTCTTGTTATCATTATTTGTGCCCTATTTTTTATTATTTCATGGTAAATTGTTCTTTTATTTAGCATTTATTGAATTTTTGAGCCTTTAACCCAACTTTTAGGATACTACCAATGATTATTTCGTGGCATTTTGAAAGAAAATACAAAGTATCTCTAAGAATAGGAAGGATAGGTCTACCGTACTTAAAACTCTGTGATATAAACTTATCGAAGAATGGATTTAGTATTGTATTTAAAGCAAATACTATAGTTATCCGTTTAATCGACTACATAACGTTTTTTTGTAGCATATAGATGAAGTAGGCATCAAAAGTAGCTTTATAAACTCAGAGTTAACGAAACTTGTTACGTTAGTAGTTAGAGATGTTAGGATCAACAAGGATTTAACTACAAATAATGTGGAGTTTGTGAAGAATCCGTCAAAACCTAAAGATCTGATAGATTTTAGGGATAAGAAAGTACCTCACTTTATCACTAGTTTTGCACAAGTAAGTTCGTAATTATTAGAATTGGACATATTTATATTTATTACCAACGATCGAAAAGAATCTGAAAATATTTCAATGATAAATTTCCATTTACACTTAGCCTTGAATCAAACTAGAAATTTTATTGCAGTTTGTTTTTAGTTTATGGCTGTGCATGTTTACAATGTATCTGCAATGTTGCTCCGCTCAGAAACACCTGGTTGCCTAATTCATGCCACTGCTTCTGAACTTCATTTAGATGGCAGTATTCTAAAAAAATGCCAAGTCACTGTTAGTGACCGTAAATCTTATGGATGCCGAGACAAAAGTATTACGACATGCCGAAAATCAAGTAAAGGAGACCAAATTGGCTGAATTTTGTTTTGGAATATCTATGGAGACCATTTTGGTAGCACAGGGGCCTCTGTCTGTAGAGGTATTTCTTAAAATAAACATTTTTTTCTCAGTGGTGGCCGGTGAAATTTAGGCTGTCATATCTTAGTATTAGAGCATGGGACCCAAGCGATACTTTAAGGCATAGGCTATCAAGACTAACGAGGAAGTGGAAAATTTAACGACAGATTTCAAATTTCATAAAAAAATATAGATTTTTTTACAAAAGTTGCACCTTTTTGAAATTTGCACAGTGAAAAATAAATTTAAAATAAAATTTCAAAATGGTGTAACTATATAGAAAAGCAATATTTTTTTATGAAATTTGAAATCTGTTGACATATTTTCCACCTGATTATGGAAAAAAAAATGTTTTGCAAATAGTTTACAAATTGTTTAAAAAATAACCTGGTGAGGCACATAATTTTTTCAACTTTTTTTTCTCAAATTTCGATTGCAATTTTTTTTTGCAACGCTTCCTCATTTAATCTTGATAGTTATGCCATAAAGTTTTGCTGGGGTCCCACCTCCAATATTAAGATATAACATAACTTAAGTTTCACCAGCCATCACTTTTTTTTATATCTAGTTGAGCAATATTGAATAATTATCAAAACAAAAATAAAATATTTTTAATTTTTCTTTTCTAGAAACTTGATATAAAAATGTCCCATACAAGTGCTGTTATCAATGGAGGATTTTATAACCTGGCCCAGGGCACAAAGAACCAGGAAATTGCTCAAGTTGGTCAAACATATACATATTACAGAGAGGATGATATTTTTCAGAGAATCCTTCCTATTATTCCAAAGGTGGATATTATAATGTATAATTCAAATACAATTATTTATTTAATGGGAAACCATCAACTTGTATAATTTTAAACTAATTGTTGTTTGTTCTCTCCCAAATTTCTTTACTCTTTTTTACAGAATTGTTCTCTACATATCGATGATACTTCATTAAAAGGTGTAAAAGAAAACAGCCAAATAGAATACAACTCGTCCTTAAAGTCTCTTGCGTTAAATTATAGGTCAGTACAGCCTGAGGATAAATATGGTTTGAGCAGTAATTCATCTGTACTTTTTAATTTCTACGTGACTGATTTGCTTCTGCAAAATAGCAGGGAAAAGCTTCTTGAATTGAAGCATATTAATATAGACGCTAAGGTAATCATTTAGTAGCTACTGATGCATGCAAGGCAAGAAATGTTCATGAGCATTGTTTGAGCACATTTATTCCCCAAGAACATGCATGAACGTTCTTAGTACCCGAGCATTCTCAATGATGCATGCTTAATGTATGAAAGATAGTGTTTTTATGTTTTCTAGCGGTTCTTTTTTTTAAAATTGATAAAAAAACAGATAATGGACAGTTTCAGTTATATATCCACAATAAAATTATCAAAAAACTCGTCAATTTTATAAGTGTTATGTAAAAAAGTCATAAAGAATAAAAAAATCCCTTTATATTTAACAAAAAAAATTTGTGGATCGTAACTTGGAACTATGCTTCATTTTTTGAATAAAAAAATAATACTTGCTATGTTCTAGCTGAAAAACTACATAGTAAACATATATCTACAACAGAACTCCTTACTTTTAATGTACGACCACAACACAATTCACCAGTGGGTATACACAAATTTTCCAAAAAGTAAACAAAAAATCCCCCCCTCTCAGAGTTGAAAACATGAAAAAAGACAGTGGTTCACCGCACAACTATTTAGTCATCAAGGAGAAGAGTTCTGCGCTGGAAAAAATTATTGAAAAATTGTGTATAAATTTTTGCGCAGAACTTTGTCAAGTCCTGGCCATTGTTAAGCTGAACGAACAAAATTCATCTATAGGGTTTAACAGGATCCGGTTGATGCTCGATCAGTCACAAGATAAGAGGGGTAAATTGTGAAAAACTAAACACGTCAGATAACAGTCTGATTCTTGCTTTGTAGGGTCTCCATATAAGTCTTATTTAGCGAATTTATTCCTCAGCGACCGCCACTGGACCATGGATTTTCTAGTGGAATCTTTCTGGTGGTCCTTTAAGGAGTGGAGCCAAGACACCAACGTTTCCAAGGTTATGCACATTTGGGGAACACCACTATATCTTGGTATGGGCCTAGTCAAGTTTTGTACTGCACAAAACGGGGAAATTAAACTGGGGTCCTTGCTGGATACAGTGCAGTTGGAGTGGTCCTTAGAGTTGGCAGATTATGTGTTGTTAGCTCTTAGGTAGGTGTTTGGTAATAAAATTGTAAATCAGATTTTTTTTAACAATCCGTTTTTAGATGTTTCAAACAATATGGCAAAATTAAACTTAGCCAATCTCCGACTCCAAAAAAAGATGTGGATGATTTTAAAAAAGTTACGTTTAGTCTTGTTGTTACTCATTTCAATTTCTTTTTGCAATCTCAGAATAGAGGTAAGACTGTTTTATGGGCGAACGTAGTCATAAATGTTAACTTTTTTAGAGTATTTTGTGTCCCGACTAAATACGATAAATCTAGACAAGAAGTGCAATGTAACCAACATAAAATTTGAGGAATTTAAAATGTTTAGTTTGAACAATACTGGTGATTATTACACATGTATCCGTACAGAAGATATCTCTAACTACAAAGTTTTCGTGAAGACCGTTCACCTAGAAATAGTTGAGAAAAACGATAAGCAAATTACAGAAACAACTTTGACTTTGTTAGATGTAATAACTACTTATTGGTCTGCAAATTTTCATATGAAATCTTTGCTTTTAATTAGAGATATGAAGGAATTTTTAAACGGAGTCAAGGAAGAGATAGGAATCAAAGATATTGCGAAAGTTAAAGAAAAACATGTCACCAATTTGAACATTTTAGGCAAATTTGAATTTCACATTGATATCAGTCAGAATCATAACGCTAAAGTAGCATTAGGTAAGTGTTCATATACAGTAGTTCAAACGTCCCCATTGATTAAATAGAGATTATGCATATTGTTAACAAATAATTATTATTTTGTGAAGTATAACTGATTTTATCAGAAAACTAAAATACATTTTTGCAACTTTATTCTTTTTTTTTTTTTTAGAGGAATTAACGATTACCCAAAAATGTGAGGATCTTACGCAGCCTGCAGATTTGTTTCTAAACACTTCCCTTATAATATCTATTGATGACTCAGAAATTTTTACCATAAATGGAATAAATTTCCACAAAATAATAAATCACCCCATAGTATATGCTGAGAGATGCGATGTAGAAAGCTTCTTAATACCGTTTAACAAAACTTGGGGGATTTCTATAGATTTATTCAAAGCAGTATTCCCGTACGAACACAACTTTGCAGAAGCTGTTCAAAATCAGTTTGTGTCGGTATTTAAATGGTTGAAAATTATTCATAATGTCAAAAAGGATAGATCCCTGGATAGACCGTTACCAAGTGATTTATTAATAAATGTGCGTAAAGTACTCAACAGTTGAAATGGTCCTCTGTGAATTTGTCAATTAAAGAATTAAAATCAGTCAATAAGTTACTGCGCTTTGAACTCTGACCATATTTCAGTTGTTGAGCATTTTATTTAATTTACATTTTTTCTTTAATGAACGTTTTTTTAAATTTGTTAAAATTTTAAATGAATATTGTCTTAGATAAAAGAATTCTTGTTTGAAATGAGTGACGATCCGTTTGAAGTCAAATTGAGGGACAACTTCGAACTGCTTGAAGATGAATACAACGAGAGCTTGAAAAGACAGAAAATGCTTAAGGATAAGGTACAGATTCACACTTTTCCTTGGCCTACCCATAATTTTAATTTCAGATTGCAGATTTACTTAAAACACATCTTCACATGCCTGCTGGAAAAGTAGAAGAATTGTATGCAACGTTGAGGAAGAAAAATGCAGAAATCTATGTGCAGAGGTCAAAGTTAATGTACAAGGCTGCACCTCCTAGGACACGCCTATTTGCTTGGAACATGACAAACGTGGAAATATTGGTATGTACTTGAGCTTGTTCATAGAACTTAGAGCTGACTTCAGTTCTACGAGGATGATCTCTCTCGTCTGTCTCATAATTTTAGAATCGTTATAAATAAATTGATTCAGACACTGTCACAAAATCTGTAATGGCTTTAATCAAAAGTATGGAAACCAACCATTTTGGCCGTTGTGGTGGGATTTTTTTTATTCCAGTTTAGCATTGAATGTATATCAATGGGCATTTTGGTGATACTAAGAATACTGTACCCTTTTCGATCGATTACAGAAGTAGCATCAACTTTTTTTGTTTAAAATCTCTACTCGTTACTAAGATATCGAGAAAAAAATCTAAGCATTTATTAGGTTTAAATCGTGATCCATCACTTTAAATCTGTGATTCTTTACCTCCATATTGTAGTGGTGCTTTATCTTGTTAAAGCTAGCTGATGCGATGTCTTTGGGAGAATCTTTAACAGTACTAGTTTTGATCAATTTTTATCATTTTTTGTATTTAAAGGCACAAAAAATGCTCATTTTTGTGTTTTGGCTTGTTTTGCATACTTTTGGCTAACTCTGTATAGCTGTGTATTTTTTGCATGACTATTCTCTGATAGATATTGGCTGATACTACCATACATGGAGCAGAAAATGTCATCAAAATAATGAAAGAAATCGATGCCGACAGTCCATGGCCTGAAGAACCGATGGAATTCTCCACCTTATGGTGTCGAGTGGTCTCCTTACGTTGCGCTGAATGGAAATTTCAACTCAGGGATTTTCCTCAACCGTTATTGGATATTAAGCAGTGCTATATTTGTGGACAGCTGGTTGGAGCGGAACAGGTGGCACGGAAGCGAGGTAAGATAATTTACTTTATGGAAAAAATGTACCAATAAAATGAAGTTTTGTATTTTCTATTAGCATAATCTATGCTCTAAGATATGCAATTCCAAACACAAATTATATTGCTCATAAAATTCTCCTCGTTCAGCTCTGGTCATAACTAGCACAGTAGGAAATGTGGTTATTATTATTATTATTACATCTATCATAGGTATACATAAATACAATGGTTTGTATTTACGATGGTACATGCTTTATAAGGTTAAATAAGTAAGAGTTAAATTCAAGGGTTGTAGCAAAAAATTTAATAAAGTTTCTCTGCGGGGTTGTATTAAATATTTTACTTATTATATATTTATTTAAGATGTGTATATGGCAGAAGTGCTGGAGTAATTAAAGACCTCTTCTTTCTGCCGATAATAGGAAGTTCTGAAATGAACTCATAGATGTCGGTGGCAAAACCTATTAGATCTAGTATGTAGTCGAAAGCCATCCCTATTAAGTCATCTGTGAGTGAAAGGTTGTTTGCCTGTCTCATCGTTTTACCCTAAAAAAATACAAGTGTTTTCAAATAAGATTGCAATATTGAAAAACTTAATCGAGATATCCAGTTTCTTAGTGGTGGTGGTAAAGTTTTTAGTATTTTATTTGTTTTATGTTAAAATTTTTTATTTATTTTTGTTACGACAGTATTTGTAAATAAGATAAACCCTACAACTAGAAACGTACATATGCAGTGTGTTCCCGGATGGAGTTCACAATACTTGTAAATTTTTTAAATTTCAATTTTTCAAAAAAAAGACATTCTTTATAAAAAGTTGCTTATTTTGAAAATTCAAAAGCTGCAATCAAATATTCGAAACATTATACAGGGTGTTTTAAAAAATCTTACATATTATTGCTTCATATTTATGCACATCTAGAAAAAAATAATAAAATAACACCGGCACACAAAAAAAAAGTTGTTTGTACATTTGACGCCACCTACCTCCCGACATGTATTTCGACCCGCTGAATCCGAATTTGAAGTCAGTTTGGACCGTACACCCTCAAATATCGAGTAAATTGAAAAACCGTAAAAAATAGCGAGAATTGGGTGTTTCGGTAATAAAAAAATTTTGTGGATCTAAACCAAGCCTAATTTTTATGTATTTCGATCCGCTGAATACGAATCTAAAGTATATTTAGACCTTAAGCCGTTTTAAATCTAAGTAAATTGTAAAAAACCCTCGAAAATTGGAAAATGGCAAAAAATTGTGATTGTTGATGAAAAAAATTTTGTAGACCCGGATCGAAGAGGATTTTTATGTAATTTGATCTGCTGAATCCGAATCTGAAATATATTTGGCTCATTAATCCCTCAAAATCTCAAAAAATCGCAAAAAACCGATAAAATAGCAAAAAATTGCAGTTGAAAAAATTGAAAAAAAATCTATGAAACACGATTAAATACGTTTCTTGTATTTTTTTTATGCATAAAATACAAGTTTAGAATCTGAAAATGTGAAAAATTGTAAAATCTATAAAAAATGACATATAAACAATGAAAATTTTTTTCATCAACATAATCACAATTTTTTGCCATTTTTAGCAATTTTCGAGAGTTTTTTACAATTTACTTAGATTTAAAACGGCTTATGGTCTAAATATACTTTAGACTCGTATTCAGCGGATCGAAATACATAAAAATTAGGCTTGGTTTAGATCCACAAAAATTTTTTTATTACCGAAACACCCAATTTTCGCTATTTTTTACGGTTTTTCAATTTACTCGATATTTGAGGGTGTACGGTCCAAACTGACTTCAAATTCGGATTCAGCGGGTCGAAATACATGTCGGGAGGTAGGTGGCGTCAAATGTACAAACAACTTTTTTTTGTGTGTGCCGGTGTAATTATTGGGTATTATATAAGCATTCTTTCAAACCTAACATGATAACAATAATAAATACATATAGTTTTATATATTTTATACTGTCATTCTTATCTGAATGCGCTAGTATAAAAGTTTTAGGTATATAATAAATCAAAAACAATACTTCCAATACATTTTATCATAGAAAGTATTAAAACAGTTACTCTATCTAGGAGCAAGATCTGCATTGAATTAAATAACAGACTGTTCTTAGTATTGGAAGCAAAGAAATATTAACATTAAAAAAATATTGACTCACTAAAAAGGAAAATTTTCACACTTAAGAAATGATTTCAATACAAAAACGAAAACTCCTACAAGTAAACAAGTAAAAATAAATCGAAATTGTAGATAGTGACAAAATGTCAGATTGGCTTTCGTTGCCGAGATATTCGTCATATAATTAACAATACCTACTACTGTTGAGTTGAAAAATTACTGCGTTTATTAAGGATTTCTCCCAAAATTTATAAAATATGTCATCTTCACAAACTTCTGCGCGGCGCATTAGTGACGCACATACACGCTTCCATATGTCTTCATTTATTAAAGCCACAGCTGCTTCAATGTGAGAAACTATTTCATCATGCTCGTCAACTGGTTCAGCAGAAACCTGCTCTGCTCCAAAAAAAGTCAAGTGGGTTGAGACTGGTCGACTGTGGAGGCTATTCAATTTATTTTTACTTGTTGATTCAATCTCTAGTGGACATTACTTTTGAGACACCCTGTACATCAACTTTAGAGCAAAATGTTATTAAAGGTTCTGGTTCAATGTGAAAGGTTTCAATACTATTCAATATACAGTGTTTCATGAAAAACTTTTACAATTTAAATAAAATGTGCGATATGAGAATAAAATTTACGGTTACAAAATTTTAGAAAAATCCATGAGAAGGTCTTTTGGGGCCATAAAAGTTAAACAAAATTATGGCTAGTGATTTTGTTGAAAATTAGTGAGAGAAAGTAAATATTGCTTATTGTTAAGTAATTTATTTATTCAATTACAAATAAACTTATAATATAAAACATATAGAAAAATATATATCTGTCTCACAAACAATGAAATATAATTTGTTGTACTTGTATCTTACATTGGGCAGTTTTAATATAATTTTTTTTATTCTAAGCCTGTTTTTTATACTTTTCACGTAACTCTTCTCAGGGTTTAGGTATATGTAATGTTTCTGTAGTTTTCTTGATGATATCCAAAGTAGTGTCTAAAACTTGCCCGAGTGATGGTATTGGTATGTGAGGGATTTGCGGTATTTGTGGTATATGAGGAATTGAAGGTATCTGAGGAATTTGCGGTATCTGAGGAAACTGAGGAAGTTGTGGAGAATACATTCGTTTAACCTAAAATAAAAAATGCAATGCAAATTAATTATGTACTCAAAATTTTATATTTATTTGTTATTGTACAAGTAGTGCAAAAGTTGTCAAGACGCTTACGAAAAACATGCAGATGGTATACTTACTTTCTAGGATGACACAACAACTTTTAACTCACCGGTCTTTTACTGTTATTTGTATTTATATGCTTTTCTTGACCGTTAATTTCAATAATAGGAATGATGTAGAAATATCCTGGGCTTTCGGTCGTTTAAATAAGAACACTATTAATTTTCTTACGTTTCGGTTTATTACAACCTTCGTCAGATAACTACAATTAATGACACAAAAATTATAAGGTTATGCTATATTATTTTATGCACTTACAATACGGATTATTTTGGTATTTTTTTTGTACCAAATGGTTTTTGTACCCTATGGTTGTAATAATGCGAAACGTAAGAAATAAATACACCGGCACACAAAAAAAAAAAATTGTTTATACATTTGACGCCACCTACCTCCCGACATGTATTTCGACCCGCTGAATCCGAATTTGAAGTCAGTTTGGACCGTACACCCTCAAATATCGAGTAAATTGAAAAACCGTAAAAAATTGCGAAAATTGGGTGTTTTGGTAATAAAAAAAATTTTGTGGATCTAAACCAAGCCTAATTTTTATGTATTTCGATCCGCTGAATACGAATCTAAAGTATATTTAGACCATAAGCCGTTTTAAATCTAAGTAAATTGTAAAAAACCCTCGAAAATTGATAAAAATGGCAAGAAATTGTGATGATTTCATTCTGTTTATACGTCATGTTTTATAGATTTTACAATTTTTCACATTTTCAGATTCTAAACTTGTATTTTATGCATAAAAATACTAGAAACGTATTTAATCGTGTTTCATAGATTTTTTTCAATTTTTTTCAACTGCAATTTTTTGCTATTTTATCGGTTTTTTTGCGATTTTTTGAGATTTTGAGGGATTAATGGGCCAAATATATTTCAGATTCGGATTCAGCAGATCAAATTACATAAAAATCCTCTTCGATCCGGGTCTACAAAATTTTTTTCATCAACATAATCACAATTTTTTGCCATTTTTAGCAATTTTCGAGGGTTTTTTACAATTTACTTAGATTTAAAACGGCTTATGGTCTAAATATACTTTAGATTCGTATTCAGCGGATCGAAATACATAAAAATTAGGCTTGGTTTAGATCCACAAAATTTTTTTTATTACCGAAACACCCAATTTTCGCTATTTTTTACGGTTTTTCAATTTACTCGATATTTGAGGGTGTACGGTCCAAACTGACTTCAAATTCGGATTCAGCGGGTCGAAATAGTAGGTGGCGTCAAATGTATAAACAACTTTTTTTTTTTTTGTGTGCCGGTGATATTGTTCTTATTTATTTAAATGACCGAAAGCCCACAATATTTCTACATCATTCCTGTTATTTATATTGACATTGAACTGAATTTTCTAAATGTATGGTCTTTTCGAAGTAAATATATTAATTTGTCAATAAAAAAGAAAGAGAAAATTTATTTTAAAAGTCAGTTTATACTGGGTGTCCTGATTTAACTGTCTCAATTGCTTAGTTTAAAAGCTAGGATCTCGTTAACTAAGAGATAAAATATTTGGCATAAGCAACTGCTTTACTCTAATTAAATAATTTGGTGATAGTCTTTGGACAATCCGGATTTTGTAGTAGGAACAATTTTATACAGGGTGAGCAAGTTATGTTACATTTTATTTCATTTTGAAGTTAGAGAATTGCATCAATAATCCCATTTTGTAATACATACCGCCACAACGATTCACATACACTATGTTTTTTAGTAACTCCATAGGAAACAATCGAATGGGGTGAATTCAGGTGGTTGCCACGGAATATTCCTGTTTCGTTCTACCCGTTTATCATAATTATCACCCAGAAAAATCTAAACACCAATTGCAATATTCTTGCATCTTTTCAGGTTTTCATGCATTAATGCTTTTATATACCGGATGTTTCATTTGCGTGACAAATTTAATATTTTGTTATTTTGTTCTCAAATTTTTTTTGCGAGTCAGAAATCGAAACGTATTCTGCCAAGATAGAAAATCGAACTTCATTATATTGGGTGTTGTGTATTTATTACTAATTAATAATTATTACACTCAATATTTTGAAAATGGAAAATTAAATGTTTTGTTTTTCGAATAATTATGGCATATTTGGATACCAGAAGATAAAACTTAGTCAAATGGTAGATAGGCTCCAAAATGGGCCTAAGAGGCTTCCACAAGCACTAAAACGGAAAAGGTCGGTTTTTCTATTTTAGTATTGGGTATCTGAATGTCATGCATAACAGTTTATGATAATGTTAAAAGTAAGTAATTTATTTAAATAGGAATAGGAATCTTAATATACATACATCGAAATAATATGAATATACATTTCAATTATATGTACGTTATTATTATCACAGAATAACACAAATATGAATACAATTAAAATATAAAAAAGCTAGATAATGACGAAAGTTTATCGAAATTTTAATATGTTCAATATAAAGAGCACGTAATTAAAACAGTACTGTAAATAGCCATATCTTTTTTTTTGTGATCAATTGCTTTTCTGTTATCACCATTAGATATGAACATTTTGAAGAAATCCCTGCATTTTTTTTTGTCTATCGGGACAGACATTTACACACACAACAACTATTCTTTCTGACATTTACCAGATGCCGTAGCCGAGGCAAGAACTCAAGAGAGATAACCATATTCTGCCAAAGAGGATGTGCCATAAAACTTGCTCACTCTGTACACATAAAAAGCAATATTTAGACATACACCACATTATTTCTGTTAAAAGACAAACATTCCCTACAAATATTTTTAGATACTGACTGTAAATACAACACATTTTTTATTAGATAATTATTATGATATTTTGAGAGCGCTCTTACCCTTCTATTTCTACCATTCTGTCTTTGTTGGCAGTTTACAAACATATCCGAAACCATCAATACCAAGAAAAAAATGAAAATCTTCAGTGACATCTTCCGAGTTATATTTTTCACAGAGAAAAATTAATTAAGATGTGTTTTTAATCGATATCTTATTAGAACTGTTTGTATTTGTAAACCTTTGAATTTTAATTCTGCAATATTATTTGTAATTACTTTGTTTGGCCTTGTACATGTCAATATGGATATTGTATATTATATCTATAATCTTGATGGGATTGGGTGACCTTTTTTGTAAAATAATTGCTTTGCCTGTTATGAATGATGGTGCAGTTAATGATTATTGTTATTATTTGTTGGTGTTTGGAGGTAATTGAGAGTAATTAGTCAGATTGTTATGAGTGTCTATTAGTGTTATTATTTGATGTAGGTCTACTGGATATACGTATATTTTATTAACATTAACACAATCGTCATCTTGTATACTAATGTAATTATCAAAAAAAACTTCAGAAAAAAATAAAGGAAAATTTTTTTAACCGTTTTCTGTTGGTTTTGCCTAATTTGTCCGCTGTTTTTTGAGTTCAAATAAGTAAAACATTGTCTACTATTCTGTAGATATCACAGGGATTTAGATTTGGATTATTAGGAGGCCAGTGTTGTGGTTCAAAATTTATTGCACGTTCCCTTAAATATCCAAGTGTATGGTTACTTGTGCGACACCTAGCTTCATCCTAAAATTTAAAATATGCTAATACACAATTTAATTGCAGGTACCAACACTGACTGGACATGATATTACTAATTTGAGGTAACATTGAATCCAGAACACAAGTAACCGTACACTTGGGGGAACGTGCAATAAATTTTATTGAACCACAACACTGGCCTCCTAATAGTCCAGATCTAAATCCCTGTGACTATTATTCATGGGGTGATTTACAAGAAAGGGTACAAAAGAATGACCGTCATTTTAATACTTTGGACGAATTGCGACAACACATTTTAGAGTGTTGGGGAGAAATTGGCCAACAGACAATTGCAAAAGCAATAGATGGTTGGTGCAGGCGGGTTGAGCTTGTTGTGGACGCTAATGAAGTCATATTCCATTATTTAGACATTAGTTTTAACCAGAGTTATTATAATTAAATTAATTTTAATAGTCATATCTTTGTAAGTTTTCAACCGATTTTCGTGATCTATACGTCATAATATTCATAGAAGACTAGGCTTCGAAATAGGAAAAACGGCCATTTAATTTGTCATTCTAAAAAAGTTCCAACGGTTTTTAAATATTAGGTAAATTTGATCACACCCACCATATTGGATCTGTGAACCATGTCAGTTTCTGATATCTAGTATTTTAACAAAAGCTTTGGCTTTCAGCCGTCCCATACAAAATTAAAATTGGTAAAGAATTAAAAAAGTTATAAACGAAAACAAAAATTCCAGTTTCTTTTCGGACCACCCTATATATCAGATCAATGGATTCAGAGTTATACATGTTTTGTTGTTTTCTCCAGCTACTCGCACTGTTGAAGTACACCTAGGGGAACCATTCGAACCTTTCACTATAGAACGAGGTATGCTCCCGCTAAAATTTTACCACGATTTCAACTGTGAGATAGAATCTTACAGTTATGCCTTTGGGCCTTGCTGGGAACCGGTAATAGCCCAGTGTAACTTAAGTAAGTAAAAATTTTGCCAAAGTGATCAAAACTGTGACAACCACAATGGTTTTATAGGTTTTAATCAAATATCTGCTCCCTCACGTGACCCCTCCCCACCTTTGTCTTTTTGGGACAAAATGAGACTTTTGCTTCATGGTAGACTTACGATGGTTGTTCAAAAGCTTAAGGTACTTCTACACGCCTCTTTGGACCCATATAACACCACCGAAGAAATGGCTTTGACTTGGGAGAGAGTCGTCATGGATTGGACTAATGGTAAGTCATATTATTTATATCTGTCGAGAAGTATATCATTCTATTTTTGTTTCTCATTAAAAATGTGTCACATAAAAACCGTTCAATTTGTATGTATTTCAATAACACCTTGTATATCTGAAAAATTTTAAACAAACACTTTTTTAGCTAAATTTGTTTATAAAGGCGATCTGAATATTTTTGTGAGGACAGCCTCGAAATATGATGACGTTCAACTCTTGCGATTACCCAATTTGAAACTAATTTTGGGCATTCAGTGGGTATGTCTAGGAGATCCTAACGATCATCACAACGTTATACAGTGTGCCCCAGACAAAGTTCCTGAATACTCAAGTAATCAGGTATGTTTTTATTATCATTAAAACTTGAAGCTAGAGCAAGAAAAATTTTTTTGCAGGTTCATGATTCTTTCAGAGCTTTCCGCTCACAAAACGTCAACCTCAGTATTGTTTTAGAAACTAGGCCTATTCCGAATGAGCCAACGTGTCGACCTATTTTACTTCTCTACGGCAGCACGTTACGCTGGATAGAAAGCTTGAAACTGATTTTGTCTGGTGTGACTCGCCCCACAAAGCGGGGAAAGATATTTAACAACTTAAGAGCCAGGAAAATCCAGCTCAGCAGGCATTATAAGAAGGTAAGCTTTCGTAATAAACAATAAGGTATACGTATGATTTTTTAAATTAAATATAACTTTCGAATTGTATTGTGACGTCATTCTATTTGTTTTGATATGCTGTGTTAATATCTGCATTAGATAGTTGTAAAACTGTGTAAAACCTGTTAAAATACCATTAAATTCAATGTGGAAAGTGGAAAAGGAAGATAAGTAATCAAAATACTGTTTAGTATCTCAGTGTAGGGTTGCTACCTCACAATTCATAATTTCAAGGGCAGAAGAGCTAATAATCCAGAACATAAGGGAATATAAAAGGATATTTGACATATTGATATCTTCACAGCTTGAAATGTACACGATATATTGATATCTTCGCAGCTTGAAATTTACACGTAAACAATTACTACACATAAATTGCGAACATCAACAAATAGAATGACGTCACTGTTAGATTTGCCTATCGTCGTTCGCGCTTAGTTAGTGATAGGAAACCAGAAAATAATTTAAATTTCAATGAACAAATATATTAAAGTTTTGTTGAAATTCAACTTTTTATAGCATTAACTGCCTTGTATAATCAATTTTACTTAAAAATCTCATAAATGCGTATACCCTATTTATTGTCTTCCTAAATAATTTATCATGGTATCGATAATGCGTATGGCTGTTTCAAAAATATCGTAAAAGATAACAAAATTTTCCTTCTATTGTCCACGAAACCTTTTCTTATCCTGTATAAGGTGTAAAGTTGTGAATTAATATAACTTCATTATTTGTCAGTAAAAATTGGCTTCTGCCATTTAATTTCATAAAATTTTAGCTACATTTGTTGATGGGGCTCCATACATTTGAGGTTTGCTATTGGATGTCTTTCGCAACACAAAGAGGCTGTGAGCTGCATGGTGGAAGATTGTCGTCCAGTTCAGGTAAGTTATTCTTCCTGCTGCCAGTATAATAATCTTTGGTATCAGCAAGATGGTTCTCCTCCTCACTGTACCAACAATGCTTGTCAATACTTGTACCAAACTTTCCCAAATAGATAGAGGACCTATAGTGGCTTGCAAGGTCACCAGACCTAATCCCCACTTGATTTTTCTTGTAGAGATAGGCCTAACAACACAGAAGACTTAAAAGAACGAACTAGGCAAGAAAGCCGTCTTATAAATGAATAACAACTTAATAATTGTTCTAGAACATACATTATCTTTGACCACTGTGGATGATGGTCTAAAGCATAGACCTAAGGCAGAATGGTCTGTGGTCTACATGAATTCTGAACTCAACGATTTCGAAATATGCCTGAAAAGTGCTCTCCAAGACGAATCCGAAATTGAGGTTCCCTCCCCTGGAAAACCCGTGGAGAAATATTATTGCTTATCAGTGGCAAAAGTTTCGTATGGTCGGGAGACTGTTGTACCTAACCCAAACATGAGTGAAAGGAATAAGGACATCCCTACACATAGATTGGTGGTTTATGATTTAAGAGGAGCTTGGACAAAAAAGAATAGGAACATTGCATTTGCTCTATTCGACACGTTTATGAAGATCACGGTAAGAATCGGCTAAAGATTAGGCTGTAAATTCTTTTTTGTGGTTAAGACTAGTACTCGTGAATGTAACGAAATGGTTTAAGTAAGAAAACATTTTTATTTTATTTTTTTAGAGAATGAAGAAGAATTTATCTACTGAAGCCTTGAAGGGTTTCCGAAAGGACAACACATCAACACCTCTCAAGCGAAGAAATACGGATTCTTCCAGCACCCCACCGAACGCATCTATACAGGTAAACGTGTTACTAATTTTGATTAATTCTTGATAATTAATTTTTTATTTATTTTTTTTATTAAGGCAATTCAGACGTCCTCCACAGTACAAGACGCTCCCTCGCCGATAAGCAAGCTACAGTCAGGCCATGCGGCCAATATGCTGCAGCAATTAATAGCTGAAGCAGATAACAACTCTGTAGTGTACAGTGACGACCTCTCGGCAGTCTCTAGGCAACAGCACTTGCAAGGGCTGCAGGCATGCCAAGAGGATGATGTTCGGCACAAGAATTGGCAAAGTATTTCCTCATATTTAGGTTGTGGCATAATTTAAGCCATCGTGTTACTCTTTTCAGTTGCCCTTGTGAATGCCCAAGTATTATTGAAAGGTTGTGAGACGAAAGGTTATGTGATACTAAGTGCAGCCAAGGCAGAGATTGTTCAAAGGATACACAGGCCTGCCTGGAAGGATAGAACGCTGGTCTCCAAAACCACTTGGGTGGGAAGTTTGGAATGCATGCAGTACTATGCCACTGTAAACGCTGGAGAGAATGACACAGTAAATGGTAACAAATCAAATTTGTTATGTTCTGCTTGTAAATGCTTTAGCCATATTTTTATAATTTATAGAAAATATCATGTGGCTAACGGTTGACAATATACAAGAAAAAGGCTCTGCAGAAATATCGGAGCCGTCAGAAGTGCCTAATATGGTGGGAAGTGGAGTTTCAGTGGGAGCAGTTGTCAGTGATACAGTCGGGCCCAGTAGCTCGCGGCAGGTATGGCAAATTCACAGAAAACATAGATAGGTTGCGGGGAATCTATACATTGGCCTTCAAGATCTCCAGATTTAAACTCCCTTTAGATTTTTATCTGTGGGGTTATTTAAAAGCAATTTATTCATCATTCAAAGCCAATTATTGATATTCTACAATAGCAATCAGTCGATAGTTTCCATACAATTATAACAAACTTGGAATTAATTTGTTGAATGCACATATGTTTGATTCTAACCTTTAACCCTAAGGTATGAAAAAAATTGTGGACCCCTTAATTTACCACCCTTAATTTTTTTTTTCCAAATCAAACCGCATTCTTTGTATCCTCATTTGTAACAAACCATCTTGTTTCTAGTTGCAAAGGATTGTCTCGAGGTGTAGATGTGAGTTTTTCTATGCCGACTATGGTGATATTAGCGTCGACCCCGAAGGGATTGCGGAGATTCCTCCTCCGCCTCAGGAAGAAGTAGGTCCGTGGGACAGTAGACAATCGGCAGTGGATGCCTTCACCCTTATGCACCACGATCTCGATGTTTGTACCAACTCTTTACAAGTGAGTTTGTTTTTAAAACATCCAAAAATAGTTTTTTCTGATTTTCTAATACAACAAATACAATGTACAATGGCTTCTTAGATCAAATTTCGTCCTATCGGAAACTATTGTAATGTTGGAACAATACCTTATATGATTTTTCTAGTAATTTTGTTTCCAGGTATTACCATATAAATATATACAGGGTGCCTACGATATTACTAGCCAGCCTATAACTTGCTTGTAAAAAAAGATATCGATTTCAAATTTTGGGATGTTGAATACGGTGCACAGTTTGATTGCATCAAGATCTGATTTTCATTTCCGGTTTAACCGAAAACAGTATAAAATTTGTTATTTTTAATGGAACACCCTGTATATTATTCGAAATTTAGATTGCCCAGGAAATTGTAGGTCCAAAACATGTAGCATACCCTATATCTATCTTTGACAGTTTTCGAGAAAATGGCGGTTGAAAATTTTATATCAATCATAAATTATTTCATTTTCACATAAAACAAATGAATGTAGGAACAAATCTGTTACGGTTATTTAAGTTTTTTAGTGAGTAAAATTTGATAAAGTCATAAAAATTTAATTTCCGGCTGAACCGGAAGTACTACGAAAAGTGATTTTCAGGCTCAAATTACTTCGATATTTTTAATGGAACACCCTATATTGAACCTTAAATTTACATTCTACTAACCTTTCTGGATTTTTTTTGTTACCTGTCTAAACCTAATAGTTTATGAGATATCGATGACTGAATGTTCACCTGCACTGTCACAAAGGCTACACAATAAAAAATGATGTTTAAATAGAACTTTGATTCAAGATGGCTGTGTAAAACAAAAGAACTATTTACCAATTTTCATTTAGAGTTTGACAGTACTGCTGCATTATTTAAAAATTTCTCTCAACAGTTGTCATTTAATTTTTGCGTTTTATTCTTGATTTACCTTTTAGTAAGTGTTTAAGTGTTATCTGGTTGTTAAAAGTGGCTGTGTTTAGGTGCGAGCATCAATTTGATATGTTATTAGTATATGGAGAGATAGGAAAAATCCGAAGGGAAGCCAGAGCATTGTGTGGTCGACGTTATTCAAAACGCTACCACCCTTGTGCACAATATTTTCCATGGTTGGAAGAACATTTAAAAAGGGAAAATGATAATGAACATGAGAACACATTTATTGTAAACGAGGAGGCAGAGATAAACACACTGGCCTGTGTTGAGATTGATCCAACAAGTTCTACAAGGCAAATTGCCAGTGGTATCAGGATATCTCCCAAAAGTGTTAGAAAGATTCTACATAAACATAAGTAAATGTTTTATGTACTAAATTCATCAGCATCTTTACGAGGGAGATTATCAACGAAGATTGAATTTTTGCAATTGGTATCTAGAAACTGAGCGTCATCAGCCAAATATAAAATCATGCATTTTATTTTCGGACGAATCTCGATTTACCAACATGGGAATGTTTAACAGGAACAATACGAGATATTGGGCAACTGAAAATAACCATCTATTTAGAGGAGGGGCTTTCCAAGAAAGATTCGGCATCAACGTTTGGCTGGGCGTTATAGGCCACGCGCATTGTGGACCAATATTTTTTGATGGACCTTTAAAGGGGGCCCGGTACCTACATTTTCTACAGAACAAAATTCTAAATTTTATTGGTTTTACCTGTGCAGCATGAACATGTCTTCTATCAGCAAGATGGTGTACCGCCCCATAACGCCCGAGTAGTCACCGACTATTTAAGTGAAACTTTTAATAATCACTGGGTAAGTACCAATGGTCCTATACGGTGGCCGGCGAGATCCCCAGACCTTTGGATTTTTTTTTACTGGGCCCATATCAAGGAAAAGGTGTATAAGAC
Organism: Rhamnusium bicolor; assembly: GCA_029963845.1. NCBI lineage: Eukaryota > Metazoa > Arthropoda > Insecta > Coleoptera > Cerambycidae > Rhamnusium > Rhamnusium bicolor. The sequence goes on along the minus strand of JANEYF010005704.1, from coordinate 641,816 downwards.
ACAACCACGTAACATAAGAGACCTTAGAAATAGAATTACGCAAGTGATAAACTCTATTACTCCAATTCTGATGGAAAACCTTCTTCGGGAATTTAAAGAAAGGATTAATTCTTGCCGAGAAGTCAACGGTGTACATTTTTGAACATTTAAATTATGGTTAAAATAAATTATACCTACCTATTACTTTTAGTGTTTCACTTTTGATACTTATTTTATTTTTCTGCCTTGAGCAGATTTGTGATATATTAGTGCAGGTGAACATTCAGTCGCCGATATCTCATAAATTATTAGGTTTAGACAGGGAACACCAGAAACAAAAAATATCCAGAAAGGTTAGTGAATGTAAATTTAAGGTTTATCATTAAAAATATCGAAGTACTTTGAGCCTGAAAATCACTTTTTTGTAGTACTTCCGGTTCAGTCGGAAAAGAAATTTTTATGACTATCAAATTTTACTCACCAAAAAAACTTAAATAACCGTAACAGATTTGTTCCTACATTCATTTGTTTTATGTGAAAATGAAATAATTTATGACTGATATAACATTTTCAACCGCCATTTTCTCGAAAAGATAGATATAGGGTATGCTACATGTTTTGGACTTACAATTTCCTGGGCAATCTAAATTTCGAATAATATACAGGGTGTTCCATTAAAAATAACAAATTTTATACTGTTTCCGGTTAAACCGGAAAAGAAAATCAGATCTTGAAACAATCAAACTGTGCACCGTATTCAACCATACAACATCCCAAAATTTGAAATTGATATCTTTTTTTACAAGGAAGTTATAGGCTGGCTGGCGGTATAAAAAAAATTATAAGTGCATATTTTTGTTTTTTTTCCAGTATGCCATGATATTGGATATAGTGAATAATCTTCTCCTCTATGTGGAACCCCATAGGAAAGAGGCTTTGGAGAAATTAGCTCGAATGAGGTTTAAACTGCAGTTACATTCTGTGCAGGACCAAAGGAAACCCATACAAAACCAACAAACACTTGTGAGGAGTACACAGATCAAATTGAGACGGCTGGAAAAAGAAACATATCTAGTTAATAAGGCATTAGAGGAGAATCCTGAGGATATTGAATTGACGCAGGATTCGCGACGATTAGGGAGACTGGTAAGAAAATTTGTAAATGACACAATAATTTTTTTTAATTATGTTTTTTAAATTTTAGATGGATGAATGCAAAAACCAACTGAACGCACAAAGCGAAGAGCTGGACATGATGCTCTCCTGTTACAAGGAAACGCAGTTGTTGGCGAATGCTCGTCTAGCTACTACAAGAAGTGATAAGCCTTTGACCATCGTGAGAGCGAACGAAATCTGTTTTAAGCATGCACAATGGAGACTTACCGAGGCTGACGGACAAATTGGTATCGCTGATTTAGTACTAAGTAACTTTTTGTGAGTGTTGTTTTTATTTATGCATACACGGTTTTAAATTTTTCTGTTGCAGGTATACCAAAAATTCTAAAAGTGATGATTCCGTGGAGCATTTACTAGAATTAGGTTATCTCAGAATGACAAACTTGTTGCCCAATGAAATTTATAAAGAAGTTCTATGTCCCACAGAAATCCAGTACGATATGCCGATAGAGCACAAGGTAAGTATTTAATTAATTTTTTAATGATTTTAATAATCTGGCAATTATTATTTGATAAAAAAACTTAATTATTGCTATTGGTTATGAATAAAGCTGGCCGAGGTGGCTGGAGTATAGCCACGGTCTTGCGCTGGCGTCACACGTGTCGATTTAGAAGTGGTGTACGCTGCAGTCTTATTTGAAAGGTTAATGCATGAGGTTGTACCTATAAATTATACATAATGTCAAACGCGCCAAAGGGTAAAAAACGACCGTACGCGGACACAGTGAATAAATTTATCAGTGAATTTCCGGATTTATTCTATGACGGATGCCAAATAATTTGTAAAGTTTGCAATCAAGACTTAATGTGCTGGCACAAAACAGATTGTCGTCGTCATATCAATACCGTGCAACATCAAAATAAAAAAAATGGCATGCCTTTTACAACTCAGTTTATGTTTGATTTATTGTTAATGTTAATAGCCTGTAATATTCCGCTACACATACTGGATAAACAACCATTTCGGGAGTTTTGGAATAAATACAATCCCCAGGTGAACTTACCAAGTCGTACATCGTTACGTAGATATATTTCAGCTGTTCATGAAGACATTGTAAATAGGATTAAATGTGGATTAAAAAATACACGGCTCTGGTTATGTATTGACGAGATGACAGATTGTAAAAAAAATTCTATTTTAAATATTATATTATAGTACTGGACCTTCTTAAACCAACATTTCGAATTTTATTAGCTAGTAAAAGATTAACTGCGTGTACTGGCGAAATAATTACGCGTGTAGTGTTGGAGACATTCGAAAAATTTGAACTTTCAACAAGTCAAGTATTGATGTTTGTGACTGATGGTGCCGCGACAATGCGCGTGGTATGCCGTTCTCTTCAAAGAGACAATTGTAGGTTTTTACATGTTACACGTAAAGTGCATGCGTTACATCTTGTGGCAGAAACGATTCGAAAATGTTTTCCAGAGGTAGATGCATTAATAGCAAATACAAAAAAAGTATTTCTCAAATCTCCTAAACGGCTTCGAGCATTTCACAGACAGTGTCCTAGTATCTCTGAACCACCACAGCTGATTCTTACACGTTGGGGAACGTGGTTGAAAGCGGCTTTTTATTATGCTAAATATTTTCAACAAATAAAAGCTGTGATACTACAGTTCAACCCTAACGAGGCTGCAGCTATTAGGGGAAAGCCAGACAAGCTTTCAAGACGTTTCCCTTGAAACAGATTTAAAAACTATTAATAACAATTATAGAGGACTACACGACGCATTAGAAAAATTGCAAAATAGTTCGTTGTCGTTAGTGGAATCGCTGCAAATAGTGGACGACGTAAATACACATCTACAGGCTATAAATGACGCAAAAAATAATCGCGTTAGTGAAAAATTCGAGAGTGTATTACAGAAAGATCCTGATTTTAGCAAATTAAGACAAATTTGTGATGGTGCATCTACAACTTCGTTAAGTGAGTTCACAGATTGTTTTACTTATGCATGTATTACATCCGTAGATGTTGAACGGTCATTTGCAAAATACAAACATATTTTTTCACCAAAGCGAACATCGCTAACGGAGACAGCTGTAGAAACATACCTGATGCTATTATACTATAGATCTTCCCCACTTTGTGATGACGACAACCAAACTACTTCATAAATCTGCTTAAAAGGGTGAGTTTTATACAAATTTTTATAAAATGTAACATTATTGTTAAAATTTATTTCCATTTATTGTACTTATTCAAGTATTATGATATGATGTAAACATGAGTCATATGACGGCTCTGTCGGTCAGGTGACCTCGGCCAGCTTTAGTTATGAAATTGAAACTGTGTCTATAATGCATATGCCAACTGCTTTTGAGGGATAAATTTCATAACTTTACTATTTGTGTCTGAAATAAATGCAAATGAGATCATTCATGAAAATATTAAAAAGCGAAATCAATAAAAGTCGTTTCCAGAATATTTTCTATTAAATGACTTCTTTGATGCCACTGGAAACTTTTTAAAAAATTGTTTGAAGTATGTCAAATATCGATTACTTTATACTACAGTAAAGGATAAGTACATTTATATATATAATTTTTTTTAGAAAGTTTTAAGGATCTTCTGCAGGGAAAAACCCCCAGTTGGAGGAATTTCAGTGAAAGAACATTTTGAAATTAATTTAGTTCCTTTAACTATAGGTAGGAAAACATTATGAACATTTGTGGTTTACCTAAAATACAATATTTTTCTTCAAGGTCTAACAAAGAAGTTTTATAGCACTATGATGAAATTCTGTTTCCCAGAGAGGGAGTCAGAAAATAGCGACTACAGTGATCGGGCTAGCGAGGATGGAGAAACCGAACAAAAAGGTAAAAAAAATTAGGTCTAGGAGAAACCGAGATTCTAATTTTTATGTCCATATCGATGATGTCGAAAAAATGAAGGTACCTAAAATCATATTTATTAAAATCCGTGTTTACAGCGGTCATTTTTTTAGGAAAGAGCTGAGAAGAACAAACTTTTTGTCTACATCAAATTACCTGAGGTTCCTGTTAAAGTCAGTTATAAGGGTACAAAGGAAAAGAATTTAGAAGATCTACGCGAATACTCTTTAATAATACCAACGCTGGAGTACCACAATATGACTTGGACTTGGTTGGATTTACTTATGGCTATCAGAAATGATAGTAAAAGGGTTATATTGTCACAGGTAGGTAGTACTGCAAATATACTGACTGAATATTGTTATAATATACGACTTGAAAACCGCAACACCTATTATTAGAATAATACATATTTCTGTCAATTAAGGGTTTTTTGTTTTATTTGCGGTTAGATTTTATAGCGAAACATTGCCAGGTTGGTTTATAACTAGGAGTTCCTCTGACTTCTGAGGTATTCATGATTTCCAGTTGCTAAGAATTTCATTTTGGAGTTAAAACAATTGTTTTCATGACTAATTAAAACAAAAAGTTGTGTATTTTATAAAATATTGTGCATCATTTTCAAAAATAAATGACGCCATTTATTATTAGATAGATAGATAGATCTTTATTGGTCAAAAATACACGATAGTGTTTTGACAAGTCAGAAATATACAAAATATTATAAAGTCGGTCTAAGAACTAAATGGTCGTCAGATAAAATAACAATAAAAAAAATAATAATAATAAAATTAAATATAAACAAACATAGTATAAAGAACTGTTACATGAAGACAAACAGGAATGTAAATAAAACATTAAACATGTATAAAAGAAACAAAAGAGAATCATAATTTTATATGGGAAAAGTCAGTTAATAAGAATTCGTTAAAATCATAAAATGCATTCTGTAGCAAAAACCGTTTAAGTACAAATTTGTATCGTCTGCTTTTAAGTTCCTGGACGGCCTTCGGCAGCACATTGAATAACTTTATTCAATAATAATAGCCTGTCCCATTCCTAGTCAAATGCAAAAACTGTAAATTAATATTATTTTTATTACGTGTTGAATGGGAATGAACGCAGTCGTGTGTTACATAATTATTTATATTTTCTTTTATATACAGGAGACATAGCAGTATGTATGTACAAGGCAAAGTATATTTAGATTGATAAAAGCGTCCTCGCAGTCCTCTCTGTATGCCAATTCAGCAATAATCCATATAGCCTCTTTGAATTGAAAAAACAGTTGGAGTATGTGCCGAATGGCCCCATACCAAGATAGCATATGTTAATGAAGTCTGAATACATGATATGCCGTTAATATTGTTGTCCGTGATACACTATTTACCAAATTGCGTAACAAGAAAATGTTACATGATATATTTTTGCGGATTAATTCTGTGTGTTTATCCCAAGTTAATTTATCTAAAGTAACGCCTAAAAATTTAACACAATGAGAGGAATCCATATCCTGGGAGTGGTGTCTTAAGCTGAAATTTATTGTTTCAGTTTTATCTTTATTCAGAACTAACTTATTGGTTAAAAACTAGTCTTCAACTGTATATAACGAGTTACGAGCCTCAGATAACAAAACCTTGGCTTCCCCATGGGAGAGAGCCAAAGTTGTGCCATCTGCAAAAAGGGTGAATTTTTCTATTGTATTACTATTTGATAAGTCGTTGACATAAATAAGAAATAGTACTGGCCCCAGAACAGACCCTTGAGGAACACCAAATTTCATATTTAACAAATCTGAATTATTATTATTAAACGTTACAAATTGAGGTCTATGTGAGATATGACAAGATCAAATGTATGTTATTTTTGGAAAAATTTTAAAAACTTAATTTTCTTTGTAATATATTGTGCAACACACAATCAAAAGCTTTGCTTAAGTCCAAGAATTGAACATGTACGAATTCTCTCTCATCGAAGCCTTTATTTATTACTTCTATTAAAAAATTGATTGCCAAAGTCATTGACAAATTTCTCTGAAACCGTATTGACAGCTAGAAAATAAATTACAATTTTCAAAATAATTCGTTATTTGTATTTTTAATACCACCATTTATTATACCTCAGATAAAGTTTTGACTTTTAGGCGATAAAACAAAAACTACAAATAAAAAGAAACACGGGATCATCGGATGAGAATTCTGCACCACAGGAAGAAGACAAAGCCAGAATGCTATTTGGCACACGGCATGTAAGTCCCAGAGAACTTGACATTAAATTTTAATTAAATATGACATTTTTAACATATGCATTTTCATGTTATATTGTTTTGTATTACTAATAAAATAAATACTTTTAATTTTCATGTTTTTAGGCGCCTGAAAACAAAAGTGTGAGGAAGGGGGTGAGTGGGGTGTTTAGGTTTGGTAAATGACGAAAGCCTAACAAATTTTAACCTTGTCTTTGGTGTTAAAAACCTGCTTTTTGCCTTTACTAAATGTTAAAAAGCTGCTCTTAGTCAAGTATTATAGGTATGAAATACTTTTAATGTCAATTAATGTGATTTTAAGATAAAACTATTTATGTGTAAAAATGCATGCAGAAGTATTTATTTACATTTTAATTTTATACACTTATTTTGTTACGTAAGCTCTTTATGTAAATACAAATATATTTATTGCTTATTTTGTTGTCGTATTGTGCAATATCCTTTCTATCCCCTTAATTGGCAACAGTTTGACCTACAATATAAAACTGATTCATCAGTTCAGCAACTTTTTCTTTATAATATAATTTTCAAGCAAAAATTGGGCAGGATTACTAGGTTTTGAAAATTCTACATAAAATGGAAAATTTTCATTTTCTGATAGCTCAGTATCTCGGAAATGAAAGGTTATCGGACACATCTTCGTAAGAAATGTTTACCTTATTTTTACGTAAGAAATATGCTCCTAAATTTGTGCCGTGTATTTTTGGAACACCCCGTATACAGAAAATTGTTCCTCACCTTTTGGATAAAAATAATCGAATGTTCGATTGTTGTAACAATCGTAATCTTGGATTTTAAACAGTTCATTTGAACCTTGGCTAAACCGTGTCGAAACAACAGGCCCTTACATACTGAGTCACCCTATACAAACATTTACCCACCCTGTACACCACAACATGAATCAAGACATAATTTATTGATAGAAGTCTTTCCAATCCTACAACAAAATGGTTCAGATTTCATGAATAAAATGAACAACTTTGATACACTTACTAATAGTTTTATTTTCTACAGAAAACATATATAAAAAATAAATAATTAATTAAAACTCAGGCTTGAAGATGTCTGTTAAGCGTTGTACAACGTTTTTTTTGTTTTAAATTCAAATCAGCTTGTTTATATAAAGTTGATAGAGTATACGAAGCAGAGAACAAAGCCGTGGACTTCTCAGGCACTAATCTCTCCAAAACTTTATGAGTATGTGTTTTAAAAGTGTCGCAGTAGAGGTGGATTGTGTCTTCCAGTTGCAATAGATCGTCTTTTTCGAGTAACGTGGTAAGATGACCTAATGCTAAACAAACCTAAAAACCATAAAAAATATACTGATTAAGACAATTAAAAAAAATTCTCAAAAACGTGTGGAAATGCATCGTTATGTACATATTTAATGTTATAGGGATCGATGAAAAACACTAGGGAACAAAATAACAATTTCAAAAAGATGGGATTAAAAATTTTTTTATGTTTACTAAATTTAAAAAATAGGTGATTAATTGCCAAGTCATACTGCCATAAAAAAAATAAGTTGTTTAAAACAGAATAAAATTACAATTATTTCAAAAACGAGCAAAATGAAACAAGACAAAAAAATCTATTTCTTGCCTTTTTTCTTTTAATTACTTATTTAATGTCAGTTTAGTAATAATAATAATAATTTATTATCATTTGATTAATACAAAAATGATATGGGACTCGTCAATAACATAGAACATACAACAATGAATACTACAAATAAAATAATATATAACATACAGATAAAGTTTATACGAAGTCAATTGAAATTGGTCAGTTTTAAAGCATAGGACTGTGCACACTTAACTTGATATTTTGTCCTATGTATTTAGCAATGGTATCGAGAATCGAATGGTAGTTGAAATTGTGCAGGCGAGTCCGAGACTGGCAATGTAATCAGCCTGAATGAACCATCTACGACTGCACGTGTTTAAAGATAGTAAAACGGACAGGCCCACTAGTATAAAAATAACTCGTTAAATCGTTTCTCAGCAATCAACGTGGATTTGTGAGATGTGCCGGGATTGGCCTTGGTTTGAGGATGATGGGCGACGATTGGCTGGGATCAGGATATTCGTCAGTCTGGTTGGTCGGTGGGTGTTTGAGTTATATCAGTCAGTAGTCAACGTGGACTCGATGTTTAAGATATCTTTATGAAATATTATATTATTTTAACTAAATGAGTAAAGTCACGTGGGCGCCTCGGCAAATTCCAACAGGGGATTCAGGGGAATAAGTCAGGCAGTTGATGTTTAGCTATCGCCAAATAATGTTTTAAATCGACTTTTATAAAATTAATTAACAGAAATATAATTCTTGGGTGAAATAGTGGATTTCTATTTTTATTTCTAACACCTGTTATTGTCGAAGAAGCCGAAATAAATTTAGAGTTTCAAAATAAAGATTTACACGTACAAAGTCAACGCATTATTTTAAATATATATATGAACGTTTAAAAAGCGAAAATCGTGAAAAATGTGAGAAAGAAATAATAGAACGTATTAACGAATTAACTAAAATATCAAAATCAACAATTTATCGTGTAATTAAAAAAGGAGATGTTATAATATCACGGTACAAATAGGAAAAGGAAAAATATGAAATTAAAAAATATTGATGATGCTACCAAAAATGTAATACGGCGTATAATTTATAATATGTATAAATGGTTTTCAGAACAGCTTTTACCAAATATTCCGCCTAAATCGGTAATTGTATTAGGTAATGCTTCTTATCACTCGCGAATATTAAATAAAATACCAAACATCAGTACAAGAAAGGAAGACATTTTAAAATTCATGAGAGAAAAAAATATGGAAATTCCTGTAAAAGTTCCAATAAAGCGCGAATTACTGAAAAGAATAAAAGAACAGAATTTCAAAAAGGAATATGTTATTGATAACTTATCCAATATGCACGGTCATACACTTTTGCGCTTACCTCCGACTATTGCATATTTAATCCTATCGAGATGGTTTGGGCAACTTTAAAAGATCGCTTGCGAAAATGTAATGACTCTCCAACGTTAAGCGCGGTAGTAGTTGATCATATAAGAGAAGTAATAAATGACCTCGACGATACTGATTTATGGAAAAATTGCGTTCAGCATGTAATTAATAAAGAAAATCAATATCCAACACTACCCCCCATTGCGCCGATTATAATTCAACCGGGTAATGATTCCTCTTCAGAAAGTGAAGATTCGGACGCGTCAACTTTTAGCATTTAACTTTTTTAATATACATATATTTTCAGAACAAAATATTTAGCTATTATATTAGGTATGAAGTTTACTTTTTTTATTGTTACATTTCTTGGAATATATTTTATTTAGTTGACAAGAAATTTTAATTTAAGTTACTTTATTCTAGACATATTTTAATTTTGTTTTTATTTATGGTTTATCTAAACAAATATTTATTTTTGTTGTACTAACTCTTTGCTTTGGTTAAGAAACTTACATTTTTATTTTTATTTTAGAAGAAACTTTAATTTTATTTTTTACTATATAACATCCTTGCCCCTCGCTAATCTAACCTGTCCCATTCCCTCATCCTGGCAAGGATATGTTCATACCTTCTCATTGGTCCTTGCTGAGCAATAACATATTTCAATATAGTATGGGTTAATTTTAAAACTAAACCTAATAAATTTAAATATTTAGACTTTATATCTAAAACTGATATATTTCAAAAATATGTTATTGGCGAAATGAACAAAAATAGCCTATCTAATAAACAAAAAATAATAAAAATTAATATAATTTTCAAAAAAGTATAACATTTTCTTATGACAAGCATTTCTATTTACCTCCGCCCATGTACAATAAAGAGATGCCGACGGTTTTTGCAGGTTTTTGGTTTTTATACGATTTCAATTGACTTCATACAAACTTTACACATTAGTATAAAAGACATTTAAAATACAAAATCTAAATATTCATTTATGTCATAAAAAACATCAAGTAGTAGTTACCTCACTTCTATTTTAAACCTTTTTGTGTTATTAATATGCTTCACATGATCAGGTAATTTATTATAAAGTTTTATTCCCATGTACTGAGGACTCCTTTCATATAGGCAGAAAGAATGAGCAAGAATTAGTAAATTATCTTGTCCGCATGTGTTGTAACTGATTGTAATTATTTGTTAAGAATTAATTGTTCAATAATTAATTTAGTGAGTGTGACAATAATCATAATATATATACAAGCATGCGGTAAAATTCGCATTTCTTTAAAATATCTCCTACATGATGTTGTCTTGCTAATTCCAGCTATATTCCTTATCGCTTTTCTGAATTTTAAGAATTCTTTCAAAATGAGTTGAACTACCCCAAAATTAAATAACATAAACTAATCTTGAGTAGAAGTGTGCATAATAATAAGACAACAAAACTTCTTTGTTCGTGATATTCTTCAACCCGTATAATGCAAAACGGGAGACAATTTTTTACATAGTGTATCGATGTGATGTTCCCAGTTAAGGAAGTTATCTATGTGTACACCTACAAACTTTGCAGATATCACCTGTTCTAAGGACTTTCCATTTATTTTAAGTAGATTACTTTTGTTATAAATGAACAGTCTTGGTGTAAATGCATGAAAACTGTTTTACTCTCACTTACTGGTAATTGGCCTTGGTTAAACTCTGCTACAAATTCGTTAATATTATTTTGAGTAGTCTCCACAAACTGAGGTAAGTTGTCTTCAAAATTAAGAAATGACGTATCATCCACAAACATAATTACCAAACAATCGTTAACAATATTTGGAGAATCATTTATAAAAAGTAAAAACAAGAGTGGTCTCAAAACAGAGCCTTGGGGTACTTCACATGAAATTGTTAGAGCACTTGACATAGCGTCATTGATTTCTACCACCTGTCTGCGATTGGATAGGTACGACTCAATCCAGTCTCCCAGCTCCCCCCTAATGCCGCATTTATTGAGTTTTTCTAGAAGTAAAACGTGATTGACTAAGTCAAATGCTTAAGTCCATAAAAACTCCAAAACACTTTTTGTTTTTATTTAAATTGTCATAAAGTTCATTGAGGTAACTAAGTAATGCTGACTGAGTTGACCTACCCTTTCTTAACCCATGTTGTTCATCACAGAAAATTTTATATTTTGAACAAAATTTGACAATTCGCTTGTATACCACCCTTTCTCAAATTTTTGACACTGATGATAAAAGTGAAATAGGTCTATAATTATCAATGGTCGATGTGCCACCTTTTTTATGTAATAGAATGATTTTCGCAATTTTCAATTCATCCGGACAAGGAGATTTTTTACTATTTTATTGTTAACTTTAATTTCTGATATACAGGGCGTCCAAACCAAAAGTAGGCATCCTGAATAACTTTGGAGATAAAAGTTTTTTGAAAAATTGGTGAAACACGTCGACCTTGTTTCCAAGGGGGACATATTTAAATGTAATACTTGTATACCTATCATCATCTCTCTACCCTACTCGGCCACCCCTCAAAAAAATTCAAATAGCAAGGGGGGTCGAGTGATATATCTTTTGAAAGGACTTTCAATTCCACTGGATATTGGAATTTATAAAAAAACTACATTTTTTAGTGCTCTCACATCAACACGAGTTTTTTCGACAAAAAACATTTTCCTTGTCCGTTTAGTTTTAGAATAATAAAAGACTCATAAGTATTTGATAGTCCTTGAACATTAATTTGTTCACAACCAATTTTAAATCGTGATACATTTTACCAGAGTGAGTTCTCAAAATGGTTTATACACTTCAGAAGAGAATATAAATTGTCAGCATTTATTTTAAAAACGATAATTGTGCTAGAGCTACGGAGCGCATATTTAATAGAAATTACCCAGATAGAAGGGTTAGTTCTCAGTATGTTTTACAATTATTGACAAAATTTATGGAAACAGGCTCTGTAGGAAAGAAAAAGCATGAACCTCAGCGACCGATTAGGAATGAAGCAGTCGAAGTGGCAGTTCTGGGTCATTTGCAGATGGATAATACTAAATCGATCAGGAAAGTAGTTAAGGCTTCCGGTGTATCATGAAGCAGTGTTCATCAAATTGTAAAGGCCCACAAATTTCATCCATATAAATTTAAATTGGTACACGAATTAAACGAAGATGATCCCGAACGTTGGCTTGAATTCTGTGAGATTTTTAGTGAACAATTAAACGGTAATGCCAATCTACTGTACAATACGTGTTTTTCTGATGAATCGACATTTCAGTTAAATGGAATGGTAAACAGGCACAATTGTAGGTACTGGAGTGAAACCAATCCACATTTGTTCATGGAAACTCATACCCAAAGGCCTCAGAAGTTAAATGTTTGGGCTGGCATCTTAGGGGATCACCTTGTCGGACCGTTTTTTATTCCTGACATATTAAATTGCGAAAGGTACCTCGATCTGTTAGAAAATAACATCGACCCAATGATTACCCAAATCCTCGAAGGAGACGATAATCTTTTAGAGGGCGAACTGTTTTTTCAACAGGATGGGGCACCCCTACATTTTGCTATAGCAGTCCGTCAATTTTTGGTTAATCGATTTCCTGAGCGATGGATTGGAAGAAGTCCTGTGGAGTGGTCCGCTAGGTCACCCGATTTAACTCCCTTAGATTTCTTTCTGTGGGGACATTTGAAATCGAAGGTATTTGCAACAAAATCTGCATCTCTGGAAGAGTTACATGAAATAATTGTTCGAGAATGCCGTTTATTGACTCCAGATGTGTTCAGAAATGTTCGTACAGAATTTCAAGACAGATTATACTACTGTATGGAAGTCGGTGGGGGGCATTTTGAACATTACTATGATAATTTAAACGGCTTCTTTTATTTTAATTTCCCGAACCTAAAATAAAGAAACAATTATTTCTCAGGAACGAATCGATAAAAGTTTTAAAAAATACACAGTTATGTAGAGAATTGAAAGACCTTTCAAAAGATGTACCACTCGACCCCCTTCGTCATTTGAATTTTTTGAGGGGGTGGCCGTGTAGGGTAGAGGGATGATGATAGGTATACAAGCATTACATTAAAATATGTCCCATTGGAAACAAGGTCGACGTGTTTCATCAATTTTTCAAAAAAATTTTATCTTCAAAGTTATTCAGTGTGCCTACTTTTGGTTGGGACACCCTGTATAATTAGATTTGCTTCTATTTTTACCTAGATCTGTATTTATAATCGACCACGCAGCTTTGGATTTGTTCGATGCTTTAATAAAGATGTTGTTGTTATGCAATCGTTTAGCTGCTTTTATAACTTTTCCATAAATATTTTTGTAAGTTTGGTAACTATGCTTGTTCTCTATTCTTTTTGTTGTTACCATTATTTTATGAAGTAATTTAAGTTTTTGCGATGATACTTTAATACCAGAAGTTATCCAAACTTTTTTCTTAACGCTTAATTTAACATCAATGAGTGGGAAAGATATTTCTACATAGTGTAACAAGTCACCAATAAATGCACTATACACATTTTGCCAATTCTCCATACTTACATACTGAATAAGCATATTAAATTTATTAGTATTATATATTCTACTCTTCCTGAATTTTTTTACTTTTGGAATATTACTTATACGAATAGTTTTGCTGTCAAGGCCAATCATCGACACTTCATCGACTAAGCCTTGTCTAGTTGTGAACCTGAATGGTGTGGGTTGAAACACGCACAAGCTGTTATTTTTAAGCTTACAGTGAGTATTACGTTTATGAAAATACTTACTTGTTCTACGAGATGGTCTCTGTGTTTATATTCGCTGAAGTCCTCCATGTTTTGTGAGTGTTCTAAGGCATTCAAAAGTGATACCCAGACAGGAACGAAAAACTGCCCATAGTGCTGTCTAAGGGGGAGGAGATGATAAAGCCACGGCTGCGTTTATCCTAACTTTGAAGTTTCGAAAACTTACCACTAGCTCCATTAGAGAGTTGAACACAGGTGCCTACAAATTAGAGAGGTATATTCACAACATGTCAGTAACTAAACATCAAACTGTTTGGGTGATGGCCAGATGACTTTACTATATATTATTTTTTTAACTAGTTAAAAGTATACCCAACGAGAACTGACTTGGAACTTTAATATAGTAGGAATTACATAACTTACTAAATTTGCAACTTTAGTGTAAAATTCACCTTGTGGTATGTCCGTGTAGTAACAATTACGTAAATTATACTGATTTTAGGTATTGCACAGTTATTATACACATTCAAGTAACCGCTGGAGCATGTGCAACGTCGTGGATACTACTCTGCATTACTTTAAAGCATTTTCAACTTTAAAGTGAGAATTAGTAGTAATGCCGACTGCACACCGTTACCAAAGAATCACTTCAAAGTAATGATAACTAAAAGTGTTCTTAAAGTTCCTGTAACGTTGTCAGTAAATCTGATTGCAATACATTATATTTTGCTATTCGAATGAGAGAAAGAGCAAAATATAGTTTACACTCGTATCACCAGAGCTGTTACAAAAGTCATTTCTACTACTTGGTTACGTTTTGTTTACGTAGTTGTCAACACGTAACAGGGAAGGTTCCAGAATAGTAATTGCTACATAATAACTATTTCCCATTTTGAGGAATGCTTGGTAGACGGATCGTCCCCATTACCTAACGGTCGTTAGTTGCTGAAACCTTTAAAGTTCTACTGATGGTAGCTACTAAGTAGACTACTATAGTACTCTAAATGTGCTGCTTGGCTAATGTACAGAGAAATTAAATTTAACCTAGCAGAATGAATTGTTCAAATAAAAAATGTTTTCTGAAAGGCTTCGTTAACAATAATTTATATACTGATTTGATTAAAAACTGCACCAATTCGGCAATTTATTTAAAATTTGTACAAAACGGTACTTCAATGTAACAAAGAATGAAAATTTCAACAAAAAATTGTGAGATTGTGCCAAAATGCATGAGACATCAACTGATATTTTATTTTTTGGGTATAACTAATTTCATTTTTTTTTCCCTAACGTTACGGTTTATTGCACCATCATCAGAGACATTATTAACTATTAGGTGTTTGTTTTAAACCACAGTTGTGTTAAAGCAGACTATCAAACAACACCAAACATGTACCTACAACTAGCAGTTGTAGGGTATATGGTGCAACGCGCCCCTCTCCTGAGTTTTAGTGTTAGTTAGAATAAGTTAAACCTGGACTGAACGACCTAATGAGTTGCGTGCGCCTGAATGCTAATAGAGAGTGCGTGAGTAAGGGGGACGCTGTAAAATAACCAGAGTGAAGAGAAGTGGCCAAACGATAGACGAGGCAGGTGGTTTCCGCTGGGTTCACCAGGAAGCTTTTATCGAGATCTCTAGTAGAGGAGAACCAAGGTTAAGAATTGAGAAAGTGGTAGTCCAGCAAGGGAGCTGATTACCAGTTATCAAATATTATCATTTATCAAGTGCATAGTGGAACGTTGTTCTGCTGATAAAAACTACAGTAAGCTGGTTCCTGTTAAGCTGAAACTGTGGCTTCTGTGGGTAGTAGCAATTCTTCGTGGGCTTTGACGGCATTTCCAGCGAGAGACAAGTGCAGGACATAACGTAATTCAGGTCAGAAAAACTGAATATTTCTGTGCATGTTATTATATTTTTTTTATGTACCCCATCTTGGGTAAGCTGTTAAACCTTGATTATCTTAAATAGTAAAGTAAAGACCAACTTATTGTGGAAAGGCGTGGTTTTTCTTAATTAACCTAACCTTGAACCCACTTATTTTTCCTGAGATTACATGCGTTTACAATGGGATCCGATGATGTCGCTGATTGACAACGGAGCATTATTGAGCTCGCTGACTTACAATTTTTTTACATATGAGGGCGATGTTGATATATAAAATTTGTACACACTTGATATACACAACGCAACCTTTCCGAATATACACTAAAATAATAATGATAAATGAGCCTGTTCGACAAGTCAAAATTATCGTCAGTTAAATGACTCTGGACGTGGTTGGCTTATTAGTATGAGGGAAGCCAGATTGTCACTTAGAAAAACCCTGTTATGGTGTTGATTAAGGTGGTCTGAAGAAGGCCTTCATGAACGCCGCCACAGATCCAGATGTCTTAGATGGACTATAGATTGTGAAGAACGCCATCTAAGAAGACTGGCTATAAGAGACAGATTTGTCACTCCAGCATCAACTTAAACACTAGTTAATCAAGTGACAATTCAATATTCATCACAAAACCGTTATCATAAAAAAGTTAAATTCTCCAAATCAACACTGCCAATGTGAAAAAATTAAATCTGATCTTAAAACGTTCCTCAGTTGGACATAACCAGTTTACTAGTAGACCTACCTGCCAAATTTGGTTTAAGTAACTAGCATTATTTGTATACTCCTGATACAATGCCGAATTCTTCATGGCGTTGCCTAGAGCGTAGCAGGCATTCCATCGCACCTAAAAAAAATACAAAATCAGTGTTCTACTGACATTAATATTTATCAAAACGAAATTTTATTAAAAATTTTTTAGATTTCTCACTATCAGACGTTTCAATAACGACAAATCCTACCTTCATGTTCGATCCTGTCGTACAGTTTTTTACTAGAGCACTGAATGCTTGCTCAGCAACCTCAACAAACATTGCTTTCCTTATTAACTGAGGTGTAATGAGCTGCAACAGATTTCCTATAGCACGTACGGCGTTCATTTTTATTTTATCGTTGTCTGTAGCACCACTTATACTAGCTTGAAGCAATTTTAAAATTAAGGCTTCCGGAATCTCCTCGAAGGTTTCACCAGACTTACTAGAAGGATAGAAAATTTGAAAAATATAACATTTTTGTATGAGTAAAAATTCACCTGTTTAAAACTAAAGCATCACTTAAATTTCCTAATGACCAGGATGCTTTCACTCTGACCATTAAATTGTCATCCTTTAAGGTACGATAAATTGATTCTGCAGTGTCAACCACAAAACCG
This sequence comes from Rhamnusium bicolor, assembly GCA_029963845.1. Taxonomy (NCBI): domain Eukaryota; kingdom Metazoa; phylum Arthropoda; class Insecta; order Coleoptera; family Cerambycidae; genus Rhamnusium; species Rhamnusium bicolor. Next base: position 624,602 of record JANEYF010005704.1, on the reverse strand, counting down.
GGGTCCTAAAATTCAAATATCTATAACACCAGTACTCATTAATGATTGAAATGGTTCACTTTGATCTGATTTTAAAGGGAAGATAGTGATTCAATATTTCAAGATAGTTGTTTGTAGCAATAATTTTGATGTAATGTGTAATTTTGAAAGAAAAATGTGTGGTCAGGTGCCGAAAACGATACATATGCGTGTCGTATTAATTACACAATCTTATTCGACCCCCACAAACAATTAATTTTAAGCAATTGTAGTGTATTCAGCAAACATGACCATTACATACAGATGAGCATATTTTTGTTTTGGTATCTTACCTTCAACAATGAGTGCGAGGAAGGCATCAAAATGCTGACAATTGCAAGTATAAAATAAGGATGGAAACGGTCAACACCCACACACTTCTAAGTTGGTGGAGGGTGTGATCATTTCTATCCTCATTTTATGCTTGCAATTGCCAGCATTGTCTTCCTTGCACTCATTGTTGGATGTAAGATACCAAGATTGAATTTTACTCAGTCTGTGTAATGATGTTCCACATACCTCTCTCAAAGAAGGATAAAGGACACATATGGCGAGCGCCCTAACAGCCGCACCTTTGACACTGTTTTCCTCATCTCTAGTACAAGAAAACAGCAGAGTTACACACAAAATCTGCTTGTCTCTCTGAAAATTAGAGAAATGTCACATGTACCAAGATATTCATTATATATACTTACTGGTAATTGCTCAAAAATATGAGAGCCTATGCTTCCTAGGCAATCACAGCCTACTGCTCTCAATATGGGATGCTGTTCACACTGTAACAGTTCCATCAGGGATCCATTCAGTAAAGTTTGCCAGAATAGCAGACACTGATCTATGGGAACTAGGTCTCGTGTATCTAGAACAAATTAAAAAATAGTCAATATGGTTCAGATCAAGTAAATTTCTAGTCCAGAATCAAACTATGATAAAAATAGTAATGATACCTTCATTACTGATGTGCTTATTAATGGCTTGCCCGATAAAATCGACAGCACGCCCTGCATGCAACTTTAGATCGGTGTATCTATCAGAAAGTGATATGTTAAGGGCTTTTATAATAATACTGATGTGTGGTGCCATTAGAACGTCAAAATAATTGCGACTCATCGCGGACAATACTTGTAGAGATTCTAGTTTTACTGGTGCCGGAACTGTTAGGTTGTTGTCCACAACCATTGAAGAACTCTGAAAACAAAATGGTTATTTTGAGATATGTCAAATCAAGGTTCGACGTAATCTGGTTTTGGTTTAATACATTTTTGGGTTATGTACCAATAAAAAGTATGCCTTTTTAAACTCACCTGGACAGTTTCTAGAAAACTGACTCCTAAATTATTAAGGCATTTTTTAAGCAACCAAGGAACTGTAATATACTCTATATTTTCCTCTTCATCAGATTCGGAAAACTCGGCAAAATCAAAATTATCATTGAATGAATTTTCCTCCTTTTTGAGTTTCTGTTCTTTCTCCTCATTATCATGGCTCTGTTTTAATTTTATCATGGCCTCCTTTGTTTCGGATATAACTGGTTCGGAGGCGAGGGTGCATCCAAGAACGATTAAAGCTGTCACTTGAACAGACGCATCTAAAAAAATAAGAATATGCAAAAAATTCATGGGCAAAACCACAGTCACAATCGATGTCAAAGTTTTTAAAGTTAAAGAACTACACTTGTTTTTTGTTGAAATTAGACACAAAAAACATTCTGTTAATAACAGCTAGGACCCACCTTTATAGTAAATAAAGCGCTTGACGTTCCTCACAACCTTAGTAATAATTCCTTGTGACATCCTATGATAGGGAGTAGCTTGCACCAAGGCCGCAAAGCACTTCAAAACTTGCGTTAAGACAGGAACGGACATTTCATTTAATGCCAAACTGAGACCTCTGTGAAGTTCTTTTAGCATGAAACCAAGCACTACGGAGAATGGGGTGAACGAAGTGCTTTTTTCGCTGCAATAAAAAATACGTGATAATTTTAAATACAGTTTTTTATGTTATAGAAGTTTATTTTCATATATTTTCTTCAGAAACCCTTAAAATGCAGAAAATATAAAGAGAATGGTTATTTAACATCCTTTAGAAAACGCCCTGTATATCATTAAGTTTGGAACACATGTCTATATAACGCTTTTTCCACGTTTGACCATCAGAAATCACCAGTAATGTTTTCCCCGATACAATGAATCACCCTGTATATGTATATAAAATAGAGCTGTTTTAATAACATCAATTAATACAAACACGTTTTATATTTTTTACATCTGATGCGTTGAATTTACCAAAATGCAGCACTAACAGCTAATGTCACATGGACAAGTGTCCAATTTAAATTATTAAGACCTCAAACTCACTGAAAATGTGCACTGTTGACAACCGGGGAAGAGTTCCTTACCCAACTGGTAAAAAGAAAGAATAAAAGGCTTATCATAATTTAATAACTGTCTTTCTATTATCAAGAGTTTCAAAAATAATTGTTACACGATACCTAATATTTTTGATACAATTATCGCTAGCACTAAAAACTGTAAAGATGTAAACTATACATAAAAAAATTACCTTGATTCTGCTTGTGACAAATATAGTTTCGAAGTGGTCAGAAGCTGTAAAAGCACATTCAAAGCAGCCATCCTGCCTCTGGCTGAGGAATCTTTCAAGATGCAAGTAATTAAATTATGTTGTCCTGGCGTGGGTCCTTCCGGTATGAAGCTTGACCAGTAAGAAAACATTATCGACTTTTCTGTTTGCTAAAAGCAAATATCAAAAGAGTTGAATTACTTGACAATATTGAAAACTATTAGATATCCATATTAGAGCTTATTTTACTATTTTAAATATATGAAAGAAATTTGCTTTTTAATGTTTCATAAATATTTTATTATAAACTCTACACGTGTTTCGGCTTTTTAAGCCTTTGTCAAGAATACAGGGAATACTAAACAGTAAAATTTGTGTTCATTGCTTATATATAACCACATCTGGTACCTACTATAAAACTATTGTAAAATATGTTTTTAAAAGTTGAATATTACTTTATTTTTTTAAAATCTAAATTATTTTATTTAAAATATGTTGGCCGGTAAAAATTTGTTGTTCATTCGTTACATTTTTTCTTGTTCTTAACAGCCTTACTTATTTCTAATTGTTCTAATAGATCAAGTCTCTTTCCTTTCTTTTCCGAATGGAGTAATTTGACATTATTTAAATCTATAAAATGACTGTTCTTTATACAATGTGTTGACATGCCCGTACTATATACATTGTTTACAATAGATTTCCTGTGTTCCTCAAATCGCTTTTTTACATTTCGTCCAGTTTGTCCAATGTATATAGCATCACAGTCACTACATTTTAACTCATATACTCCTGTTTTTTGTAGCTTTTCAGTTTTAGCTTTATTATTAATTAACATTTTACCTAAATTATTTTTATTTACTGAAATTGTTCTACATCCCAGTTTATTCAGTTTATTACTAACTCTATTGCTGATCTTAGGCCTATAATTAATACATTTATATCTCTTATTGCATTTCTGAGAAGAAGCGGCATAAAACTCTTTAAGTAAATTTTTCTTTTTGTTTGTTTTTTTATTAGTTTATCAATTAGGTTTTCTTTATAGCCATTGAAAGCCATTTCTTTATAGCCATTGAAAACCTAATTGATAAACTAATAAAAAACAAACAAAAGAAAAAATTTACGTAAAGAGTTTTATGCCGCTTCTTCTCAGGAATGCAATAAGAGATATAAATGTATTAATTATAGGCCTAAGATCAGCAATAGAGTTAGTAATAAACTAAATAAACTAGGATGTAGAACAATTTCAGTAAATAAAAATAATTTAGGTAAAATGTTAATTAATAATAAAGACAAAACTGAAAAGCTACAAAAAAACAGGAGTATATGAGTTAAAATGTAGTGACTGTGATGCTATATACATTGGACAAACTGGACGAAATGTAAAAAAGCGATTCAAGGAACACAGGAAATCTATAAACAATGTATATAGTACGGGTATGTCAACACATTGTATAGAAAACAGTCATTTTATAGATTTAATTAATGTCAAATTACTCCATTCGGAAAAGAAAGGAAAGAAACTTGATCTATTAGAACAATTAGAAATAAGTAAGGCTGTTAAAAATAAGAAAAATTTAACGAATGAACAACAAATTTTTACCGGCCACCATATTCTAAATAAAATAGTTCATATTTAAAAAATAAAGTAATATTCAACTTATAAAAACATATCTTACAATAGTTTTATAGTAGGTACCAGATGTGATTATATATAAGCAATGAACACAAATTTTACTGTTCAGTATTCCCTGTACTCTTGACAAAGGCCTAAAAAGCCGAAACACGTGTAGAGTTTCTAATAAAATATTTTTGAAACATTAAAAAGCAAATTTCTTTCATATATTTAAAATATTTAATGATGTTTCACAAGGAGCCAACCGCAGAATCAGTTCAGCTTATTTTACACTCTGAACACAAATCAAAATTTAGTCCGTCTCCAGACGGAAACAAACATTCAAGAATATTGTAGTGAAATTTATAAAAAGTTTAACATTACATTATATTGATCATTATTATTTTGCGAGCTAATGTTCTATAGTAAATTATTAAAAGAAATTTAGGCTCCCATTTTTATTAAATGGCAGCTTTCGTGCATGTGATTTAATAATAATAATAATATTGTCTTTATTACGTAAAAAGAAACCATTACAATAAATATACCACTATTCTAATATTAGCTAGTTCGCTTAAGAGGAATCCGTCCTAAATGCGATCTTTACTTTTCTAATTTCTAATTAAAATTAAAATGTATAAAAACCTGATTAGATGGATTCATAGTATAATCTGTCCTCTACACATTAAAAAAAAACTATGTGGAGAAATATCAAAAAATAAAGGCTGCAGAACAAGTGCCGTAACTAACTTGGGAATCTACAAATTCTGTGCTCTGAATTTAGGATGGATTGCTCTTAAAGAGGTGAAGTTCGGTTGTTTGCAAAATTCTGCTGTCATTTAACTTTTCTAATAAAGATTTTAAAACATAACATTTGAATTCAATGTTGAGGCTCTAATTACAGGAAAATGGGCATTTGAAAATATGCTTCAACAGATCTATATTATAATCATATATTAAATATTATAACAAATGCTTCGACATCTACGATTTTTTTTTTACAAACTTGAAAGACATGTACAAAAAACATAATATAGGTATTTTGTAGAAAAGCCGCCAAATTTTATATTTAAAAATCCTTGATTGAAAAATGGAAACTAATTTCCAACTCGGGTTAATCCCATAATGTAAAAACAACAGTTTTAAGGAATCTTTTGTGCTCTCACATGACATGATTTGTAAACTAACACCAAGAAGTGATGAGTAAGTTGGCAAATCGGCCCGCAAGCCACAAACGGTGCTAGATAAAGAAATCCCAAATATGTAAGCGAGACTTGTTTACTATTTCAGCAAAGACTAACATTTGATTTTAGTCTATTGTTATGCCTCGTGGTGTGTACAACTTAATTTATTCCTCTCCGTTGTATTGTTGAAAATTTTATTTGTATTTTATTCTTGATATTAATTTAATAATAAAGCATGTCAGACTTACAAGGTAAGCATAGTCAGAACATGAATTTTTACATCATGTGAAACTGATAAATCAGGAAACAACAACACTGTTAGTTAAATATACAAACAAGAAATTAAAAATTTGCTTTCATAACTAGTTAATTTCTTGTATTAAACTTATTATGATGAGTATGCCTATGTCCTATGGCACATTTTTGCCAGCTCTGGTGATGAGAGTTCAATGTCCTTCACATGTCGAGGCTTAGGCTCTGAACAGGGCAGTGCGCGTTTGGTTTCGGCAGGGGCAAGAATATGCTGCATTAAATAAAACAACTTTTTTCAAATGTTTTTCGAAATTTATGTGTATATATATCTGCGACATTAACTTTATTACAAATCTAATTTAATGATTTTTTGGGTGTTCATTCAGTATTTCAACACCACTCATTAAGTATGGTGCTTATGGCACGTTACCATTTTTTTTGTGGGTCATTCGCCAATAGCCCTATTTCCCACGTCAAATAAAAAAATACCTTTACAAATGAACCTTTAATCAAATAACGAAAATAAATAAAATTTTTGTAAAAGCAGCAACAAATTAATAAACATAGAAACAAATAACATAAAAAATCAATAATAGATATATAATAACAATGCTGATAGCACGTTTATTTTTCTTTGTGGCTGGTTCACCAATAGTCCTATTTCCCACATGAAATGTGAAACATGAATAAATAAAATCTTTGTAAAAGCAGTGAGTATATTATTTTATACTTATCTTATGTCCATTTCTGATTCGGTTTCATCCTCAGTATCATCACTATCACTATCGCCAATGTTAATAATAATATGATCACCGATTTGTAAAATTCCGATGTCTACATCCCACATTTTCTATTCTTCTTTTTGAACATGATTAATACATTTTTTTCCAGTCTTCTGTAGTTACTTTGTACTTATCGGCCTATAACTTTACAAGCCGATATAATTCCGATTATTTTCTCTCTCAACCAATTTTTTTTCCAGATTGTAACTTTGGCAGTTTTTTTTTACGAAAAAACTATGGACAGATTGTTGTATTGCATATTTAACATCTTCATCAGTTTCTATTTTTTTTTCGGCCACTTGTTTTTGTCACTTGTACTTTTCCAGATATCTTTGTTCTCTCAAAATTTTGTAAATCCTTGACTTTGGCACATCTGTATAATCCAACCATATATCTATTAACGCATCTTTTGAAACCGGCGATGATCTCTTGCTAGACAGTGGAATATTTACACTATCATTTCTTCTCATTTATCCATCGAGAAGTCGACTTTTCTACCCGTTTGGACGAGAATGGTCCCGAAATATCTTCCATCTTTTGGCAAAAACGAATTCACTATAAAATCGCTTAAACACGCTCTCGATAAGGTTATAACTAATGAAATATGACAATTAAATTGCACTGTCACTTATTCACATTCAACACAATTCATATAATCACAATCAAAGAAAAACTGTTGCCTATAAATAAAAACACCATGAACTATCACAGTCACTAAAATTTATTGTTAATAAAAGCCCGCATAAATTACCTACCGACGCGACGTTACTTTATTTAAATAGTGTCGAGAAATGACACCAGGTAGAATTGCGAAAACGGAGTACATACTGTTATTTTGAACAAGTTAAACAAAGACAAACAGCTAGAATACACGTAATGATACAGCGTTGCCATATATTTTAAAAATAACGCGACGGGTATTGTTATTCATTGCTATTTATTTCATGCCGTATTCCCTTGGCTGGATCACCGGCCTACTACAATACATTAGAAACATGCACTTGAACGTTTCCCCCCTTAATCATAAGCATAAATTATGTTCATATGTAGTATTGTTGAATTATGCTGAAAGAAATGGAAATGGGAAATTTGACGGTTAGATATGACAACACGTTTTATGTTTTAACCTTTTTGCTGCGAATAGCTCATACAGTGGCTTTCAAGTTCTATGTTCTCAGTGCGGTAGCCCCAATACAATGACTTTCAACTTGCATGCTCTCAGTGCGGTAGGCCAAAATATGGAAATCTATTTTTTCTGTTCTGAGGGATTATATGTTATTGATATTGGGATGTATAATTTCAGTTCATTTTCGACTAGTTAGGAATGTGTTTCTTATTGAAAAATAATGAATTGTGATAAGCGAAAACTTACTGATTCAGAATTAGAAGCTTTTTACTTAAAAGCGATGGTGAATTACTACCAGAGATAGATGACCGTGATTCGTAATCTGATGAGGAGAGTAATGCATTAGATACGTGCAGGCCACCAACTTCGGAACTTTTATATAATCTAGAAAATTCTGACATTTCAAATTCCGAGTGGATCTGAGGAGGAAGAAGTGCTTGAAAATAATTTTGAGTGGACGCTCTCAAACTTGGTCCCAAATAAATTTATTTTTGACGATAGTATGTCTGGTTGCAAAAATGAAAATATAAATCCTAATTCGTCGGTTCTTTTTTGAGGTGTTCTTTACCTATATATTACCCATAATAAAACTTTAAAACACAAAAAATATATTTAAGTCTATTTCTCAAGCTTTCAGTTTATACGATGTAATTTAAAATTAAGTTGTATCCCACCGCGGAACAAATTTCTGGGTAGGAATTTGCCGCACTGACACCACTATGCACTTGACACTGTTAATGCATAAGTAACATACAATATAGAGAACGCTCACGCTGCGAAAGAGTTAAGGTATCATTCAGCTCTCATCTCTTTTGGTTTTAGTTTGGTTTGCATATTATGAGACCTAGGAAATTTCCATGTTTCTAACAAAATATTTTCTATTTACCTTAACGACATTACAGAATAAATTTAGTGCTGCCTGCCGAATTCTTCCTTGAATTTGACCAATGTTTGCTGCCTTTCCTGTTTCACTGTCTGAAAAATCCGAGTCGCTTGTTTTTAATCGACCTCCAGCACCTGTACAACTAAAAGCATATTATATTAAAATTATTAATCACAGTTAATGTTAATAACACTATCAGCAGTGGTGTAGCAATAAAAAATAACTATTTACATTGTACCGCTGTCTGAATTGTATTCCAAAGAGACCATAGCCGGTGTATATCCTGTACTTTTACTATCAAAAATAAACTCTTCAGTATTTCTGCTGTCTTTTTTGTTAGCGGGAGATGATCTATGTTTCCTCTGTTTCGTGAGCTAAAAAAAAAAAAAATTAAATAATAAGAACAAAATATATGAAATAAGCTCAAAAGTAAGAAATCCAAAAACAAAAAAAGATTTTTTATTTATCCTGGTTGCTTAGTAATTTCTAAAAATGCAACAACCATCATAAATTTCTGTTTCTACCGATAATTGTTTTAGTAGAAAAATCAACTGGATTGACTACTATTAAAACAGAAGTTACATTAAATCTACTTGCACACTATTCATTCATGAAATTAATCAAAGTATATTGGGCAAATAAGACGATAAATTAAGACTAGATTTAAAGAGCATGTGGCTCATATCAGATATAGAAGACCAAATAAATCTACAGTTTATTTCAAACTTATTTGCAACATAAAAAACGTCGGCTTCTCTGATCCATTTACCGCCATCAAAAAAACTGACGTCTTTTATGTTGCAACTAAATTTGAAATAAACTATACTGTTGCCAACAGGCACTTGGACACTATAAGACAGATATTAGCAATTTAAGATTAATTTTAAATATAACAAATAATAGACGGCTAGATACATTTGAAAGCTTAGGAATAACAAAATGCAAAAAGAAAGTATTAAATTCTTACCTTCCCCCCTTTCTTTTCTCGTAACACATTGTTAGGAATTTCTGGAATGCTCAATGTGGATGGTAACAGTTTTTGCGGAGCTAAGTAGTCAACGCCTTTGATCCCATACAGCATAAATGTCTTGATAACACCCAGAACGTTCCCCAACTCTCGTTTCAGATAGTCTGGGTATTGGATTATTATATTTTGAAGACCATTTAAACAAATTTTTAATATCTGTAAAAATATTTTTTTTTCTTAAGTAAATATATCATCAAAATTAACAAGACAGTTTATAGAAGCGGGTTCCAGTACTTTGCTAATTTTAAGATTACGGTATTAGCCTTTAAAGGACAAGAGGATACTTTGAAACAATATAAATCATACATACTTTCTTATGTATGACGTCATCGTAACTGTCAGTTTTGCTACTTAAATGAAACATAAATATTTCCGCACACAAATCAAACTGCGCAAAGAGGTCATCACGGTTTTGTGATTTATAATCATTGGGTACTGTTGTACAAGCTTCTAAGCATTGTAAAGCTAACAGGATGATTTCTGGAGAACGTTTTTCCTTTCCATTTCCTAACAAAAATTTTATTTCCTTTGTAACATTGTTAATGAGCTAAAACAGACATTTAATAATTTCTATTTTACCAAATAACATACTCTAATCATACCAAAGGTATATTATTAACATTGCTTCTTAGTAATGCATCTAAGGCTTGCAATATATCCAAAATTACAGTTTTATCCTTTATTTTCAAGCCATTTAAACACCACTGCACCGAAACTGTCAACGTTCTTCCTTCTACAACAATATTTTGTCTGCTTACGAGATTCCACAGTAACTGACTGCATTTCTGCACTAAAACTTTATCATCCGTTGGTATAAAATTACAACATTGGTTCACCAAAAGCACTGCTTTCTGAAATTATTAAATTATTTAAACAAAAGTTTGGTTAGAGAAAATATTTTTTTACCGTGGGGCTTGTGATAACTGTGTACCTGTAATTAATCGAATTTAGTTCATCTAAAGTTTTGCTGAGTATATTACGGTCACCTTCTGTGCACCCAAAAAAGTAAGTTACCGATTTTTGAAGACAGATTGCAAAATATATCCGAGCTGTCAACACTTACAGCCATTTTTAATTTTGACATATGAAGTAAGTGTTGCCAATAGAACAAGCTATATATCAAAAAATTAAGTCGAGTTTTCAAGTTTGTTCACACACACTGAAATTTCCCCACTGGAAATTTAAGAATTTTCTAAATATCTGAGGATAAACATAAAGCTTATTTGCGATTTGTAAGACTTTTTGTTCAAATTTTCCTTAAGGGTATTTCATATGATGGGGTTGGTGTAATGGAAATCAGCTGTCTGCGGTAAACAGCTGTTTTCCGAAAACCGTCGATGTGCGTCGTAGAAATCCGCAAGTTCTCCACCAAAATCAGTCGGTGTTGAATTTTCGTAACCTCTGTGTCGGATGAACGTCAAATTTCTTCATGATCCAGGGTCGGAACTTTAAAAATTTGAAAGTGACAGACTTCCAATTGACTCTCACTTGTTTATTATGTAATTTTATGGTTGCCTTGTTATTATAATGACCGGTAGACGTGTGTAATTAGTGGTGGTGTAGTGTAGGGTGTAAAAATAATGTATATTTGAGCTGAAAAGTGAAGTGAAACTGCAAAATGGCGGACCTGGAAGCTGTTTTAGCTGATGTCAGCTATCTTATGGCTATGGAAAAAAGCAAATGCACCCCAGCTGCGAGGGCTAGCAAAAAAATTGTTTTACCCGATCCTAGGTAAGTTGCAAGGTCAATCACCCTTTGATTGACAGATCATGATCATAGTAGTAGACATAAAAGACAAAAACTACACCTAAGTGCTTTTACTACTATTAGTGCTAATTACATTTAATTTATAAACTAATTTGTTTGACTTTTGTTTTTTGTTGTCATAAATCAAAGCAGTGACTGGAAAACACAATTTTTAATTTATTTTCATTTTTATTGGATTGAGTACGTACATAACTACACTTAGATAAAAAACACTACATATTTGTATTAAATTAAAAATATACAACGTTTCCATAGGTAAACATTAAATAGGTATTTGAGGCTTTTTACCAAATTCCAGGTATCGTGTTGTTAACGGTTTAGTCATTCATATTATTCACAAAACAAATTCATTAATAAATTTAACTTTGTAGACGTAGAATAGAAATGTTTTATCAAGTAAAAGCTTATTAATAAACATATTTACTTATGGATTATTCACGCGTCTGAGGATACCGGTTGGTATGTAATATAAATAATGTAAATGAGTGTAATACTTAAGGATGGAAATGATGGATATGATATAATATGATATGATAGTTATGTAAGGGGGATATTGCCTTAGTGCAACATAAAACGGATATTTAAAGGAATTTTCAATTTTCATTGATTTTTTATTTTGTATTTTCAAAGCCTATAGGAAGTCCTTTATGGCTTTGAAAATACAAAATCTCAGGCTAACTAACTTCTGAGAGTTATCGGTTAAAAGGCGTGTACACCGTATTCTGCACGACATGTTGATATTCCAAATATGTCTCATACGTTTTGCTTAGATTTTTCCAATATCTGCAGGCATTTGTTCAGAAAATGTTCCTTGAAATGAAAACACCTACCGTAGGTATACTAACACCAACAATTCCTTCAGGTACTCACCAATTAGACCGTCAAATGTCTAATAGAAAAACGAGAACAGTTAAAAACGATTTTTGCACGAACGGGAATAAAACTATTTTACTGCCTCAAAACAGGGAGTAAAACAAGCGTTTATTCCCATGGGATTTAAAGTCGTCATGGAAACCATAGATGAGTACAAACATAACGTAACGTCAACATTTTTATTATGTTAAACTTTTGATGGTAGAAAGAACGAAAAATTAAGAATCAAACATATAAACCATAAAAAGTAACTTATTTCAAACAAAATTAATATTGATAAGGTAATTTTCACAGTTCACAATATTTAATAGGTAATATTTAGTAATCTAAACGTCAAATAATAATAATAATAGTTTTGTGGCCGTTAGTTTTTTACATGCTATTTCTTTGTAATAAAAATTGTTCCCGTTCGTTGCAAGGTGTTATAATGTTTTATTAAACAATACAGCTCATTTTAGAAATATAATTATTTATGGGTAATTAACATTTCAATTTTTATTACGATTTAGAACATTTTGTCACCAATACAACCACCTTTGAAACTGGCATTTTAATGTTCCACGGCTTACTTACTATTCAAATTAGATACGATTAAAACTGTCCGAGGGGTAAACCACCAACGGAAATTTATACACTGATTTCCATTTGAACAAAATTTTCAAGTATTTTTTTGTATTTCGTAGAAATACCATGTGTACTTAAATCTATATATTACCAAGTATTTCCAATATAAAGTACTAAATATTTGTATGTATTACCATGTAGGTACTTCTAAACATTTTAAAGTAGTTTTAGTTATTCTTCCTATACAAATAAAACCACGAGGGGGCGAACATTGTCACGCATCAGATGTGTTGACTCCCGTTAACCGAATCGCGACTGTGGATCTCTCGCCGCTGCAAATGGTCAAACGTAAATAGCGCATACCAATTGCCTTGTTCGCACCTTCCTGGTTTTATCTGTATCGGTTTATGGTTTAATACCTGGCAAAAACGTCTCCATGATAAACTCGCTGCGCCATTTAATAACAAAAATTATCATATCTTAATAAGTATGGAATTAATTATTAATGATACATAATGGTGTGTTTAGCATATCTAACTTGTACAGGTACAGATACACCAAAAGAGCAAACGAGAGCGAGCATGCGCGAGCGAGATTTCCATAAGGTGCATTTAAATTAAAGCGAACAGAAGCGAACGAACGAATTCATTTGCTTAATCTCGACTCATTTAAATGGAGAACAAAGCCGGAACGAACTAACTCGATCGTGTTCATGTATTTTCCGACGCGTGTCGGTAAATCGACGAATCATCAAAGGAAATTCGTGCTCAATGTAGACAGTGCCAGTTTAGTAGCGAGCGAATTCTTTGTGAATTGTTTTCCTTTGTGCTAAACGGAATATGTTTAAGGTGGCGTTTGCACTGCCTCGTTGCCAGGATAGCTTTAAATCGCTGGTAAAATTTTTCTGTTAGTAATAACGAAAACCGAAAACATTAGCTTCATTCTAAATACTATATAGATTTAATATATAAAATTACGGGCAATACTGATGGGTATTTTTTTTTTAAACCAGGAAAATACGAAAATTTTATTTGGTGTCATTTTATGAAACTAAATAATTATATCATCTGTATCCGACTTGATTAATTTTGCAGACGGATCATCGAAAATGCGAATATTCGTTCAATGAAAATGTGTAGAAAATAAACGAACGAGCGAATATCTACGAATTCGTTTGTTCGTTCATTCGCTTCTGTTCGCTCTAATTTACATGCACCTTTATGTTTAATCGTTTGCTATGTACAACTTTTCGCGCGAGCTAATGTTTGCATACATTCAGGGAAAATCGAAACTAGAGCGGGACATCAAAAAGAAATAGTGTTCTTGGTTGCTTGGTAGTGACAGATATTTTTATATTTTAATGTCCTCCGATTTTTTGTGGTGATAATTCCAAATGGAGTGAAATAATGATTTAATTTTAATGTTGATCGAGGTCTATAGACAAAAAAATATTATGGGATACGAAAGATGTATTTTTTTAAAATAAAAAGGAAAGGGAAGACGCCTGGAAAAAATTGAAAGATAATTCACCATAATTACTCAACTTGCAATTCTACAGATAATCAGCAAACGTCAAGAATTTCGCTTCAGTAAATGACACACATTGAGCCTATACTTGATCACGAACACTTATGTCTGACAATAATTTTGCGGAGATTATATACACTTGTAAATATGGTCATGTTTAACTTCACTGATTCTAATGAAAGATACTTGCTAGTTTATTAGTTCAAACAGTAAATATGAAAAACCAACTTTTAGTCTAACAAAATGATATCAAACGCAAAATTTAAAAAGTGATACATAAAATTTGCTGGGCACGTTGCGAAATAGTTATTTATGATACAAGTGTTAAAAATGACTTTTTATTTTGTGAGTGGAGAAGTTTGCGAAACGAGCGTAAGCGAGTGGAGCAACTCCACGAACAAAATAAAGTCATTTTTAACACGTATATCATACAATGGTTTTTCTACAAACACCATTAAAAGAACAATAAAGTTTCTTTAAAAAGATTTTAAATCCTTTTAATGGTTACCTCGTAATTCTAGTAGTTTGTAGGATTTATGAAATAAATAAATCAAGTTTGCCCGTTGTTTGACACATGCTTGTCAAATGTGAAAAACTATTGCAATATGATGAGTTCCAATATTAATTATAGTCCAGAAGGAAGCGAATCGATTCCTCAAGAAATTGAAGAAGCAGCTACAAGGGCAACTTTAGATTTGTTGCCCACAAAATCCAAACAACAATATGAATTATCGTACAAACGCTTTGTGGAATGGTGCGATCGGAACAATGTTGCAGGCAAGTACAGTGAAAATGTAATGTTGGCTTATTTCGAGCAAAATTCTAAAATTTGGAAGTCTTCGACGCTTTGGGCACATTTTTCAATGATAAAGGCTATGTCAAATGTCAAGAACAATCAAGATATAAGTAAGTTTTATAAACTCATCGCATTTTTGAAGCGCAAAGGAGAAGGATATCGTCCAAAAAAATCAAAAATTGTTACACGCCAAAATATTGATAAGTTTATTGCAGAGGCGCCAGATGACAAGTATTTGATGTTTAAAGTAGCTGCTGTAATGGGTATACTAGGCGTGTGTCGCCGTGACGAACTTTGTCAAATGAGTTTAAACAATATTGAGGATTTAGGAAATACACTAGTGGTAAACATTCCAGATAGCAAGACTAGAGTTTGAAGAACCTTTACTGTTATTACTGAGACTTATATTGACGTATATCATAAAGTACTTAGCATTACGTCCAGCTCATGTCAACCACCAACGTCTTTTTATTAAATACACTAGTAACAAATGTACGATTCAACCTGTTGGAATAAATATTTTTGGAAAGATGCCTACAGATATTGCAAGATTTTTGAAATTACCAAATAGTGAACTTTACACCGGATATTGTTTCCGTCGGACATCCGCCAGCTTGTTAGCAGACTCTGGTGCAAATTTATGTACAATAAAAAGACATGGAGGATGGAAAAGTTCGAGTGTTGCAGAAGGATACTTGGAAGATTCGTTAGAAAACAAAAAGAGGATTGCTTGTCACATTCTTCCAAATAATTGCCCTTCTTCTAACAATTCAGAAATAGAGCATATTAATAGTATTTCCTCCACGGCTTCAAGTTCAACTTCAACAATTTCTTCTTGCGAAGTAGCTTCCTCACAAGGGATAAATATTACTAATTGCTCCAATTGTACAATTAAGATATAAATATTTCTAAATAACTTGTAATTTTTTGTTAATAAATATATAAATGTCATTATGACAAACGACTTGTCATTTTACTTTTTGCACTAGTGTTAAAAGTAAATCGTGATCATTTTTAACGTGAGTTTATATAATATTACATTTTTAATTCAAGTATGCCGTGTTAAAAATTTAGTTTTTAATGGTGTTTGCAGAAATAATAAATTATCCCGTCAACGTCTGTACTTATATCAGCCAACATACTTTAGGTAGGTAGGTATCTAATTACCTAGTTAACTTTAATATGAAATAAAATTTGGGAAATTGATCATAATTCCTTGCTCCTTATAACTTTATTGGTTAACTCGTAAACCTTTATTGCCCTATAAACAGTATAAACTTTATATTAGGTCTTCTGCGAGCAAAAAGTGATATTCTCGAGGATATTTCCAATTAATATCTGAAAAATTGTCTGTAACGACGTAGGCAACAAAACAACTCGCCCGCGTTTCAAAGGTACTGTAAATGCAAAAGAAACTACTTAAAAAAGTTTTAAACTGCCTTAATTTACCTCCACATTAACAATTTTATGAGGAAATTGTGTTACGAATTCTTGAAGTTGATGGGTATCGTCGGCTGGCATTTTAAAAGTTTTTTTCTCGTTAAGTTCATAAAATAATAATCAAAAGAAGAATATGAGCGCTCAGTTGGCATGGCGTTATTGTCCTGTGTAATATTAATACGTTTTGTTTAAAAATGTTACAGAGAATTAACTCATTCCAAACTTCATTAAAACTTTAGACGTATTAATAAATAATAGTGAAACTTTGAGATGGGCCTCTAGCAAACTTTTTAAACTTAGTAGGATAGGTAGAGATAAAGCAACAAATGAAACTTATAATTACCCATATAACTCGCTTCATCATCAGAAAGAAAAATAAAATCATGAACAATTCTTTGCAGTGAAACAAACAAGAGCCATCGAGTTAGCCACAAATAACATTAAGTTTAGTTTCTGATAAAAACTGACCTAAAGCACTGCCAAAAGTTAACCATGTGTCCTGTGAAAAAATGACGTTGCTATCGTCATACATACTGAGATATAATTAACCTTGTAATTAACATAAACAGGCAAACAAAATAAATAACCAACACACAATGAACTACGAGTGTTACATAGAGTAGTCTAGTCTATTAAAAAAACATTGTAACTGGAGTGAACATTGAACACGCTTCTAAAGCCAGCCAGTTTTAAGAAATTGACTGGCGTCGGCCCTCACCGACGTGATTTGTTATAAACACATTTCGAAGAAACGATAAAATCTCGGATAAAATGAAAAATCCGTAGCCCCACTTTTTGAAATATTCGGTTTGTATCATTGTACAGGGTTATTCATTATAAATTACTCACCCCTTATCATCGTTACTGCCTATAGTAAAAAACTTTTAAATAAAAGTTGTGTGGTTATGACTGAATTTTGTTAAAATGCTATCAAAAGTACAGTAGCATGTAGATTTCAGAGGATACACAAAAATAAGAATTTTTTAAATGGGATACCCTGTATATTATTAAATTTTTGAAATGATCATTTATTCCTGATTTCAAAAATATACCATATGTTACCTCTACCATATACTGTTTTTGAGTTATTAAACGTCGAATATCTTAGTTAAACTAGTTACTGTAAATATGGAAAAGTTAACATTATTAAAGTGAGCTATGAACATGACAACTATTATTTTTGATAAGTGACATTTCTTTAATGAAATAATCAAAATGGTTTACAGTGAGGAAGAAAAAAACCAAATTTTTATACAAAATAGGTAAAAAGATGTAGGTATTTAGGAAATTTAAATATAAATAAATGATAACTCATAAAAGATGTTCGATGTGTCCACCATTATTGTCAATGCGTAATTTAACGTTTTCTTATATTTATAATTGCACCGGAAATGGCTTCATTATTTACATTCAGATTGTTTATTTCAAGTCGAATCCTGTCTTTAATGACTTGAATACTATTATTATTATTGACAATGTCTTTTAGAAATCCCCACAATCCATAGGGGTCAAATCCGGACTGTTAGGTGGCCATTTAATAGGTCCATTATTCCCTATCCATATTGGGAATACATTATTCAAATGATCTCGAACGGGTAAGACACTATGCGGAGTTGCCCCATCCTGCATCCAAATCATCATCAAGTTCGGCTTCCGGAAAATTCTGCAAAAGAATATTTTCTGCTTTTGGGATAATTATTTCCAGGTAGGTAACTCCAGTTAAAGTATAATCATAAAATATAGGCCCAACAATTTTGTTTCTGAAAATTCCACACCAAAAAGGTTTTCTTCCTGATTTTTTTTATTTGCTTTACCATACTTTTTCTGTTGTGCTTATTTTCCCGCAACCTTCGATTTTTCCTATTAAAAATTCCTGCCGTAGAAAAGGATAATTCATCAGTCCATAATAATTTGGTAAAAAAATCGGGATCTTGATCCAACTTTTGAATCATCTGGCGGCAAAAGTCGAGCATTTTCCTTTTTATGAGCCTCTGTTAAAACTTGTACGGGTAAAATTTTGTATGCTGTTATTGTTTAACGTACGTTGGATTTTGGAATAACTTTTACCTAATTGATCGACTACATTATTTATACTACAATCAGAATTTTCTAAAAAATAATACAATGTTTCACAAAAGTCTATTCGCGAATAAATATGGATGGGCTTACCTTCGAAATGAAGAAGTATATCTAGCTGTTCTTCCTGGTTTGCTTGAACTACACGCTTTTTTCTACTAAAACTGTATTATTCACCTTTCGGTAAATATTTTTGAACGTATTTTATGATGGTGTTGGACAATTTGGATACAACACCCTATATGCTCTTTTTGCTGCACGTTTATTTTTGTTATTTTGTATGTAAATATTCGGACTTTTTCTTTCTTACTGTAAACCATTTTGATTATTTCATTAAAGAAATGTGACTTATCAAACGTAGTAGTTGTCATTTTCATAGCTCACTTTAATAATGTTAACTTTTCCATATTTACAGTAGCTAGTTTAACTAAAATATTCGACGTTTAATAACTCAAAAACGGTATACGGTATGGGTAACATATGGTATATTTTTGAAATCAGGAACAAAGGGTTATTCCAAAAAATTTAATAATACACAGGGTATCCCATTTAAAAAATGAATTATTTTTTTTGTAATCTGCACGCTACTGTACTTTTGACAGCATTTTCACAAAATGTATCGTTGGATATAATTTCCTAGCACAATTTTTTTAAAAAAAGAAGGTGGAAAATGCATGCAACAGTACAATGCCTCGTATATAACTAGTATACCAAGTGTACTGACATCGATAAAAAAAGAGAGAACGATTTTCTTCATTTCCACCGTCGAAAATTGTAGTTAGTTATTTCTAACAGTAGCTAATTATTTCTAACAGTACAGCATTTGTTACAACTAGTACATCATTATAGAACAAGAAATAGTTTTTTTTTTAACTCGGTGTACGATTTATAAATTTTTCTTATTTTTTTTTTCTAAAACTGTGCTAGAGGGAGGAAATTGTTACCAACGGGGCAATGTTAACTACAACTGGCGTTGAAATGTCAAAGGGGCCAAGTGCAGAAAACTGTTTATTGAGATATTTCAAAGAAACCTCTTACAACACGCACTGACTCTTACACGTTGTGTCATCTAGAATTGGGTAGAAAAATGGAAAGCAAAGTTTGTGGCACTTGGACCCATTATATGTTGTTTTCGCTTGTATATCGGGTATCAACAGAATCATTAGACAAGCCATAGTTTCCAGAGTTTTCAAAATGTAAGTCTTAAATTTGGCAGGGGTAAGATATACCAAAAACGGCTAATTTCTCATTATTTGACACTTTTCCATCATTTCCGATTTCCCCGGAAATGACCCCAACTTTGAAATTTTAAATGCATTCGAAACATTCATTCAGTCAAGAGGGCTAATCGAACCCGTGTTTGTAAGGTAATTTTTCAAAATTTATTTCTTCCATACGGTTTGGTCAAATTACACCAAATTTGGAGGATCAGTAGTTGAAAGTGTACTAGAGGGTACATGTATATCTATTTTAATTAATTTTCACTTTATGTAGGGAAAATTTATACTGTAAATATAAGTGAAATTTGAACGTGATTAGCTCCTGAATTATGATATCAATCGGTAAAATTCGAGGTAAAATTCATACATATCTTCTAGAATGAATCTTCATAATTATGCTCAGCAAGTTTCAAACTTTTATTCTGTACTATTTGGTTAAAATGAATTTTCTAAATAAGTATCTTTGTCACTACAAATGGAGCATGGAAGTGTTACCTCTATCGGGAATCACACCTCAATGAAGTCGGTGAATAAAACGTCCAGTGAAGGTATAGTCAAGAGCAAAATTATTCAGCGGCGCATGTATAAAAACTTTCTAGAGAGTGACACAGCTATCCGAAGCTATTTCCCGACTAGGCCCCTTAACAAAACAACGCTGCAAATAATAAAAGTGTGCTGTGGAAACAAAAAGAAGTTTGACAGATAATAATACGTGTGTATTGTTAACTTAATAAGTTTGCTCTTTATCGTTAAATTTGTTGTTGTTTGTTGTTTTTAATTATTGTTGTATTGTGTAACATGTATACAAGGAATATGAAAAAGTGGACATATTATTAATTTTTGGAGAATACCACAAACATTCTAGTAACGACGCAGAATTGAGTGCGCAAACTCTAGAAACTATGGTTTGTGTAATGATTCCGTTAACACCCGGTATAGGAGGATGACTGACATTGTTAGTTGTTTCTAATCATGGCTAAGTATATAGCAATTTTTACGAGAACTTCTTGAAAATCTAAGAAAATCGCTCCCTCTACACGCCAAATGGGGATCTCCTATACGAGGAAAGTTATAAAAGTTCTTGCAAACCGTTGCACCTTCTAATTTTTTATAAAACGTAAAATATGTCCGAAACGGTTTAAAAGTATGCCACATATTTTCGACTCAAAATTTTATGCTCTTCGAAAAATCAGAAATATAGCGTGTTTCATTTAAAATAATCAAGTTGGTATCGACCGAGGTATCAACTTAACAAATGCTTGTAACTTGTTTTGTTGGATTGGCAACACTGACATTAGTAATTCCCTAAATATTCAAAATTTTCTGTTACATACTTTTCCCTATATCGATCGATGTAGTTCCCGGTGAAATACCCTGTATATGATATTTTTTAAAGCTGGGTATTAAGCTAGATGGTAGGCCAGATCACAGGATATAAGTTCAAACAGATTTTTTTTAAAGATATTTAAAATGTCATGTTTATACAAGAATCTAACAATAATTTTGTGGAAAAATAATTATTAAATACGATATAAACAATGCGTTTGAATTGCTTATAAATATTCACATCGAATATGTCACTAAGGCCATAATTGTTCATTAGTTCATTACTTGTAAATCTTCAGCGGATTTAAGAAACGTTAATTCACTAAATGAAGATTCTATAGCCAACTATTTCCCGAAATATACAGGGTGGGGCAATAGTGCGTCGGACCTCGATATCTCGAGTTCTACGATAGCTAGAAATATTTTAAAAAATTGCAAGTAAACTAGATAAAAAAGTCTATAACTGGAAATTATTTTCGAACATACAGGGCGAGCCAAGACGAAATTACAGGACCAAGTGCCTTTTCTTTAAATGGAATGCTGTGTACATCATTACATTTTTTGAAGCCTCTTTCTAGGCTCTATTCATTCCTATATTATTATTGGCTATCTCCCAACCACTTTGATGTAATGAATTTTTTTGTTGAAATAATGCCATCTGCAGATGGATATTAAAAAAATCACCACAGTCACAATTATGGGTTTTAAGAAAAACTTATGTGAATACCAGTTACGAGACATCTAATTAATGTTTTTGAATCATTTTCATTTCCTAAAAATGTATAGGGTGGCCAAAAATTAGTATTCAATTGAGAACTTTTCATATTGAATTTTCTCAATTTTTTCAAATGGAACACCCTGTATATTTTTCAACGATGTGATGTAAAAATGAAAAACGAACATTTTTTGTAAGTACTTCCCCATGGCTAATTGCAACCATTTTCGTTTTATAAATAAATAAGTGTTTATTTTTCAATTAAGAACTTTTTAAATTGAATTTTCTCAATTTTTTTCAAATGAAACACCCTGTATATTTTTCGACGATGTGATGTAGAAATGAAAAACGAACATTTTTTGTAAGTACTTCCCTATGGCTAATTGCAACCATTTTCGTTTTATAAATAAATAAGTATCAAATTCAAGAATAAACTTAAAAAAAGAGGTTCCCTCAAATAATTCATTAGAAAAATTTATAATAGGTGTTCGACATGTTGCCCATTCTGGTTGACACACGTCTTTATGCAATTTTGAAATGAGGCCATTTAGTGGGACCATTTCCATTGAAATGAGTAAATAGTATTTAACCAGTCCTTTACTGTAATGTTTTTTTGTACATTTTTTTTGCTGTTTTCGTTATTCGACAAGCAATAAAACCTCAGTTTGGTATAAATTGTCGTGTACAAAGGAGCATTTATCACACTTATCGGTCGTTAGTTACAATTTGTATTGAATTTAAAATATTTAGAATTTTACAATATGAATTTTAATAAAGCGGAACTTGTAGACATGATTTTTGTTTTGGGCGAATCAGACAGAAATTGTTTACTTGCCAATAGAATTTATCACCAACGTTATCCTGAAAGAAGGCTTCCTGATGTTAGCAGCTTCCAAAACCTTCTCGATAGATTTCTGGAAACTGGAAATGTCGAATATAAAAAAAGTGAAAGAATAAAACGTGTGTGAACGAAGAAAATGAGTTTTCTGTGGTGCTGGCAACGGTTGAGAATCCCCATGTTAGTCAAAGAGAAGTGACCTCATTAGTAGGAATAAGTAGACGGTCTGTGGGTGGAATCTTAAAAACAAATAAGTTGCATGCATATCATATTCAAATGCACCGGGAATTATCTGATGACGATTTTCAAAAGCGCCTACAATTTTGTAATTGGGCCAGAGGTAAAATGCAAGTTGATGTCAACTTCTTTAATAATGTTTTATTCACTGATGAGGCAACTTTTCATAAAAATGGATTTGTTAATAGGCACAATTTCCATTATTATGCTTCGGAAAATCCTCACTTTTTTATGCAAGTTGATAACCAACACAGATGGTCTATAAACGTTTGGGGAGGAATTATTGGAGAACATGTAATAGGGCCACATTTCTTTGATGGTACATCGACTTGAGCTATTTATCTTCATTTTTTGGAAAACTATCTGCCACAATTATTGGTAAATCTCCCTGGAAAAATTCGAAATAGGATGTGGTTTCAGCAAGATGGTGCTCCACCACATTATTTAAATGCAGTTAGAGTACCTACCCTCATCAATGGATTGGAAGAAATGAACCCACTAAATGGCCTGCTAGATTCCCAGATCTTACAAAAATGGATTTCTTTTTATGGGGATACGTGAAGGAAATTGTTTATAGAGACAACAGTACAAAATATGAAGGAAAGAATAATAACTGCCTTTAGATCTATCACAGCGGCAGTTTTAGGAACAGTGGGAACCTCATTTCAAAAGTGCATAGAGATGTGTGTCAATCAAAATGGCCAACATGTGGAACATTTATTATAATTTTGAGTTATTTGAAGAAACCTCTTTTTTTAAGTTTATTTTTGAATGTTGTAATTATTGCTCAATAAAACGAAAATGGTTGCAATTAGCCATAGGGAAGTACTTACAAAAAATTTTCGTTTTTCATTCTTACATCACATCGTTGAAAAATATACAGGGTGTTCCATTTGAAAAAATTGAGAAAATTCAATTTAAAAAAGTTTTTAATTGAATACTAATTTTTGGCCACCCTGTACATTTTTAGGAAATGAAAATGATTCAAAAATATTAATTAGATGTCTCGTAACTGGTATTCACATAAGTTTTTCTTAAAACCCATAATTGTGACTGTGGTGATTTTTTTAATATCCATCTGCAGATAGCATTATTTCAACAAAAAAATTCATTACATCAAAGTGGTTGGGAGATAGCCAATAATAATATAGGAATGAATAGAGCCTAGAAAGAGGCTTCAAAAAATGTACTGATATACATAGCATTCCATTTAAAAAAAAGGCACTTGGTCCTGTAATTTCGTCTTGGCTCGCCCTGTATGTTCGAAAATAATTTCCAGTTATAGACTTTTTTATCTAGTTTACTTGCAATTTTTTAAAAAATTTCTAGCTATCGTAGAACTCGAGATATCGAGGTCCGACGTACTATTGCCCCACCCTGTATAATGCAGTAAGTAGTATAAAATCCTCTGTATTTATCTTATTTGTGGTAATAATTATGTTAGAAAGGAATAAAATATCTTTAATATCCACCTATTGTTCTCATTTAAAAAAACGTATGTTTATGCCATAACCTCTAAACTATACAAAATCTACTCGAAATGTTATTAGCGCCAGTCGAAAGAACAAGAAAAAAAAAATAATTTCCAAATTTCCAAATAAATTGATATGACACATAGGGTAGAAACTCAGTTTATTATTGCAGCTCAAAAACAAATCACTTTTATTAAAATCTGTTTAAAGTACTTATTGAATGTCTTGAAAAATGGTTTCGAACATATACCTCACCCGGTACATATTTTCTGAATAAATTATCAAATTCAACCAATTTATCAACATGGTCAGTCGTCACAGTGCGTTGTGGCATCTGTATTTAATAACTTTGACGTATTCGCTAGCCGAAACGATTGTTGCAAATGAAATACCGCTTGTGAGTAATTCAATGCTATCTTTGACGTCATGTGAATTTTATACGTGTGTAAAGGTAAAATTTCGTTAAATAACACGTTACCAGGCTCCCAACCTAGCAATACTTATTATATTATCTGCTCAGTTGAATTGAACATTAATGGAATGAAAAATATAAATAAATTTTTGGATGGGACTAATTTTGCTGGATTTTTTTAATATAACTGCCATATATATTACAATAAAAACAGAAGGGTTACATCGAGTCACATAATCCCCAAATCTAAGGTTTCAATTTCAGAGAAATGTATTCTGAACACAACGGTGTATGGTATATCACACATGGAAAGAAAACTCCTGAATTTTTTCCGACAAATTGTTTTATGAGAATTGTAGTTTTCATCAAAGTTTGTAATTCATTGTCACAATAATACATGTGAAAGGACTATAAATATTTGCAGTAAAATTATTGTAGTTATAAACAACAAATTGTCCAGTTGGTTTAGCAATATCTCCTATGTGCAAAATTAAACTAGCACAACAACAGACGTAGAAAATGTGGCTTATTTTCTTTAAAAATCTAGAGTCCCATACGCTTTGGAATGAAAGTAAATTTAAACATTGGTATCGAATCATTCCATATGAAATCGTCTAATCGGTAGAGCCAGCTTATTTTAGATTTTGCCCAAACTTTGTGAGAATTTTCTTTAGGATTCCAAAGAAGCAAATCCACCGTCATTTAATTTTCGCATGCGTCAGTTCTCGCCTGCTCGAATTAAAGTATTTTTATGCTTTAATATTTTTAGCTGTAAAAATTTTTCTATTAAAGATATCTACACGTTCAAGATGGCATTTCAAAGCTGAAAGATAGTAGTTTTCGTGCAAAGAATATAAATTCACACAATCAATACCCCCAAAAAAATAACACGGTGCTGAATATACGTGTATTTTACTGATTTTTCGTGTTGCAAAAATGCAATAAAAATTTTCAAAATTTTTTTCACGAATACTGACAAATACTTAATGTATGGCTAATTTTATTATGTTTTAGCTATTCCATCACTTAATTCGTTGCATGAAACTTTGACAAAAATGTCTAGCCCAAGAGCACGAGGTGAACGTGTTAAAATTAGAGAACGCAGAGATCGATAAACAAATTTTAATAATTTTAAGTTCATTATTGTTGGAAATGTGGAAAACATTCCATCCACAAGTAAAAGAAATCCCCCCATTTGAAGAATTATTACGTAATTATAATGTCCTCTTGCTAGAGAATGAAGAATTGAAGAAAAAAAATCAAAGAAAATGAAAAACAGCTTGCTTTGGTAAATAAAGAAAAATTCGCGTTGCAAAAACGTGTTAAACAGGTAGGTTTACGGTAGATACAGACTGTACAGATACAGTAATACACAATAGTTCTAACCAGTCTTTCCAAATAAAAATCTCATCGTTTCATAGTTTTGTTCACCGTCTGCTAACCTTTTCTTTAAGTCCAAACAATTTTGAAAAAAGAAGTCAACACAATAAAACAAATAGCAAGGAATAATGGATACAAAGAAAGTATCATAGATAATTTAATAAAAACAAAACAAAAGAAAAATATGTATAAGGAGTTTTATGCTGGTTCTGTACAAGACGCCAATATCATCCATAAATGTATTAATTATAGACCTGGAATTAGTGATAAAGTCAGTAATAAATTAAGTAAATTAGGTTGCAAAACAATATCTGTAAATAAAAATAACCTAGGAAAAATGTTAATAAACAATAAGGATAAAACAGAAAAACTACAAAAGACAGGAGTGTATGAACTAAAATGTAGTGACTGCGACGGTATATACATTGGCCAGACTGGACGTAACATAAAAAAGCGACTTGAAGAGCATAAAAAGTCTGTTGTAAACAACGTATATAGCATCGACATGTCAACACACTGTATAGAAAACAATCACTTTATAAATATGGATAATGTAGAATTTCTTCATTCCGAAAAGAAAAGCAAAAAAATTAGACTTACTAGAAATATTAGAAATTAAGAAAGCTTCCAAAAATAAAAAAACGATTACAAATGAACAACAAATATTCGCAGGTCACCACATTTTAGATAAAGTAATTTAACTTTTCTAAAAAAATTCCAAATCTTTCAAACCATTTTTATTAGTATAAGTTACCAGATGTAACATTCAATATATAAGCAAGGAACACAAATTATAATTTAGTACCTCTCATCTGTACTCTTGAAAAGGGCCTAAAAAGCCGAAACACGTGTAGAGTGAAAATGTAATTTTTAAACATTTAAAAGCAAATTTTCTTTGTTTATTTAAAATATTTAATAATGTTTTACAAGGAGCCAACCGCAGAATCAGTACGATGTACAAATAAATTAGTTGCTATCATTAAAATCTTGATATCTTTGAATGAATTCCATAAAATATCTTTGAGATCCCAGTTAAAATCTGTGAAATCATACCTACAATCTATGAAATCTATGTTGATATCTTGCAATGATATACTTCGTTCATCTTCGAAATTTGTCATGATAACTTATGTATGGCAAAAAGCTCGCAAAAAGGTGTCCTTGGTATATATACGATCGAAAAAAATTGGAAGAATCTCATTAGATGGGAGACGTTTTTGTTGAGGACACTGTACATTCTACCTCGCATTCTACGTACAATAATGTACTATTTTGCATATTTTGCTCGTACTTATTTCCACAACAACAAAAGCATTCGTGAGCTGGAGAAAAATGCTTTGAACTTTGAGGATGTGCGTGGAGAGAGTGTGTTCTCTTTGAAATTAATTTCTTAAAAATTTCCCGCTTAAAATATCGAAATATTTACATAGCCGATGTGAAAATATAATATACATACAACATATTTTATTAAACATGAGTTTTATTAGAAAAATTAAGAATAAAAATTTTTATCTATGTTTTCAATCAAATCTTGTATTCCGCTCTGGAATTGAACTTTGAACAGTTTTAGCAAATTTTTTTTTATATTTCCACAAAACGAACTTTGATCTAGTTTTGGCCCAGTCGATTACATTTTTTTGGTTATTCTGCTAAACAAAAAATTTAATATTTTTGGTGTGAAAAAAAGTAAAAAATTTAAATACAGGGTGATTCATTAAGAATGGGAAACTAGAGACGAAAATATGACAATTGAGCCCGACATGTCTTATAAAAATGTTGTTGGTTTAAGAGATACAGGGTGTTTAAAGTTAGAATTTTATTTTGAAATTTATCAATAAATTTGAAAGTTTTCATAATGTCAACTTAAAAATTGGTACCTTTACGTTTTTTGGCATGGCAAATAAGAATTTGCAACCAATTTTAACTTTGCTTATAGAGGGCACCAATTATACTCTACTGCTTTGATAAATCAAGGCATGTTTTTTGCCTGTAGAATTATGGGCAAAGTGAATCAAACATCTGAAAGCTCATCCTTCTTTACTTATAAAAGCGACTCTTGTTTAATTTCGATATTTCTATCCGTTCTCGAGATATTTGCTCTTAAAAGTTTCAATACATTTCGTTTTTATGCAATTTTTAATCCTTAAAATCCAAAATGTGCGCGGTAAATCATAAATAAATAATTTATATAGTACACAGAATCATAATTTAATATTGGTTTTTATTTTTACTCTACAAATTAGCAACGTTTCAATTAGTCGATGTTTCAGATTATTTATATTAGGTTTTTCTTGTAAACGTATATATTTAAAAACAAATATAAACAACAATAAATACAATAAGGAACAGTATATCGACGCTTAAGAAACAATACCTCGTATCTCCATTTTTTGTCAAAACTCGGTTTAGAATTTTAAATTAATGTCCACTCCTATGTCCAACAGTTCCCAATATCTTGTAGCTCCAAGATTAATATTGATACCAAAAAACTCTACTTAAAAACTTAAAAAAATACCTCGTATAACAATAAAATAACTCGTATCTCCATGATCTCCATGATAAAAATAACATATCTATTAATAAGGAAACTTAGTTTTTTTCGTCTCCTGTAAAACTGCTAATTTGGAGATAAGAGGTATTGTTTCTTAAGCGTCGATATGCAAATACTCATTCTAGTCAATGGATGCAAGGACTACATCTTTAAAAAAAGCTGATGCGTTAAAGGAGATATGCCTGGCATTGAATAAATACTCAATAGATAATGTTGAGAAAAAAATACGAAATATTAACAGTCAGTATACGAGGGATGGAAGGGAAGACACTATAAACAACTGATAAAGTCGGGGGGCAGGTAAATAATTTCATTCAAAATGGTTTGGATATTCGCTGCTTAGTTTTCTGAGAGACAGAAAACACAATTCAAAACCAAAATAACAGCCTACACACACTGTCATCAATTTTGTTGCGGTTTTATCTCAAATTAATGTGGAGAGTTGTCTCAATTTCGTCTTGTTTTGAAAACTTGTTTTTATCGAAATTTTGTCGTGTTTTGTCTCTAAATCATGTTGCATTTTTGTCAGCTTGCTTTGGGGTGTGGACTCGGCATAAGAGTTTATTGCAACTAGGTGAATGACTATAAAAAATTATTTCTTATTTCGATTGCTACAGGTACACTCTCCAACAAGAAATTTGGAAATATTTAAAGATTAGTCACATGTATAAACATGTACTTACTCACCTAAATTTATGTCGATTGAACGTGAATGAGTTAAATAAAAAAAAAATTGATAAAAAAAATTCTTATAATCTGTTGACAAAAATTGCTATTTGACACTGGTGTTTTCCACAAACAAACAAAATTAGTTCTTTATTAATTAAATAAATATGCTTTAGGCATCCCCATAGTACTATGTGTCTGCTCTTCAGCTCACATATCGGTCGGTAATATTAATCTTATATTATAAGTGTCATGCCCTATGGCAGAGCAATTAAAATGACCAAGTAATAAAATAAAAAATAATTTAAGATCTGGCCTTTCACTAGAGAGGATCATATCTCTCTCTCTCTCTCTCTCTCTCTCGATAGAGTTTCTATATGCGGGTTAGCAATGGAAGTCAAGGTAGTCAGTCCTATCTTTTGTTCTCCTAGTGTATACTAGTTCAAACAAATCCTCTTATGGAAGGGTGAAATCCTACACTCTAAAAGATCAGCTAATACGCCCATAACTTAGAACTGTTACCTAGAACTGTAACCTAGAACCGTAAAATTAAAACAGAAATTATCATCTGAATTTAGCCCAAAAAAAAAAAAATTAAACACCTTCTTCTGAAGGGTTGTTACAAAAGAAACAATTTATCGGGAACGAAAAAAAACACCTACGTATGAGATCAAATCTTAGGTACCAATTGTGTAACTTATAACGAATTTATTTTCTTTGTTATTTTAATTTACTTTAATTATTCAAATAAAACGCCCAAAGAAAGTACATAGGTACATATATTTAAAATATAGAACACAAGAGGGTCAAGGCGTGGTTAACAAGTAATAAACTAGGTACATACAATGCCTACAAAAGTATACAAGCTTCAGAAAATATTTACAGTATTTTCAACTAATAAGTCTATTTTAGGGCGCCACCCGCCTTTCTTTTTTTTTTTCGTTTTATACCAAAGTCTAGGAAAGTTACATATTTTAAACGTCTAAAAAAACTACACGCACTAGTGCCGTTGAAAGGGGGAAAGAACGGTTACTTTTCATAACATTGTCTCACACAGTTCAGGAGCAAAATTAAAACTCTAGGGGGCTTTCTCCACCTCTAGATAGATCGGCACATCAGCCTGTTCATGCAAATTTTAGTTTTCAAATTTTCAGCTCGTACTCAAAACGAAGCCAGCTGGTTAATACTTAATAGGTACCTATTTTAATAATAATTGGAAGGAAAATAACCTTCCCATCTCACATAGCTTTCTTAGGTTACATGCCTCGTAACTTCTTAACCATAACATCTCAACCAGACACAATCTATAAGGTAGTGCCCATAAAAGCGACGTACGAAAACACACCTAACTGTCTCGATGCACCGGTCTTGTCTTCTCTCCAAACTAAGGTAACGTAACGTACTTCACACAACAGAAACATAGGTCCAACCTCGGCCGTGGGTCGGCAGAGAGTCCCGAAACCTAACCGTCTTAAAAAGCGTTCCCCCTTGTCCTCACACCGGAGGTTCGCGCTGGTGCACTAAAGGTCCAGTGGTCGCCTATATTATCAAAGATTTACAATTTACTTGTCGGTTCTAGAATTTTCAAGGTTGACCTCCAACCAAATTATGCAATTAGCATTAAATAAAACGCAAGTTAATTATATCTAAAAATGGACCGTTACAAACTACCATAAAAAACGTTCATTATAAATAATTATTTAGTAAATGAATTACTTACGTAAGAAAACTTTGGTAACACCTTCTGGATTTTAAAAAATTTGATACCATCCAACTTTCAGAATTGCAGCAAATCGAGACACAAAGAACTCGAACAAGGAAAGTGTAGCTTTTTTTGAATTTCTATGGTTAGAGCCAAATAAATGAAAAATGTCTCTGACACCTGAACTCACAGCTAATCACTCGTCATCTCCCTATTCAACATGTCTACCCGGAAGGTATATCAAGAAAATCCTTCCTGAGAGGACATTATTCAGTACTCTCAGTGTAGTTTTGTTGGTACCAATGGATTTTTATAAAACCTATACTAATGTCACACGAAAGCTATACAACCATATAAAGAGAAGATTAGATATAGATTATTATTTACTTAATATATTACAGTTCATAGTTTGTGCTCATAGAGAGAACAGAACAATTGTTACAGATTATGTCCAGCTACCACAAGGGTACATTTTAACAGGGGTTTTGGGTGGTTGAATTGTACCCAAGCCTGGAGCGATGCCGATAAATTGGCTCTCCCTGTATGTTCTGCGACAAAATATTTCGGCTAGCTCAGCTTTTGGGGGCAGGTACGGAATAATAAAGGGTAATATCAGATGCGATTAACATTAGTATATTGAAGTGACAATTAAACAACAATTATTGTAAATAAAATATATATATATATAACTTAGGGTTGTGTGGAGCAACCCTCTACCCAAGCACTTGACCGCCGAGTTTGATCACACCTACGTCTGACATAAAAAGGTACACATTAATTGTAAAAATCTAAATATCACACACAAATAGTAACAATAATGAGGCCACTTAAATAGCAACAATAATGAGGGTCCTTAAATAGTAATAATAATGAGGCCATCTAAATAGTGATAATAATGTTCAAGTTCCCCAGAATCGGTGTGCAGTTCATTGTGTGGGGAATAATAACAAAATTACCGGAACATTTTCCGGTTTCAATTGTTCCACTGGTTATTAAGTTAACTACCTAGATAAATATTAATTGCACCTGATCAAGTTATGATGAAAAAAAACGGTTTGTACTCATCTGCTAGGGTGCTCTGTTCCGCTGAAATCTGGTTGCACCTCCGGGGTTGCAACGTGCATCTACCGTGCAGGGAGTGAGCATCCTCCAGTTGCAAACTTCCAAGTCAAGAGTCGGCGTCCACAGGACAAGTTACAACAATCAAGAAAAAAACTCACAACAAGGATCCCAAAGGTCGTAGCGACCAATTGGAAATCGCAGAAAAAGTTGTGAACCAGAGAGAAAACCCTATAAAGAAAATGTGAGTGTGTGTAATGCGATAGAATGCATCCCTATCATGAAAAGAAAAGGAATTAAAAAAATATGTAAAACTTACGTGTGTCATTCACGGTTTTCTCAAAGAACGAAGTGCCTCCAAGCCTTGCAAGGCTCCCAAATCCGACAGTTAATGTCGATTGTACCCCTCCAACAACACAAAAACTAACAAAAATTGATGAGGTAACTTATGGAGTTTTCAATTTATATCCCTTATAACGGAGATCGACCACTTAATTCACAGTGACACGATTATCTGTTCCCAGACCCAGAATGTCTAGCCCCTTTTTCCCCCTTTTATTTTTCTATCCTCACAAAAAGAGATTCGATAAGAACTTTACAACCACACACACACATTTCATTTGAATTAAATTATTGATGCGTAGTATAGGCAACCAATCTTTCGACATTTATTTGCAGAAATTTTTAAATATATAGGAACTTGTATTTAGCAAACGATCAAGCTGTAAATTTACGTGCTGGATTTTTAACACGTAACACAATGATATAAGAAAAAGAAATATTATTAAAAGTGCACAAGAACCATAAAAAAAGACGTTAGTAAAGTAGTTTAGTGCCACATTTAAGAATCTAAATTTAAGAATATATTGAAAAAGGTATAAATCCATACCGAAACGTTTATACGGAAAATATAATAATAAATGAATTCCATCACAATTTAAAAAATTAAAATAATTATTAAAACAAGAACCATATTCCCAAGAAAAAACAACAAGTAAATATATTATTATACCAATTTGCAAAGTAGGTGATATAATGTTTTCCTTGCATGTTGTTTATGTTAATTACATCTTGGCAGTATTTAGTGATAATAAAAAAAATAAAAAACTGTTTTCTTCCATTGAAAATTTCTCATTTCGTTAAAAATTTAACGGCAACCAACAATACATCTAAGGTGTTTTGTGGGTCGTATTTAACATTTAATAAATGTGATTGATTAATTCTTTAAAACAAACAAAAATATAACCTTATAAAAAATTAAACCGTAAATTTAAACAATAGTATTTTGAATGTTACACCCTTGTGGCAGAAACTATCCGACAGGGTTTTCCAGAGGTAGATGCATTAATAGCAAGTACAAAAAAAGTGGTCCTTAAATCTGCTAAACATCCTCGTGCGTTTCATAGCATACATGATGCTCCAAATGTGTACAGATCTTTTCCAGTTTGTGATAACCAAGCTAGTTAAGATGGTAAGTTGTGCATACATTGTTATAAATTGTAACAGTTTGTTGCTTTTATTACTAGTTAATTTCTTTTATTACGATTATTATGATGCGCACGCCTATGTCCTGCGGCGCATTTTGTCAGTCGGATTCCGCCTGATTTTTGTTTTACGTCGCGAACTGTCCTAGGAATCGTACCTATAGTAGGACGTACACCGTGTACGTGAAATATTTGTTATTAAGAAAGTGAAAAATAGAAATAGTAGTTTTATTAACACTGCAAATAAATAAGTGTCCATATTTTATAATTTTGACTTGCGCCGTTATCAGATATCAGTTTATCATCGGCTTTCTGTTGTGAAATGATATTATCTCAATTACACAATTTCAATACTTTTTGTCGCTGACAAAAATAACCTGTACTTTATATGCACACTATTCAAATGGACGCGTCGATAAATCAATATTAATATTGATTTATTTTTAACGTGTATCTTCACGTGGAATGTTTACTGCTATCTTAATTTCCTACTGACTTGCGTCAATATACTCTTCAGCTAATGTATAATATTTGTATTATTTATTATTACTAAAGTGTATACAGGGTGAGGCAATAGTGCGTCGGACTTCGATAACTCGAGTTCTACAATAGCTAGAAATTAAAAATATATATACAAGTAAACTAGATGAAGAAGGCTATAACCGGAAATTATTTTCGATTATACAGGGCGAGCTAGGACGAAATTACAGGATCAAGTGCCTTTTCTTTTAAATTGGAATGCTATGTATATCAGTACATTTTTTGAAGCCTCTTCCTAGACTTTATCCATCCCTATATTATTATTGACTATCTCCCAACCACTTGGATGTAATGAATTTTTTTTGTTGAAATAATGTCATCTGCAGATGCATATTGAAAAAATCACCAGTCATAATTATGGGTTTTAAGAAAAACGTATGTGCATACTAGTTACGAGACATCTAATTAATGTTTTTGAATCATTTTTACTTCCTAAAAAAATTATTTTTCAATTAAGAACTTTTTAAATTATTGATTTTCTCAATTTTTCCAAATGGAGCGCCCTGTATATTTTTCGACGATGTGATGTAGAAATGAACAAAAACATTTTTTGTAAGTACTTCCCTATGGCTAATTCTAACCATTTTCGTTTTATTGAGCAATAAGTACAAAATTCAAGAATAAACTTAAAAATAGAGGTTTCTTCAAATAATTCGTTAGAAAAAATTATAATAAGTACTCTACATGCTGCCCATTTTGATTGACACACGTCTGTATGCGCTTTTGAAATGAGGTTTCTACTAAATTGCAGGTGTGATAGATCTAAAAGCAGTTATTATCTTTTCCTTCATATTTTGTACGGTTGTTGGTGTGTCTTTATAAACAATTTCCTTCACGTATCCCCATAAAAAGAAATCAATTTTTGTAAGATCTGGGGATCTAGCAGGTCATTTAGTGGGTTCATTTCTTCCAGTCCATTGAAGTGTTTAAGTATTATTTAAGTGGTCTCTAACTGCATTTAAATGTGGTGGAGCACCAACTTGCTGAAACCACATCCAGTTTTGAATTTTTTCAGAAAGATTCACCAATAATGGTGGCAGATGGTTTTCTAGAAAATGAAGATAAATAGCTCCTGTCAATGTGTCATCAAAGAAATGTGGCCCTATTTCGTGTCCTCCAATAATTCCTCCCCAAACGTTTATAGAACATCTGTGCTGGTTATCAACTTGCCTAAAAAAGTGAGGATTTTCAGAAGCATAATAATGGAAATTGTGCCCATTAACAAATCCATTTTTATGAAAAGTTGCCTCTTCGGTGAAACATTACTGAAGAAGGTGTTATGTTGCATTTTATCTCTGCCCCAATTACAAAACTGTAGACGCCTTTGAAAATCGTCATCAGACAGTTCCTGATTTATTTGAATATGATATGAATGAAACTTATTTGTTTTTAAGATTCGACCAACTACCTATTCCCACTAATGCGCTCACTTCTCTCTTATCTGACTAATAGGGGATTCTCAACCGTCGCCAGCACCACAGAAAACTCATTTTATTCGTTCAAAACACGTTTTATTCTTTCGCTTTTTTTATATTCGACGTTTCCAGTTTCCACAAATCTATCGAGAAGGTATTGGAAGCTGCTAACATCAGGAATCCTTCTTTCAGGATACGTTTGCTTGTAAATTCTATTGGCAAGCATACAATTTCTGTCTGACTCGTCCAAAACAAAAGTCATGTCTACAAGTTCCGCTTTATTAAAATTCATTGTGTAAACCTCAAAATATTTTAAATTTAATACAAATGATAACTGACGACCGATAAGTGCGATAAATGTTCGTTTGTACAAGACAATTTATACTAAACTGAGGTTTTATTGCTTGTCGAATAACAAAGACAGCAAACAAATTTACAAAAATACTATTACAGTAAGCAATCAGTTAAATACTATTTACCCACATCAATGGATTGGAAGAAATGGTCCCACTAAATGGCCTCATTTCAAAAGCGCATAGAGACGAGATTTTTTAAGTTTATTCTTGAATTTTGTACTTATTGCTCAATAAAACAAAAATGCTTGCAATTAGCCATAGGGAAGTACTTACAAAAAATGTTCGTTTTTCATTTCTACATCACATCGTTGAAAAATATACAGGGTGTTCCATTTGAAAAATTTGAGAAAATTCAATTAAAAAAATTCTTAATTGAAAAATAATGTTTGGCCACCCTGTACATTTTTAGGAAGTAAAAATGATTTAAAAATGTTACTTAGATGTCTCATAACTAGTATGCACATAAGTTTTTCTTAATTCACCAAAGTCACAGTTATGGGTTTAACTGTGACTTTGGTGATTTTTTCAATATGCATCTGCAGATGGCATTAGTTCAACAAAAAATTCATTACATCCAAGTGGCTGGGAGATAGTTACTATTGCCCCACCCTGTATATAATTATAGTACGCTGGTACTGATATGTAGTTTTTATTAATACCGATATGAGTTCACAACAAAAATATGTTATAATCTGTTTTTTTTTTGAGAAAGAATAATAAATCTCAAATAAACATTGCATGACACCCGAGATGGCACCCGTTCCATGAGCGTACCTCTTTTTAATTGGTTTTTTATAATACTCTCATAAAAATAAAAACAATTTTAATTTAAGAAGTGTTTAGCCCTGAGGAACCATTAATGTTCTAAACCTGTCAATAGCTCGTATTCTGGCCATTCACTTTAATTACTTCAAGTACATGTAGAGGGTGTTCGTTTTTATCCTACCCCCCTAGACGTAGCTCCGGACAGAATTGGAATATCGTTTTGAAATTTTGGTCGAACGGTTTCTTGGAAGAGACCTACCATTCTACTTTTTTTTAAGTTATTGCGTTGGTACCGTCTCCCTCTATTGTGGTTATCTTCAAAACTAATTGATATTGGTTAATGATTTTTTGACATCTTCATAATGTTTAAAGTTTTAATAAGTTATCAAGCCGTCAAAAACATTTTTGAAAAAAAAAATTGAGTTAAAAACATGTCTTGAATGTAATAAATTTAAAATCTATAAAAACATAATTTTTTTAAATAGCAGCCCATATTTTCTTATACCATTAATGGCTCCGTGGTCTAGAGGTAACGTACTTGCCTCGAAACTTCGGGGTCCCGGGTTCGATTCCCGGTCGAGGAACTGGAATTTTTCTGTGAGAGAGATTAATCGTAGTATACTCGGATATTGGGTGTGTGTCCATTGTCTCTAAATGTGTAGCCCTCTCTCACACAAGGTCATTCCAGACCTTCAGGGATAAAGGGGGTTGTAATTTCATGTGGTGTTATTATTATTATGATTATTATTATTATTATTATTACATTAATCGCTCAATCCCTAGTAAAGAGAATATAAGGCACTGTGTGACTAACTCAGTTTTTTTATTTTATCACAAAATGTCAGTTTTAGCCGCATAGTGGTCTTATATTTTTTACTAAGGATTTAGCGATTAATGTAATGGTAAAAAAATATGGGGTGCTATTTAAAAAAATGAAGTTTTCTAGATTTTAAATTTATGACATTCAAGACATCTTTTTTAACGTCATTTTTATTTTTTTTTCAAATATGTTTTTGACAGTTTGATAATTTATTAAAATATTAAGATGTCAAAAAAATCATTAATTATTATCAATCAGTTTTGAGGATAACTGCAATACTTAAAGGGAGACGCTGCAAACGCGACAAATTAAAAAAAAATGTAATAACTCAATAACAGTTGATGGTCAAGGTAGGGTTGTATTATTAAACTTGCTCTTAATTTTGATGAGGAATCCAAAAATGTAAGAAAAATGGGGGGGTTCTATTTAAAAAACAAAGTTGATGTCAACTTCCGGTATAAACGGAAGTGATAAAAGTTCGAAAATATTTTAAAATGGTAGGTCTTTTCCAAAAACCCATTCGACTAAAATTTCAAAACGATAATCCCATTCAGTCTGGAAATACGTCTAGGGGGTAGATTGAAAACGAACACCCTGTTTGTCTTGAGACGCTTGTGATGATGTGGTCGATCACATCTTGTGGAATTTGTGCCTATAAAATGGGAAGAATATCTGACAGTTGCTTTCTGGAGCCGGTTAATGGTTTTGATTGCCCTGCCCAATATATCCCACACATATTCAGTGGGATTCAAGTCAGTAAAAGACGGTGGAAGAGGATCGTGATCAATTCCGTGAGTTTTAAGGACGTTAAATACTTGCTGAGTATGATGGGGGTGGGCATTAGCATCAATAAAAATAAAATTGTTATTGACAATGTTACTGACAATATTGGCATATAGATATTTGTCCAGTCATGGTCCTCCTGGGGATGTACAGATCGGTGAGTCCTCCAACACATATTTCTGCCTCATACAAGATTTAAAGCAGTACATATGAGCACCCCACGCTTTTATTTTTAGTCACATGGACCTGAAAAATTACTTTGCCCTTTAAAAGAAAAAAATTGCATTATTTTTTTTTATTTTATATGTTTTAGTAGAGGTTTTATTCTCTCAAAGTTTAGTAATTAATTTAAACTGATTTCATATTCATAGTCAGCGACCTTAAAATACCCCCCGATACCGAATTTGATTGAAATAAGAGCACATAGTAAAAGTTCGCCATTTTGTATTCACCATCTTGAATG
Organism: Rhamnusium bicolor; assembly: GCA_029963845.1. Lineage (NCBI taxonomy): Eukaryota > Metazoa > Arthropoda > Insecta > Coleoptera > Cerambycidae > Rhamnusium > Rhamnusium bicolor. The sequence goes on along the minus strand of JANEYF010005704.1, from coordinate 585,891 downwards.
TCCAAAAACTGATTAGACCTAGAAAAAGTGCAGGGTCCTTTGTGATTTTTGTGATTGATCTTTAGTTACCTAACGTCGTATCTAACTACTGTTAGAAATTTTTTTGATATGGCAAAGCGGTTTTCGTGAGTGAAAATCAGTGCTCAGTTTTACCCTCTCACCTGTGAAACGAATAAGCAAATAATATGCATTGTCACTCAACGAACCGATTATTATCCTCAACTGAATCCCTCAGCGTACACGATTCTCTTTTGATTATTTGACTATGTCTTTTTATAAAACGACTGATTTTACAACCTAGCTACGACATATATTTTACTATATACATCATTTATAACCCAGTCACGCAAGCCCTTTTGCACTTTTTGCATTTATTTTAAAACAGAACTTCTAGCGGAAAACTCAAATTGAGTAAAGTTGACAGCTAACAGACCTGGTGTTAAAAAAAAATAGAGATATCAATATTATTGAAAAGGTAGGTACATATATCAAGAAACAGGATCCATAACATGGCAGCCGTACATTATTAAATAACTTTTTACGTTTTTCGTTTCTCAAGGTTTGTTCATTAATAATACATAGCACACTTGGCAAAGTTTGATTAATATTTCGGGTATATATTGCATATTTATGAGTTTGGAATAAATACAGCTTCGTCACTTTTAAATGACCGGAGTGAGCTGATATCCATGTGTTACTTGTGGCTGGGGGACCAAGTTTATTGATACATCCTCGGATATATCACTTTAATACTCTTTGAGCTGACCTGTTTCAATAATAAGCTTGCTCCGCCACCATGAGAAGACAAGGATAACGGGCCTCGACATATCCATAGAACAGCTCGTAAAAAGCGAAATTAAAACCTCAAAATCAAAAGTTCACATTAACTTTGTTTGTAGGGTACGTGAATGTTTTGTAGGTAAACATCCAAAAATTTTAAAATTCAGTTTGATACTCATGAGTATTTAGGAAAAAAGAGAAAATTAACTGGAAATGTTATGAGATCTTTTATAATACTATGACTACAAATTGTCAAAATAGACCAATCAAATTAAGCAAAAATCAGGCCCATTTTCACGATAATTTCCAACCATTACCGACCAATACCATTCGATTCAGTTTTTTTTTTTGAATTATCATGGTCAATTTTGCCGTAAGTTATATGAGCAAGAATTTAATTTATAAACAATTAAAGTTGTGAAAATGATGAAAATCGAAGTTTCTAAATATTCAACTTCAAACGCTGCGAAAACGGCAACAGATAGAGAAAAATTGCTCAGAACATTTTTTATAGAGCGTTAAATTCCCGTCAAAAAAGTCCACGACGGCATATCTCTACGATGAATAGTTAAGGCGTTACAATGAGTTAAATGTTTATTATTTTTCTACTGCGTATTGGTCAGCTGTATAGTAGTCTAGTTTGGAACACCTACTTCTCAAGATTGCTAGGAGTGTATATGTAGATACCCTCGGGCACAGGGCACTATAGTACTTGGTATTATAACTTAATAATAATTTTCCAGGGTTTTGAGTATGCATAAAAGTATATAATAATTATATATAGACCAAAGAAGTGATAAATACATTTGCTAACGTTGTGAAAATAAGAAATTTATGAAAGATTTACAGCAAGTCTACTTTAAAATGTTCTGCGCAGGCGGCCATTACGCGGCGTACGAGTCTGTTGATCGCGCATGCGCGTTACTTGTACAGCTGACTGTTATACAGCAGAAAAATAATAAATATTTAACTCATTGTAACGCCTTAACTGTTCATCGTAGAGATATGCCGTCGTGGACTTTTTTGAAGGGAATTTAACGCTCTATAAAAAATGTTCTGAGCAATTTTTCTCTATCTGTTGCCGTTTTCGCAGCGTTTGAACTTGAATATTCAGAAACATCGATTTTCATCATTTTCACAACTTTAATTGTGTATAAATTAAATTCTTGCTCATATAACGTACGGAAAAATTGACCATGAGAATTCAAAAAACATACTGAATCGAATGGTATTGATCGGGAATGGTTGGACATTATCGTTTTGAAAAACCCTTAATTTGATTGGTCTAAAAAAGGTATTTGAAAAATAATACCTAGTTGAGAAATACGAAATGAGATTTTTCTTTAACATATCCTTCAAATACTTATACCAATATAAAGATGTTCTCGTTAAACAGTCAATAACAATTAGGTATGTTCCATGAAATAAAAAACAAGCATTCATCTATTTTGATACCGAGTTTGATACACAAACACAGAATTGTTTATATTATATAAATGAAGTAATTTCCTCGACGTGGGTTCAGCACATTTTTCTCGGCAAAACTGTTATTTTAAAAAATAATCAGTGCTCGCATTTTATAATTGGAAACTAAAACAACTAAAAGTTTAAATATTTACAATAGGGTCAGTCAGTGGGGGGTCTAATACATGATAAATGCATACAAGTCGCACCATAACCATATAGTCGAGTTCACAAGTTAAAAACGGTGTTAATTAGTGATAAAGGTCGTAAAAATATGGGCGATAGCTCATTGGAATCGGAGTGACGTCTAGAAAAATGTATAAAAATTGTTTACCAGCACAAAAAAAATTGCAAAAAGTTATTAACAAATTAGGATAAAAAAAGGCATTTAGTTTTTCGCAAATAATTCAAAAATTATTAATAATTAAGAAATTTAAAAAAAAAGATTCTTAAAGAGGACGAAATTTCCGATAAAAAAGTCCTTACTCCCGGAACTGTACCTCCATTATTAATAATTTTAATTTAATGGTGAAAATAGTGCTCCGCGCGGCGAGCGCGACGCTGCCGCAGATCTCAGAATCCGACCGTAACAAAAAAACATTTTTTTAGCTATAAAATATTAATTAAAAAATTTCAAAAAATTATCGGATCATCTAGACATTCCAAGGCACAATATCCACTTAAAAAGTTTTTTCTACAAACACCATTAAAAACTAAATTTTTAACACGGCATACTTGAATTAAAAAATGTAATATTATATAAACTCACGTTAAAAATCATCACATGATTTACTTTTAACACTATTGCAAAAAGTATAATGACAAGTCGTTTGTCATAATGACATTTATATATTTATTAACAAAAAATTACAAGTTATTTAGAAATATTTATATTAATTGTACAATTGGAGCAATTAGTAATATTTATCCCTTGTGAGGAAGCTACTTCACAAGAAGAAATTGTTGAAGTTGAACTTGAAGCAGTGGAGGAAATACTATTATGCTCTATTTCTGAATTGTTAGAAGAAGGGCAATTATTTGGAAGAATGTGACAAGCAATCCTCTTTTTGTTTTATAACGAATCTTCCAAGTATCCTTCTGCAACACTCGAACTTTTCCATCCTCCATGTCTTTTTATTGTACATAAATTTGCACCAGAGTCTGCTAACAAGCTGGCGGATGTCCGACGGAAACAATGTCCGGTGTAAAGTTCACTATTTGGTAATTTCAAAAATCTTGCAATATCTGTAGGCATCTTTCCAAAAATATTTATTCCAACAGGTTGAATCGGTACATTTGTTACTAGTGTATTTAATAAAAAGACGTTGGTGGTTGACATGAGCTGGACGTAATGCTAAGTACTTATGATATAAGTCAATATAAGTCTCAGTAATAACAGTAAAGGTTCTTGAAACTCTAGTCTTGCTATCTGGAATGTTTACCACTGGTGTATTTTCTAAATCCTCAATATTGTTTAAACTCATTTGACAAGGTTCTTCACGGCGACACGCGCCTAGTATACCCATTACAGCAGCTACTTTAAACATCAAATACTTGTCATCTGGCGGCTCTGCAATAAACATCAATATTTTGGCGTGTAAAAATTTTTGATTTTTTTGGACGATATCTTTCTCCTTTGCGCTTCAAAAATGCGATGAGTTTATAAAACTTACTTATATCTTGATTCTTCTTGACATTTAACATAGCCTTTATCATTGAAAAATGTGCCCAAAGCGTTGAAGACTTCCAAATTTTAGAATTTTGCTCGAAATAGGCCAACATTACATTTTCACTGTACTTGCCTGCAACATTGTTCCGATCGCACCATTCCACAAAGCGTTTGTACGATAATTCATATTGTTTGGATTTTGTGGGCAACAAATCTAAAGTTGCCCTTGTAGCTGCTTCTTCAATTTCTTGATGAATCGATTCGCTTTCTTCTGGACTATAATTAATATTGGAACTCATCATATTGCAATAGTTTTTCACATTCGACAAGCATGTGTCAAACAACGGGCAAACTTGATTTATTTATTTCATAGATCCTACAAACTACTAGAATTATGAGGTAACCATTAAAAGGATTTGAAATCTTTTTTAAAGAAACTTTATTGTTCTTTTAATGGTGTTTGTAGAAAAAACATTGTATGATACACGTGTTAAAAATGACTTTATTTTGTTCGTGGAGTTGCTCCACTCGCTTACGCTCGTTTCGCAAACTTCTCCACTCACAAAATAAAAAATCATTTTTAACACTTTGTATCATAAATAACTATTTTGTCATCCATTTTTCATAAAGTGCGCTTATTGTTAATTAACAATGTTTTTTGGAGTTCACGTTTGCTTATAATCAGATAATTGTTAAACTAAAGACGTGAAAATTATAATCGATGTTGGATACATTGTGACAAGTATACTTTATGAAATAATCACATCACGATATTTTTAATTGTTATAGTTAATTAGTTATTAATCTTTTACGTTAACAAAAAACTAATAAATGATAAAAAAAAGGTGGAAAAAATTTTCTTTCTAATATTTGTTATTATCACTGTTTTTGTATATCAAAACATTATTAGATTTTATAATTTTTAAATTTTTAGTGGTATTTGTTTAAAAAATGTTATGAACAAATGGATTCGTTGCATATTTTAGAAAAATTTTTTTTTGCCAAATTATTAGTGGAATGATATGATTTAAAAAAAATTTTTTTTATTAATAATCAATTTTTAACTTTTCATTATTTAAATAATAGATTAACAAAAGATTTTTTTTTTCCAAATTTATCATTTGCAGTTTTCTACAAAGTAAAAAAAATTTTTTTTCGCTTAAAATTTATTTGTTTATATAATAAACAATTTGTAATAAACAATGGTCGAATGTATTAATATTTTTTTTATAGAAAAAAAAAAACTAAAAACCATATATTTAACCAATACAAAAATTTTATTTTTTCATTTTTTATAAAATTTTCAATTTTGCTACTCTACAGAAATTAAAGTGCCTCCTTCTTTTGTTAAGTTATTAACCTCTATATCTTTTAAACTATTAGAGATACGACAATGGATTTTCAAGTCGTTTTTATAAAGGATTAATTAATCTATAAAATGAGTTAACCACCTAGTTTGTAACTAGTTAATCAGCTATTGTACGCATTTGTTTATAAAAAATTAAGGTTTCTTTGTCATTTTCAAACCTTTTATGACTTATGCTTATTAAATATTGCAGATACAGTAATAGACCTTCAAGACCTTTTGTTCAGTGATTAAATGTCTACCGAATAAGCTTTTGATCATATCCATATCTCTTATAGTTTAAACTATAAACGTGTTTTTATTAATATTCTTCAAATTCGTATTCCGTTATAGATTTTTTATTTTTTTGTATCAATAATTTTTCACCTTTTTTTATCGTTTATTAGTTTAAAGTTTTAAAGGCCAAAGACAATGAAAAATTCTGTGATGAACAAAATTAGCCAGCTGACAGGAGGTCCACGGGACCCAAACATTTTTGTATTTGTCTTTACAAAAAAATATATTCTTGATGAAAGATTAAATCATGTCTACTAAATCAAGCCAAAAAAAAAAAATGTTTCCAAGTACTTAAATAAAGCTGATGTAAACTGAAATTTTTTACATATTTGACCTCATAAAATGGGGTTAGGATATATTTGGTAGTTTGACATTTGAAATGTCTAATTTAGCTACAAAAATGTCAATGTCAATAAGAAATTATTGAAATATATGACATGAATTATTATTGAGAGTATCGACCGACGCTGAAAATTAGTTATTTAAAAATTTTAATGAAACATTTCAAGGGTACGCTATAAAATTTAATTGAGGTAAGTGAAGAATTAAATAGAATAATTTTTTTTAATTCAGGATGATATATACTGGTATAAGAAAATTATGTGCTGACCACATCAGATATTTATTTATAGAAATTTTCATAATAAATTTGTACTCAGGATAAGGCACATGAAATATGCCCCTCCCCATTTTATTGTTAATTCTAAAAATATTTTATAGTTGTATAAGAGGCCATCTTATGATGGAGTTTGGTAAGTATGTTTTAAATTTGAGCTCAAATATAAAATTTAAACAAAAGTGCACAGGTTAATCAAACATATTTTTCGTAAATGGCACACCTTATACATTTTTTATTACATTGACAGTGCCCATTGAGGCGATTCCAAAAATATGTAACTGTAATATATTTGCCTCAAAAATAAGGCAGCTAGCTACTACTAAAAGAATAGTCAAATTTTATAATAATTCAAGCGAGATATCTAGCATTTAATTTCTCAAATAAGAATAATAAAACTATAAATAAAATGAAAATAAAATTAAATAAAAAAAATAAATAAGGGAAATATATAATAATTATAAAATTTGAACATTTTTTTAGTAGTACTTTCTATTACAGCTATATATTTTTAAAAACGCTTCAATGGGCCCTGTCAAATTATCGAAAAATGCACAATGTGAAATTTAAAGAAAATGTATATTTTTGTTCAACATGTATATTTTTACTTAAATTTTAAATTTGAGTTCAAATTTAAAATCCACGAAAAAATTCCATAAAAACCACTAGAGAATGGCTAGAATTAACGACAAAAATGAGAGGGACATTTTATGTGACTTACGCTGTACATAAAATAGAATAAACTATGTTTACAATGACGTTTTTCTTTTTTTATTGAATACTGCTGCATTAAGTACCCCTACTACGAATGGCATCAATTACTTCACTTGGCATTTTTGAATAGTGTACTGTTAATGTTCTTACTAGAATAATACTCGGTAGTAAACGGGGCCATAAATCACACTGAATACACGTAGAGTTGACCGCGCGAATATTCTGTAGAGGGCGCTCCTTGTATAACAAAATCGGAAAAAGAGCCAGGCAATTAAATATATTTCGAGTTGAAATAATTTAAAGAATTTTTTTTTGGTGATGAATGTAATTATATTCTGTCGCTGTGTTTTTAGTTTTTCAATTTTCATATTTTGAAGCTGAAAAATTGTAGAAAAAAATCTAAATTTTTTTCCAAAAAAATCCCACACAGTGACCCAGATTGAACTGTTATCTATATGTCCATCAAATTTCATATTCATATCTTCTCTAATGTCACAGTTATCTCGCTACACATTCATGTTTATCACGGTCGCAGACGGATTCATTAATACCTAAAGATTATGAAATTTATTTTTTTATTTTAGTAAAGGCAATCATAAACTTACAAAAGCATATTAATTACGTATTTGAATAAATAACAATTTGCACTTACATTTAAAATCGTTTGTTGTTGTCAAAATAATAAAAATAGTAGGTAAAAACATTAAACTGATGAAAATTACACACCAAACAAAATACAACTACTGTTGATCTTGAATCTCAAATACGAAATGAACTGCAATAAATAAAATCATATTTGTTCTGCTATAAGTACACATGTGTAGAATCGAATTGCATGCAACTTGTACCAATATTGAAAATTTAAAAACTGCGTATTATTTACATATGTATACATTTGTTATTTTTTTATATTCAATTAATAATATAGAAATATGCAGTGCTTAAATTTATCAGTATCTGTCTAATTTAAGCACTGCATATTTCAATATTATTAATGTGTTTGACTGCGGTTTCTGTTTTTGTGGATATCGAGTTGGCAAATGTGTTTCATATTCTTGATATTAAAGTTTATGCCAACCATATTTACAATACAAAAAACGTCGGCTTCTTTGTTCCCTTTGCCGCCGTTAGAGAAGCCGACGTTTTTTTATGTTGCAAATGAGTTTGAAATAAACTTTACTTTATCACATTATCCAGAATCCAGAAAAGTACGAACAAACACCACTGACTAGATTATTTGTCATGTTTACGTTTAAAGAAAATGTATACTTTCACAAGGAAGACCTAATTTAAATAGTCCTGAGGATGTGTCAAAATACACGAAACCTCGACTTTCCTCCTTTCTACAAGTTTCTACCGGCTTCACACCAACAAATGCAAAGATTAATGTATTCAAATAATGTATTAAGAGTATAAAGTAATAATAATAAATTTTATTCTTCCATGGCGTTTACAAGTAATTTTTATTTATTCCTGTTTATTTCTATGTTGGTATTTTTATACACATGAAGAATTCGCTGGCAATTACTTAGGGATCAGAACTTCCTCACCGTAGTAAAACTCGACGTGTGGTGGAGTTTAGAATAAAAGTAATTTTTGACAGAAAATTTTTTCTGCCTGAACTTTTGTGTATCGTCATAATTCATCGAGATTCGTCCAGAAATGCAATAAAAATTTTCAAAATTTTTTTCACGAATACATAACTTCCTCACTTTGAGGGGTGAGGAAGTAATTAAGCAATAGAAAAAAAAAATGAGTGCGAAGAATTGAACCAGCGATGTAGTGCTCCTAGGTCTAGCGGCTTGGTTACTAAGCCACCTGTGGCTCACTGCAGGTTGTCTATTCCAACGCTCTATAAGCTGAACACAGGATTTTCAGAAGTTTATTTTCCGAAAATTATTTTTATCACAAATTTTCGTTCGAATCGGAGATTTGAACGTCTGATCCTCCTCTTGTAAGTTTAATTATGACATCAACCAGTATTGAGTGATTTTTTTTTAAATGCATTTGTACCAACTATCAATGGCGGTTCGTCGGTTTACTGTATTACCTACCTTTTAAAATGATTTAAATTCCAAGTCGATCCTCCGGTCTTTTTGAGATGCAAAGTGGTCAATTACTTTTTCATTAAAGTCTTATCTTCTTTATTAATGCCCTTTTTATGGTAAGCATAGCTAAAGAAGATAACCTTCCCTGACCCATGGTATTTCTTAAAAATGTCTTTATTCTTTTTAAGGTGGAAAAACAACGTTCACTTTCGACGGTAGTCATAGGGAGAGTACACAAGATTTTTAACAGTTTGACACTTTCAGAAAAAGTATTGCATAAATTATTGTTAATAAAGAGCTGTAACAAAGCAACTGCATCTTCACTATTGGAAAAATCTTCTCGGCTATATAATACTTCTAATTCAGTTTTAAGTTTCAAATGATTTATGACTGGATACTCCGTTTTAACTAATTTAAACATATCTTGAGGAAAGCTTTTTTTATAATCTTTAAATCGATCTGCGTGAAATAACTGAGACACTGCTAAATGATTACTGAAGCCAAACCTGTTTTTGATCTCAGATGTAATTATATCAGAAACTTCTAATGAAATTCTCCTTTTTGATTCTTCCGTTTTACATCTCTGGGCAGACTGCATGGATGTCTCCTCCAAATAGTTATTCAAAATTTTGTTTCTGATGTCTTCAATTTTACTATTAAAAACGCCAATACACTTATTTGCTGTTATGACATCGATATTACATGTTTGCAATTGATTGAACAATATATCACAATGAGGCATAACTAAATGAAAAAAATTTAACCAGTAAAGAAAATGTTCATTTTGTAAGTAGTTCTTTTAAACCAATAGCTTGGTTTAGAGTATTGTTTTCTGATTCATTATCAATGATTTTTTCTAAATAATCTCACCTTAACAACATTATCAAACACGGCTGTTTTTTTTGGTGATTTTGCAAAGAATGAAGAAAAGCTATGTAAACTAGCAAAAAAAAAAATTGTATGCTTTATCGTTATATTGGGTTTTGGACGGCCACCACCTTTGAATATCACTTGGTCTTCATAACCCAACTTATTTCCATCTTTAAGTTTTAATATATTTTGTACAACACTCATATTTAATAGTAAACACCAAAAACACTGTTTTACTTAATTTCACAACTAGTAGAGATTTACTAATAAAATGTTCACAAATAAAAACATTAAAAACAACGCGACAGAATTTACCGACCAACGCGTACCTAGTTAGCATTAAGACTGCTCGATTGAACTTCGTGCGTTACCGTTTCCGTAAAATGTGTCAGGGACATTGTCCCCGCCAGTGTTTTCTGTCTCTTTTGCTTTCTGATGATTCGCGCATAAGTCTATTTCACTTTAATTCGTTGTCAATTCGGTCCGTAGCTAGCTTTGAGGATAAGTTGTGGATTGACCCAAGATTTTTAAATTCTATAAATGAATAGTGTAATGAATATGAATGTAGAGGCTCGGTGCTCGGAGGGGATACGAAATCCTGCGATCTAGATATTTGAATAGTATTGTGCATAGAATGAACTAGAAACTTTAATATATTTTTTTAAGAATATTAAAAAAATATACTTATATTATATATTTTTAAACTTCAGAAAATGAATAGCTCTATTTTTTTAATTGTATGTGGGAGGTCATTGACCAAATGACTTCACCAACGATATCCTGAGTCGTCAAAGTCAAAGCTATAAAGTTAAGTCCCTTGCAGTAGAATATGTACGTATTCAAAGAATCATGCATGACTGTTCCCTGTGTCAAATTCAAATGGCCATATCTTCTTTAGGATCCTTTTTTTTTACTGAAACGAACCAAGACGCGAACAATACAGTAGGTGAATTTTTAGGTAAATATTCCAGCACGTTTGTGTTGCTAATTTCTATTAATAATTTGTATCAATACATGAGAAACATAATTTGTGTTATTTAAAATTTGCTAATTTTAAACATAGTGCCATGACTGACTGACTTAACAAATATTTATAAAATCAGATTTATTATTCGCTATTTAGCAAGTGTTTGATTTAGTTAACACCTGATTTTCTGTGAAGCAAGACATTACATTGAAGTATTTATACAAATAAATAGTGTTGGGATCAAAGTGGTACATTATAAATTGGTTGAGACCTTGACTTAATTAAAAAAAAAATTGTATTGTAACTTGTTTTTATACGTTAATTCATTTATTAATCATTAATTTGGATTAATAACATCGCCCTCAAAATAGCTTTAGGTATGAAAAATGAAGGTAATTGAACCATTTTTTTAAATGCCGAACACCGGAATCAAGCCGATTTAACGAGGTCGGATGCCGGAATTAGCCTCGGGACGATAAACAAAGCAGATTATCCACAGAAAATAGTTAACTAGATGTTAACGTTACTGACTCGTTTTGTAAACCACACATCGCCGTCACTGTAACTGCTCCCATATTACCTACTACATGAGTATCAGGAAATTAATTATACTATGTGACATATAAAGTGCAACCCAGTAAGCGTTGAAATAGTTTAACGATTTTTTGCTCAATAATTGGATGTAGAAATAGTATTAATAGTAGAGAATGATAATTAACTCAAAATTAATGGTACCCCATGGATTTTGTGAGAATTATCCCCCCCCCCCCCTAATGTTGTTATTTTTATTATTACGAAGAAATGATAATAATTGTAAAAGTTATAGGACTTTATGTAAATTTTGAAAATCATATCAGAAAAACAATGGAAGCTCACACAATCTGGCTACAGTTATTAATTTTATTGAACGCCATACCGGGTGTAACAGGATCATGGTACACCCCCCTTTTCTCCTTTAGTTTTGAAGATAAATTGATTGAAATTTGGTATATCTTATATACATAATAAGCCGTACTTTTTGATATACAAGTGATTTTTTGTTTCACTTCTGGTTTCGCCGGAAGTGACAATAACTTTAGATTTTTAAATGGAACATTCTGTATATTATTGCATTTTTGATTTCTGCATAATTTTCTGAATCCAACGATACCAAATAAGTGACATTTCAAACGTCACTATTTTTTATAATATAATTTTTAGTTTTCCATTTAAGTGTGCCATGACGATTCCGATTTATTCTAATTGACCCGTGTAATGCCAGAAAAATTGAAATCCCTTCAAAAATACTAAATTACGTGATTTATGAGCAAATAAAGTTCATCAAAATGGTTTGTGGGGCCAAACTCAATTTTTTCAAATGAAACCATATTGGTAGCGTGGTACCATTTATTAGTACTATTAATAAGGAATTTATTCATATGTCGTATTAAAATGTGCGATAAATACAAACAGAATTACAGCTAAAAGAAAATAAAAAAATGTTAAGAAGTAACCAACTAAGGTGGCTTTGAAAACAATGAAATATTTAGCTTGTCAAACATTTGTTGGTTTATGGGTATTTTTCTTGTGTCTTTAAAAATTGTTTAAAATTCTTGTTAATTGTGTTAAAAATGTCGCAAATTTATACAAGAGATGAAAAATGTTGCATAAATACCACTATAAATCTTTTAAATACCAATTGCACCAGCACTTGTACGAAAATGATTACGAACGTAGGATGGAATATTGCAATTGGATTTTGCAGAATAACCTACAGCCAAACAAAGATTTTTTGGGAATGATTTTATTTTCGGACGAGTCTAGGTTTACAAATTTGGGATTATTTAACCGACAAGATACAAAATATTGGTGACAAGAAAATCAAAATTTATTACGGGAGGGTAACTTTCAAGTGCGGTTCGGTTTCAACATTTGACTTGGAATAATTGGTCCAATAATATTTGAAGGACCCCTGACTGGTACCTGATACCAAAATGAAATTGAGGAGAGTTTAGCTGAATTACCTTTCCATTTACGACAGGGAATGTATTTCCAACAAGATGGCGCTCCTCCCCATAATTCAAGGATAGTAATTGATTACCTTTAACGGAGATTCGGAGAAAACGTAATTTCGACGAATGGTCCTGTGAGATGGCCTCCAAGATCACTTGATTTAACACCTCTTGATGTCTTTGTTTGAGGTCATTTAAAAAATTGTGTCAACGCAACTGCCGTTACAACCCGTGAAGACCTGGAGCTACGAGTAAGACACGCAATTAATAGCATAACGGCCCAGCAATTGGCGAACGTTCTGCGAGAAACAGCTATGCGAGTTCAGAAGTGCATTGACGTTAACTTATAGCATTTTGAATAACTGTTGTAATGTTTTGTGTTCATTTTTTGTATTCCAAAGCCACCGTATAACAAGGTAATTAGAACAAAACTGTATTTTCTTATTTTCTTTTAGCTGTAATTTTCTTTGTATTTATCGCACATTTTAATACGATATATGAATAAATTCCTTATTAATAGTTTTAATAAATGGTACAACGGTGCCAATATGATTCTATTTGAAAAATTGAAAAAGGAAGAAAAGGGGGTGCACCATGATACTGTTACACCCGGAATATATATTTTTAAATATTTGAATAGAATTTCCACAGTTGTTATATTCTGAAAAGCCTCTTATTCATTCGTTCATCTCCTTTGTAGTTGTAGGTGTTTTGTACACTTGCTCCACAAAAAAAGTCCATTTTGGTTAAATCAATCAATCACCTTGTATGTTTTTGGTATTTTTGGTAATTTTTAATTTGAGTCTAAATTCAGAATCTACGTAAAAGATGCCATAAGAATCATGAAGCTAGAAAATATGGTTAGAATTAACGGAATAATTGGGTGGATCTTTTTACCCTATATATCTGTTGGCTGAATAACTTCAAAATATTTTTTCTTAATTAGTTTTCACATTCGCACAGCGAATTCTTTTATTAAACCCTGTTTTGACAAAAAACGTTCACATTTTTTCGAATAACTGCAACGCCTCATCAAAAATCAAAAACTCGGAGATCATTGTACGGAGAATTTTACGCTGAATTCAAAAATATAGAAATATATAGGACGACCTGTTTAAAAATTGCTCCTTTGGAGTGAGACCCTGTATAGGTTCAAAATATTTTCAAGATGTGCACTCCTTGATACTATACCATAAAAAAAGATTGTTTTCCAAATCCTTTAATAACGTTAATATTGGACTATTGGGACACCCTGTAGTGTTTGTAGGTCCAAACAAAGTAAAATGTCTCTCTCTTAAGAGTCCTAAGATGCATCTTATTTGCCTCGGGACGCCCTGGATGTAAAGAATTCAGACTCGACACAAATTTTTGTTACAGCAAATTTATCTCTGGACTACAATTAAAAACAATATAGGTATTAAAAACGATCGGTCACAATTTATTTGGCACAGCCGATTTATGGACTGTTCGGCCACTAAAAAAATAATGCAGTTTGTGCAGTTTTGCAATCGAACAATACCTTTGCATTTGGTTGATGTAATGGTAATTGTCAAGGATTCAGTAATTAATTTGTGCCAACTGCACACGTTTATAGCATGGTCTGTCCGTTAACGAACGCGGTAATTTACGTATTTTGTAAATATTTAGTTATGTGGAATGGTTTAACCGCCTTTTGTTTTGATGGGTTTGTACGGGATTTTGCGTATATTTTTAGGACACTCGTAAATCATAAATGCTGTTAGCGAAAACAATAATTTGAATTTATTATTTCGTTGTTTATGGTTGTTAACTTGGTGAGATAAATAAACGGGGTTTGGATCATAGCCGTTCCTGGAGAACACATTTCGAGGTTTATAAAACAACACCATTAATTTATTAGCACAAGAATAAATATAAAATACTGGCAAACGATGTATAATAAAACCAAAAGCGACAACGTTTTGTGTATGCTGTGTGACATTGATATTGCAACACCCAGTATGAAATTCAGTTTATTCACGCTCTCAAAGTGAGAGACTCCAATAAAGCAGATGTTTGTTAAAATAAAAAAATGGTGATTATTTGAACAATTTGACAACATTTTGTTTAACGATGAAGCTTACTTGTTTTTTTTTTTTTAAATAAAACTGCCATTATTGGTATGAGGTAAATTTAAAAGTAAATCTAATAGTCGGAGAGCTGGCATCCAAAATGTGCAAGAGTTTTCTCAAAGCTAATTTTTTGAGATTAGGTTACTTTTTAGTGATGGAAAGTAACTGTAGAGTCAGCACTTCCGGTACCGGGACACCTGGCGCTGGGACGCTCGCAAAGGTGTATTATTAATTAACGTCTCTAAACTGTTTTCTCAAAGCTCAAAATTTATAGAGAACGAGCAAATATAATATAAAACAAGAATCCAACAGTCAGACAGCAAAATATAGGGACACGTGGCGTCAGCGCTACTTCATACCTGTCAAAAAAAATGGCGTGTGTCAAAGTGATTTCTCAAAGCTGAAATTCTCCAAAACATTAATTAAAACTATAAAGTTAATAAAGGAGACAGTCAGACTCATTTATGATAGGACCACGTCAGTCAGCAGTTGATAGATGTGAGAACGGTAACTGCGCGCATTAGTACGCCTTTTCTCAATACATATCGTTTATTTTATAACTCAGTAGAATGTGTATTACCAGGGCCGGCCCGATGGGCAGGCGAGCCAGGCGGGCGCCTGGGGCGCTGAATCTTGGGGGCGCTGACTTGCCGCAAGTCGGTTGTAGTTTCTGAATAATTAAATTTAAATTTTAATCAAAAGCACGCACTCCAAATAAGTCCGCACCTGCCCGCCTATCGGTAAGCGTGCTGTATGATAACAAAAAATCAAAGTAATACCGGCCGGTGGAGTACAAAGTGTTGGCGTGGCCATGATGTTTACGTTTTATCGTTTTTATATAGAACGCCGACTGCCAGTCTTCTTTGACCGAGTTCTGAATTTTCTGTATTTAATTTTATTATTTATTCTCTAACTAAAAACAAAGAACAAACTACTCTTTGCTAAAGAAGCGAATTGTTGAAATCAGTCTATTATATTAATATTATTACTATAACAGTATAGTACGGTACGCGTTTAAGTTTCCAGTGCTTCAGTTAGCATATTAATATATGTATAATAGATATAACATATCGTGTCATCTTTTGTTGCAGCTTGCCAGCTTGTACTAGCTTTCTTCGGACGTTGTATATTAGTTATTAAAAACTAAATTTGCGTTGTGTATTGTGTTTGTTGACGTTATAAAATTGAGAAATTTGTTTGTCAATTATATGGCTTGAAAAATACTTGTGATGTAAATGAGGCTCGCTTTCTACTTTTCAATAAGACTTACGCATTCGAAGACACCAACGACCCTTTCAAAATTGCCACGAAAACCGTCGATGGTTCCAATTTACCGCCATGCAAGATGGAATTGAAAAAAACAAATACAAAGGGCTGCGTATATATCGAACATTTGGAGTCATGCTGATGAAAAAGTGCCCACTGCAATGATTCCAGAGGAAAACGGTTGGCAGTTGATCGATGGCCGATATGATTTCAGTTGGTACGAAGACGATCAGCTACCTAATTTCATTTCTGACGTTTTGATTCAACCTGATGATACACCTGCAGGTAATTTTTGCCAGTCGACTCGCAAATGTGATTCAAAACCTTACTTATTAATGTAATGTATTGCTTAACGCTGAATTTTTGAATTGTACACAGATTCGGAATCAACCACCACTGATGACGCCGAAGAATATGGTGCAATCGCGTTTTATTCTGATGAAGATAGTGGCGAAGAACACGACGACGGCAATGGTTCTGACGATTAGATGTTTTTTTTTTCAATGAATCAATGATTCTTTTTTTTTTCTGTTATAAAATAATTAAAATTATTTTTTCTTGTATAAAATAACTGATATCTATATAATAACTGATATATAACAATTACAATTAGTAAGAAACAATTAAAATTATTTTTTTTATATAAAATAAATGATATATATTGAGAAAAGGCGTACTAATGCGCGCAGTTACCGTTCTCACATCTATCGACTGCTGACTGACGTGGTCCTATCAGAAATGAGTCTGACTGTCTCCTTTATTAACTTTATAGTTTTTATTAATGTTTTGGAGAATTTCAGCTTTGAGAAATCACTTTCACACACGTAATTTTTTTTGACAGGTATGAAGTAGCGCTGACGCCACGTGTCCCTATATTTTGCTGTCTGACTGTTGAATTCTTGTTTTATATTATATTTGCTCGTTTTCTATAAATTTTGAGCTTTGAGAAAACAGTTTAGAGACGTTAATTAATATTACACCTTTGCGAGCGTCCCAGCGCCAGGTGTCCCAGTACCGGAAGTGCTGACTCTACAGTTATTTTCCATCACTAAAAAGTAACCTAACCTCAAAAAATTAGCTTTGAGAAAACTCTTGCACATTTTGGACGCCAGCTCTTGGACTATAAGGAACAAATATTTGAAACCCCTCTACAGCATGGACCGCCAACTGCGGACATAATGGACCACATTAGTTGTGACGTCATAAAATTAATAATAATTATGCAGCTTACGTGAAAGTCATGGCACACTGGTTGCCTATATATAACACTGAGACTTGACTCTTATGCTCGTGAACATAAAGGCGACATTTTTGACAGGTAGAACACGGCACAGAATTTTATTTTTTTTCCTCCGAAAAAAATATTTTATTTACCATCCACCATGCACAGAATATGTTAGAATATCTACAAGTATAGCGCATTACAGAAACTTTATTTTTATTATTATTAACAAAATTTCTATAGTGCACCGTATTGTATTATATTCTAACATATTCTGTGCATAAAATTCTGTGATATTCCGTCAAAAATGTTCACGAGCATAAGGGTCAAGTTCCAGTGTTACATTTAGGCAACCAGTGTGCCATGACTCTTTTAACTAGGTTGCATAATTATGTGATGTCACACGGGGAAAAACTCTATCCATAATTTGTGCCAGATATACAGGAATTCTGGGGAATTTACTTAATAGTTAAAATAATATCACTGGAATGAGCAACTATACCTTCGGGCCCTCTGTAATAGACTGCTAAGAAATATTCACTACGAAGGTTTATGTAATCAGTAATCACACATTCACAAGAATTAGTTATTATTCACCACTAACTATCACACACCTATCATTACTCGTTCATGACAACGGTGTATGCCGTACTAACTGCCGTCTCAGACTGACTGCCTCTTTCGACGTTGCACGTATTCCCCACTACTTACAACATAGGCTTATCATAGTCGCTAAGGTTATTTATCTCATTCCTGTGAATAATTAAATGTAAAATACTTTCCTACCCTAAGTTTAATTAAATTACCTAGCAACTCATTTCTCGTGCCTTATTAACAGAAAATTTAATTATAATAATATTTGTAAAGTAATATTCTTTTCATTCACTTTTTGTATGCTCTAAAATATTTAGGAACATTACAAAAATTACTTTTTCGATCATCCGTGCTGCATTAATTTTGAATGAAATATTAAGTATGTTTGTTGGAAAAACAAAAGTGACACTATAGAGGCAAAGAATGAATGCAAATTTCGTATTATTTTTTTCTGAAAATTTGCTAAAAACTAAAAATATTACTTGATTACTATGTATATCCCACCACGGTATAATGTATCGTCAGAAGTATATCATTTTATGCCAATACTATATTGCTGTAAGAAAACCGGTATACAGTATGTGTTTGAATTATTAATTAGACATGGGTCTCTTAAACGATTGGGTTGAAATTTTTTTCACAAATGTAGTTTTTAAGCTCGTCTTTTTATCTTATTAAAGTATTTAACCTAATTTTTGTTACATAACTATGTAAATTAACGTAGGAAACTGAAACCATAAAGGAAGTTTTATTATTTTTTTATTTTAAAAATAAAACATCTCAAAAACTATTAGATCTCTAAATCAATTGCAAATGAGTTCTACTAACCCACCCTCAAAGGAATAAGCCGACTTACCAGTCACTCTGTATATGTATTATTTAATAAAACGCCACTACAATAAAAATGCAGATCTTGACTATAGATTGTATATAATACACAAGCAAAAATTATCAAAAAGGAAAATAACTTGGGAAATCTATACACAACCATTAAACTTCAGATGAATACCTTTTCACCTACAATATAGTGACGTGTATTCATTTCTTGTAAAGTATAACGTAATTTAAATAGCTTGCATGCAGTAAAACCAGAATTATTAAACGTAACTTCTAATATTGAAATTAAGGACTCCAATTCCCAACTTGCTAATAGCTCTTCCATCGTAGACTCATTAGTTTCTATTTCACAGTTCATAATGTTCAGATACTTCTTTTTCAAGTGTAACTTTACAAATATAAATTATTTCATAATAATCAACATCTATAAACATGCTCGATAGTACAGCACACACACTTCGATGCGTAGTAGGTAAGGTATGTCGTCTTTGTTTGGCAAAGGCATAGCTTTCTACCCCCACCACTGCGCGATTCACTTGTTCCAACATTAGAACACTTCACATTGAGATTAGCAAGTCTTCAATCAAGGATAACAGTTATTGGATTAATAGTATGTATAATTCTTCCAGCAACGTTGTTTGTAGTTTTATTCCAAGAGTAGTATTCTTATGTCAAGAAAAAACATTTAAAGAAGAATTTACTTCAAGATGTCCTGATACTTACTCTCACGGTTAACAGTACTCGAAGGAAGTATACTATTAAGAGTATATTTAATACATACTTATACTTCGAAGGAATCAGACTTATATCGACTTAAAGACTTGCGCTAATGAAACACAAAAATATATCTGCTCTTGGTTTACATTTGGTATATTCTTGAAACGATAATAATTTATTATGCCAAGTAATATTTTTCTAATGACAAGTATAAAAATTCAAGAATAATCGATTACATTGATATAGAATAGTTTTCTTTCCGTGCAGAGAAGAGAATTATTTTCGATCTAGCTGTCGTGCTGTCAACAGTACACACTACGGTCAGTACGAAGCCAACTTTCAGTCTTCCTTCAATGTACTAATACTTTAATACTCATACTGTAAATTCAGCCACAATAGGCCTGCTGTGGCCGCAGTGAAGGGTCTATTGAGACCCACTCACAACAAACCTAACCTAACTGTAAATTCTAATTTCAGTCTACTTATATAAATATAAAAATTGGTTTTTGTGAGTCTTGGTGAGCAATAAATCGATTCCCATATAAATCATATCCTGCTAAGCACCATTGCACAAAACGCATTCTGGAATGCAGCACATGAAATGAGGCTACCAAAAGGTTATTGTTTTAAAACAAATTGAATAATAAATTATGTGTGTAAATAAATATCCGTAGTTCCTGTTGTTTTGATTCAAAAACAACTGGCAATAAAGTTATTTATTTAAATACACTTATTATGATTTCAAGACGTGTTTGAGGGTACCCGCCATTATATGTTAGAAGTCTTATTGTGTGTATTTTTTTTAATCTGTTTCAGATAAAGTGATGCTGAAATCTTAATATATGTATCATTTATTTATATGCGGCTAAGGTCCTCAACTCCAAGAGCAATGTAGTCTTTATCCGATTATTAGGACGACCATCTTGACCGAGTAGCCTAGGCACTTGAAGCGGAGATCGCGATATTTGATCCGTTCAAAGATGAATACTTCTGTGAATATTCATGGTCTTGCGGGCCTCTTTGTCTGATTTGCGCAGCTCCGTCCACTGTCCACTTTACAACACCAAAAGAGTTTAAGCGTCATTTTAACTGTCTATGTGTTCCTTTTTTGCTGCGCGAAATGAGGGTGAAGAAATAAGTGCTAGAAAATTTGGTTTCAAAAGGATAGCTTCCCCTACTATGAAACAATAGTCACAGAGTATTTAAATGTTACATTTCCTGGTCGCTGGATTAGCAGAAGGGATTGAATGGCCCGCATGTTGCCTGGATTTAACTCCACTTGATATTTTCTTTGGGATATGTAAAAAATGAAGTTTATAAAGACGGATTAATTAATATCCATAGTGGAGGTTTTTAAATTGACACTGTAATTCTTATTCGTAGTGATAATAATTGTTAGTGCAGCAAATGCCTCGGCAGATGCATTTCCATGTGAAATATTTTAAACTATACTGTGCCAGAGAAAGTTTCTCATGTCACACCTCACAAAATTACGTTGACAGATAAAATAATTTTGTTTGTTTAGCCAATATTTCTTATCAGTTATTTTTTATCGAACATTGATAAAGTGGCACAAGAGGAATTTGTGGTTGGCTGAAATAATTATATACATGCTTGTCAGTTAATTATTGTTTATTTCTATGTAAAATGGAAAACAAATGAATAATCTTCCTATAATCAGCTCGGTAATTTTTCCAAGGTGATTTCTGTATGAGATGAGATATCGTGCATTGTGAAAGCGGATTTTACTATTTTAAAAACAGTAAAATATTAATCATTTGTAACTGTTTAAAAAGTTTTGTCATTTTATAGAAATCAAATATGATCTAAATATATTTTTAAAAATATCTAGAAGAAAATATTTCGGTTTCAACTATGAACTAGGTACTATGAAGCAAACTAATCTGGAAAATCTGGAATTGTCAGGGAATTTATTTTAGTCAGGATAAACCTGGAAATATCAGGGAATTCCCAAAAGTTAGTAGTGAAACCTAGAATTTTCACTTTCAGATAATAATTATTAATAAGATTATTTCCCTCATCATAAATCTAACCAATAAGAAACATGAAATTTGTACCACGTGACTTGTTTAAGTAAGTGATTATTTTGCAGAAATAATCGGTTATTTTTCACCTAGCTGTTCATTTATTTTTGACATGTAAAGTAAGCTTTGGCCTGTCGTTGCTATGCGATACTCACCGACTTAACAATTCTGATGGTATGAATTGTCAGTGTCATTTATACTTAACCTACACCGTCAAATGGAAGTAAATAAAGAACGTATTGGTTTCGGAAATGGTTCACTTTACGAAGTTGACAAAGAAATCCTAGAAGATCATAAAAAAATGAAAATACTTGGAATGAAAACACTCCTGAAAGACTGCAAAAAAAACTTGTCCATAATATTGCAGTTAAGCTCGCTTGGAGAGGCGGAAAAGGCGCAAATTGCGTAACAAATCACTTTAAAGAAAAAATTGATGACAGAGGACAGACAACAGGTAAAAAACGGTCTTAAGTCTTTTTTTGTCATTTTAGGGCGATTAGAATATAACCCTGTGATCAGTAAGACCACACAAGAAATGCGCCGATATTAAATGGTTAACGCCTAATGAAATTAATGCCGATCTATGTCCTGTAAGGCTATATAAACAACTATTATCCAAGTGGGGTTCCAATATTACAACAAATCGTTTATTTCTGACATGCAATAGGTACTGGAATAAATACGAAAGTTCTTATTGGTACAAAAATTCACCGATTGGAAGAAATGAACTGTCCAAATGGACAAAGGAATCAGCCACAAAAATCGATTTAGATACAACAACTGTAAAAATAACTAATCAGTCCAATCGTGCCACAGCTGTCAGTAACTTAATAAAGAATGAAACACAGGAGCAAGAGCTTAACAAAATAACCAGCCATGAAAGTGCAAATTCCATTAAACCCTATTTGCAAAAAGATGCCCTACATCATTTAAACGTGATAAATAAATTAAGATGTAATCCAAATGAAATACAAAATAAACCCAGCACATCTAAGGCAACATCAGACCATATTATTATTCAAAACATTAATGAAGAAAAACAAGCTCAAATTGTATATCAAAAATGTAATTTTTTTATTAATTGTACTAACGCATCGAAAAGTAATAAATTTGAATTGTCCCTTTATAAAAAAAAACGAATTGTCAATGTAATTTGTACTTTATAATTGTTATAAAGTAAATAAAAATTAGTAAAATAAAACTGTGAATTTTATTGTCTATAACGATTTTGACACCCAGTATTTTTGATTCATGTGACAGAATTAAAGGTACGTTATTTATATTAAGGTGTAATAATTGATTTATACCTTCCCGTTTAGTCTCTGAGCAAAATAGGAGCATACTGGTTTTGCTTGGATTTAACTTCAAATTATGCTTTGTTGCGTAGGAAAAACAGACACAAGTTTTTCATTAATTTGTAATGAAACCATTTGTATTTCCATTGCCTCGAAATTATATTGAAGAAGTATATCATCTGCGTACGCTTGAAGATTTGCAGATTCCACAGATTTTATAAAATCCGACGTATAAATTAAAAACAAGAGTGGGTCCAATATTGACCCCTGCGGCACTCCAGAAACAACAATTTTTTATGAAGATATTTGATCGCAAATAGATACTCTCTGATAACGATGAAATAAATAGGATAAAAAATATAATTTCTCTTTTCCCAAAGCCATAAAAGTTTAATTTGGCACAAAGTAAATCGTGATCAATGGTATCAAACGCCTTTGAAAAGTCCAAAGAGATTAACACTAGCATAATTTCTTAGTATATTGTCAGATAAATTGAGAAGTGATGTGGTTATACTATGTTCTTTGCGAAAGCCGGATTGGTGAGCAGGAAGTATGTTATTTGCTGATAAATATTCACTTATCTGAATGTGTACTATTCTTTCTAATATTTTGGATAGAACTGGCAACAGACTAATGGGACGTAGATCGGAAACGGTTTGTGGATCATTTATTCTAGGCAGAGGACAGATCAGCGCCTGTTTCCAGTGTATTGGAAAATAACCTAACTCCAGGCAACAGTTTATGATGTTTGTAATGTAGGGCGTTATATAAAATATATATTCGCATCATATTTGTTATTGTTATATTAATCAATATTTTCCGTACAGTTGTTAGATTTTACAAAAACAGATGCAAAAAAATCATTTACGTCTTCAGGATTTTCTAAGTGTTGTGGTATAGAAAGGTTGTTTTTAAAAAAAAATTTAGGGTTTTTAAACCTTTCCATAAATCTTTATCAGAGTTTTTATTTCGTAAAAAAAAAATTTAAGTATGCTATATATTAGTGTTTTATTCACCAGTACATTCAAATGTTTCTCTACAAAATTTAGATATTTCCAACCGTTTACGAGTTATAAGAAAAAACATAGTGTGATGTCACTCACAAATTTGGCTAGTGTAAAAATATAACCTTTTTTTCTTAGTTTTTCGATAGAACTAGTTTACGTGTATACATTTTGTAATGAAATAAAATTATCTTTATCATGGTCTGCATAAAAGCTGTCACTGGAAACCGAGCTCTATTCATCACTTGGTCAACACAATCTTCTTTTGTGGAAAAACTTTGCATATTGTAGGAGAAATTTTTAAGCGTTTTTAAGATTCCATGGTGTGCAGACTTTGAAATGCATTATCTGGGTCAACACGTATACACACACAAAAATGCCCTTATTAGAAGTTGCTTCTCTTGAGCAGTAGAATAACGTCCAAAAATTAAAAAAAAATCCATAGAATTCTATATATCCAGTGCCATGTCCTTTGTTTTGTTCCTTAAATTCTATTAAATCTGCGCAGTAGTTTTAGTTGTATTGTGTAATCGCTCTCTTTTACGCTTCCTAGTATTAACCTATTTAATTATTTCTCTCCAATTAAAACTTTTACGTATTCATTACAAGTTCCACATTATAACAACTCCGTGTAAAACATGTAAATTAAAACTCGTATTTAAATGATGCGTGTATAAGCAAAGGCTATTTTAAAACTTAGTTCAATAATCAGAAACCCCATCTAATTATATCTTGAAACATTCAATCGGCTATAAAATAACAGTTTTAACATTTTGATATTGAGATGACTGTTAGTGCCAAAATAAACAAGTCGACCGACATTGTGCCTTCCGGTATCTTTTTTAATTGCTACGAACTGTAACTGGCCTTATTTCTCTTATTTCCACCAAGTTTTACAGTGCTTACGTTTGAAAACTAGCCACCCTGAATATATCGCGATCTAAAGCAAATATTTTGAGCAATAACACTAACCAAGGGATAGTTGAAATACACTATTAAAAAATATATACCTCCAGCTACTCCAATGTAAACATTTCAAAAGGCATTTTGAAGGGTTTTGACACCCGAAAGATTGAAATTGGTTCATTCGTTTGTGAGATAAAGGCAAAAACTGTTTGATTAGATCTACCCTGAAGAGTTGTAAATCTAATATCTTTATCAAGTGGTCGGACCAGGGTTAGCACAAAAACCCACCATTAGAAAAAACCGCTGGGTAAAATGGGTGGGTTTTATGTGTTTTTGATGTAGAAGAGCCCATGTGGGTTTTTGTTTGGTTTTCGGTTTTTTTTTCGTAGGAAAGAGAAAACACAGTTATTATAAAAAGTTATATTTTCACCACACAAGCATTCAAACAATAACAAAAGAATAAGATATTGTGTCAATACATCGGTCATTTTGTTATAAACTAAAAAAATAAAAAATAAAAAAAACAAATAATAAACTTGGTAAAAGTAAAAATATGAAACAAAATCTTAACAAGTGGTCCTCAAACTGGAATGTAAAAGGCAAAAGGTAAAAATATTTATTTTAAGTTTTATTTAAATGTCTATAAATCCTAACTAGTTTTGAAGCCTTTTCGGCTCCTAGCTTATTCCTTAGTTTCTACATTCGGCCATATTTTCCCAATATGGCCGAATGTAGAAAAAAATCCTTTCTACTGCCGCACTAGAAGCGGGACTGCTATGCAATTATGAAAAAAAAAATCACTCATATTTACTAGATTTTCATAACGTTTTATTTCTGATTCAGAAGCTGTAGAATCTTTTTTCTTGAATTCATTCAATTTGTACATACATTTTTCTTTGACAAGTATCCAAAATGTATACCCATTGAAGTTAATTAAAATATCGTTTTGAAATATAGTTTTAGGGAACATGTTATAATCGGACAATTGAAAACTTAAGAAACTGGGAACACATTCTGGATAATGGCGAATAATAGAGAATTTTAACGACAAAAATAAAATACAGATTTTGAAATGATTACGTTTAAGTTTTAATGGGATTTGCATATCCTAACATTCTAATAACTTGGCATATGTAATACTTATGTCAATGCAAATGCTTTACTGTGTTCTATTATGCATGTTTATTACTTATCAGTAGCCATTGCAAGTATCAAATACCTATAAGTAACTACTGCGCATATCCTACACCTAACTGAATCGACTGCGCATCTCCAATACCCATTTGTACCTACTGCGCATGTCTAAAATCTATCTTATCTAATGCGCATGTTTTACACCTATCTGTAACTACAGCGCACGTCAAACAGCTGTTTGTACCTACTGCGTATGTCAGACACCCATCTGTACCAACTGGGCATACCCAATACCCATTTATCCCCACTGTGCATGCCCAAATACCCATGTGTACCTACTGTGCATGCCTAATACCCATATGTACCCACTGCGCATCTCTAATCTAATCCTATCAATTGCGCATGTCTAGCACCTATGTTAAACATGCGGAGTAGGTTCTGACCTACTCCGCATGTTTAACAATTATTGTTTTGTACTGGACATCTATTGCACATTTCTAAGTCCCACTACAATATTAAACATACTTACTAGTCTCTGTCCTGGTTGATTTTTTCGACTTGTTTTCAGTATCGATATCACTATTATCAGATGGTTTGATGGTATTTACATTTATTTCTCTTAGTTTATAAATGTTTAAATTAGCGTCGGGTTCTTTTTCACTATCATCATCATCATCACTATCGGATACATACTTATACTGTCAGATGTGGTTTTGAAGCCTTTCTACTTTAGCACTAATTTGCTATTTGCAATATTTGCATCTATAGGAATCGCCAATTTTATAAAAATTATTCCAAACAGTTGATTGTCTTCGACCTCCACCTCTATTAGTACCTTTTGGACACCTTTTTCTTTTTTGTGTATTATCAGTCGTATGCATATCTGAAAACAAATTTAAAATTTTATTTTATTAACCTGTAATAATATCTAAATAACAAATGAGTAAATATTTACCTAATTTCATAGTTACCTATTCATTTTTATGCATTACTGTAATATTATTTACTAATAAATCACTCTCTTCAAGTTTTACATCAATCACAGGTCAAGATCAGCCCTAGACTGCAACTGAAAACTAACTGAATAACAGAGAACATGTTCAACACGGTACAGATGTCACATGCCATATTGTCAAAACAACGGCGAATGAAGGGCGGGAAATTTGTATTTTCCAAAAACCTAGAATAAATCACAATTACCCACAATTGCCCAGAAAAGAGGCCAAAAACTCAGTGATCTTAATATTAAATTTTCTTATTACTATCTATGTTGTGGTTGTAGTTAAACGCATGTTGGACTACAGTAGACATCTGTTCTACCAAATTTCAGATGAGCCATATGTTTCTTGAATCTAGTTAGAATCGATCGTCTAGTTTGTCCAACATACTTTTGATTATAGTCCTTACAGCTAATTTCGTAAATTCCCGACTATTCGTGTGTTTCAATTGTGTCTTTTATATTGCCTAAAAGTAGTTGTAGTTGATGATGAATGAACCACTGCTATACCTATATCTTTAAAAATCGTACCAATACCATCGAGGATCGAATGGAATCGACACAAATTTCGGATTTTCTCTCATATTGAATGGTCGAGGAATTTCAAAGTGACTAAATTTTCGTTTCATAATTATTTTATCTATTAAACTTACAGAATATCCATTACTCGCAGCTATATCCTTAATCAATGCTTTTTCTTTTTCAAACCTCTCCTTATTGAGGGGGAAGCATAATAGGCGGTGAACTAGAAAATTAAAACCCGCAATTTTGTGTTGAGCACAATGTTGAGGGTCCTTAGGGATATATCATAAAGTACTATTATCCTTTCTGCTTTCTGTGTGTCATATTCTAACTTATTTTTACTATTCCCAATTATTAATACATCTAGAAATGGTAGTTGTCCATAATTTTCTATTAGATATGAGAATATAACTGACACGAAATGACTTTAATTTAGAAACAAAGTTATCAATATCAGTGACTTTTGTATCGAGCACTGCAAAAATATCATCCACATACCTAAGCCAAACCCTGGGGAAATAATCGAATTCTTCTTTTGCTTTCGTCTTCGAATCTGTTCATGAAGAGACTGGCAATGAGTGGCGACAAAGAGTTACCCATTGCTGTTCCTTCACGAACTTATCAATAAATCGAAAGCAGTTTTGTTTCATGCAAAGTTTAGTGAGTTGAAGACTGAGTTTGTGTGATTCGAGTAGATCCTCAAGACAGTCCAAAGTCTGTGGTATCGGAACACTTGGAAACAATAAACAAACTTCAAAAGAGATCAAAATTTCACCTAGTGTACCTAGATTGTACTGCTTGTCTAAGATACATAAACTAGGAGAGTCGGTGCGTCCATTGTTTCAGCAATTAGATCGCTGACTTATCCTATCAAAATGGTTAACGGAGGAGTTCGAAAGTTTACCCATTTCACCACCTAGTTTTTCTGTTCAATTCCAATGATTTCATTAATAAGGTAAAAAATATCCAGTTGCAAGAATATGTGCCACTCTGATTTCTTTATAATATACTAAAAAGAAGATGTTTTGTTCAGCAGTACTATCAGATTTTTTTTCCAAACATATATTGTCAGTAACATTTTGACTACTTTTCAAGCTACTATTGGCGAAAATTTTATTTTTATTGATGATAATGCTTGCCTCCATCACAGTAAGTATTCATTCATTGAAAGTCATGAAATTGATTACGATCTTCATCCACCGAGTTTTCCTGACTTGATTACCATTGAACAGTTTCTTATTCAGGGCACCACAAAACCATCAACCGACTTCAGAGAACATTAGGCAACTTTCGGATATTCTTCCCAGTTCATGAGCACAAATCCTACAAGATGCGGCTGATTCACATAATCAGAAGTATGCCCAGACGTATACTTGAAGTAATTAGAGTGAGATGCGAGAATACGAGGTACTATTAAACACTTCTTAAACTAAAATTGTTTTTCCTCATTTTTTTTGTAACCAATTTATGCAAAAAGGTTAATAAAGAAGTTGTCAATCTCCACAAATTTTATTGTCCAATCCTTTTATAAAAATAAATATCCTAAACTTTCTGTGCACAGTATAGTTTTGACTTTTGTTTCTATTTTAAACGTGTCGTAATAGATGCCCTTAGGTGCTACATAACCTCGAGCAACAATCACAATATGAAGATAATGCTTTATCAGGTGATTGATGTCTTGATGTCATACCTTAATAAGTATGACAAGTTTGAACTGAGACTGTTTTCCAAGACGGGTCCCCGAAGAATATCCCGACCCTTCGCATGTCATATTCACTTATTTATAATGGCACATACACGGACATAAAAAAAACTTAATCACGGGGATGAAACGTAACGTACCATGAACATATTTCTGAATCGCGACGAGATAAAAATGTCCAAAAATAAATTACCTAATTTTACATCTCTGCTTTTACGGGTCATTTATGAAACTTGCCTGAACGTACGAGCTCGTTATTTATGTTCAGCAAACATTGCGAGTTGTAATGAGACGTTTTACAGGTGATACATTGACCGTCTAGATAGTGCACAACATTCTAAATAGCTGAAAGCCCACAATATTAATAATGTTTACATTTCTACATTAAAATAGACCGACTCTATTTATACAGACATGAAAATGAATTGAAAATAGATCCTTGCGGATGCGCCGCATCATAATGCAAAAAGGTGAAAGGTGAATTTAATGCGGAAATAACGTAAAGAACAGAAAAATGTTTGCAACGCATTTGTCATCATGCTCAAATTAATTTGGCAGACGGAATATTGGTTAATAATCCAGTCGGTAGAATTTTTTGCCTTACAAAAGGTGGGGTAGAAAAGATTTTAATATGTATTGTTTAGGTCTGGATGAAAAATCCAAGTTTTCGACCTTGGCGGGGGGAGGCACTGGCCGTCATCTTGAATGAAAGGTGCAAAAAATTGGTTTTTTCAAAATAACTCAACGGATGATCCAACGACAAAAAATGTTAAAGACAAAATGTTTGACACTCTGAAAAATAAATTATTAAATTATGTGAATACGAAAATTTATGGAATAAGAAATCAAAAATTATCGGTTTGTATTCACAAAGACACGAGGTTGATTTATTATTTCAATTTTAAAATTGTAATTTTTTAGTCTTTGTACGGCATGGGTTACTGAAGTAAGCAATGTACTTCAATCCTGCAACAACCTTATTACTCCAGCTTTAAATAGGAAGTTACATGTATCTAACCCAAGTGTACCTAGATTGCCTAAGATACATAAACCAGGAAATTCGGTACGTCCTATTGTTTCAGCAATGGGATCACCGACTACCACCTATCAAAATGGTTAACAGAAGAGTTCAAAAATTTACCTATTGCACCACCTAGTTTCTCTGTGATTAATTCCAACGATTTCATTAATAAGGTGAAAAATATTCAGTTGCAAGAAGGTGAAATTTTGATCTCCTTTAACGTTTGTTCATTGTTTCCAAGTGTTCCGATACCACAGACCTTGTACTACCTTAAGGATCTACTCAAAATAAGCAATCTCAGTCAAGATGTAGTAAAAGAATATCTTCAACTCACTAAACTTTGCATGAAACAAAGTTGTTTTCGATTCAACGATAATTTCTTCGAACAACATGAAGGACCAGCAATGGGTAACTCTTTGTCACCAGTCTCTTCATGAACAGATTCGAGACGGAAGCAAAAGAAAAATTCGAGTATTTCCCCAGGGTTTGGCTTAGGTATGTGAATGATATTTTTGCAGTGTTCGATACAAAAGTCACTGATATTGATAAGTTTGTATATAAATTAAACAGTCGTTTCGCGTCAGTTAAATTCACATATGGAACTGAAAACTCTCGACAACTACCATTTTTAGATGTATTAATAATTAAAAATAGTGAAAATAAGTTAGAATTTGACATAGGTATACAGAAAGATACCAGTACTCTAAGATATATCCCTAAGGACTCTCACCATTGTGCTCAACACGAAATGGCGAGTTTTAATTTTCTGGTCCATCGTCTATTAAGCTTCCCCCTCAATAAGGAGAGGTTTGAAAAAGAAAAGGCATTGTTTAAAGAATTTTAAAAAATCGCTTCGAAATTCCTCGACCTTTCAACATGAAAGAGAAAATCCAAAATTTGTATGGATTCCATTCAATCTTCGATTCACCCGTGGTATTGGTAATGTTTTTAAAGATGTAGGTATGACAGTGGTTCATTCATCCGGAAACAAACTACAACAACTTTTAGGCAATCCAAAAGACAAAATTGAAACAAACGAAGAGTCGGGAATTTACGAAATTAGCTGTAAGGACTGTAATCAAAAGTATGTTGGACAGACTAGACGATCAATTCAAACTAGATTCAAAGAGCATATGGCCCACCTCAAATATGGTAGAACAGATAAGTCTAGTGTAGCCCAACATGCGTTTGAGAACAACCATAAAATAGATATTAACAATTTAAAATTAATTAGGAATGTAACAAATACTAGACAGCTGGATGCTTAGAAATCCTATAGTATGAATAGTGACAGAGGGCCTATCCCAAATAGCCCGCTTTATTGGTTACTGGGTCACGGTTCACCGAACGGTCGCGGTCACGGTTCGGTGAACCGTGGCAATGTTTAGGTAAAAATAGGGTAGATTGTTAGCATAAGTTTAGTTTTAATCATCTCCAGATGATGCCAACTTGGTGGGCGAAACGCGCGGCGAGTGCAGTATATAGTGTTTTGGTGTTTCGTGGAAAACTACGGCAGTGTTAAGTCAATACTTAAGATAAGACCAGATACTTCAGTGGTGCCAACTATTGTTAGTTGAGAACAAAATATTTCTTAGGTGGAATATTGTCAATTAATTATTGTTACGCTTTTCTTTTGTAAACATTAAAATTTTCAAAAAAAATTATCAAACGAAGATGTCATGAATTATAATTCTTTTATTTTTCACTTGAGAAAAAAATCGTTTTATATGAAAGTCGTAAGGTTTTTAAAGCGCTTTAAAAATGTATTTTCAAAACAACAATTGAGCATCGCGTATAGATGTTATAGATGCATTTTATGTTTTTTTTTAATAGAACACCCTGTATATTTTCCGATTTCTGAAATCCACGCTTTTTACGATTCCGATATATACGGTGCAATTCAATGAAAACTATCCACCCTAAATAAATGTGGATATATTGATTTTTGCAAAAAACGCAACAACACGTCAAAAAGATAAAAGAGGGGGACACATATTCTTATAAATAGACCTAGTATTAGTTCCACCCCCTCACCCTCAGAGCCACCCCTACATTTTTTAAATGGAACACCCCAAATATTTTCAGGTCATTAGTTTGTCATCGAAGAGCTCATTACTAGAATGTATAAGTTGTGGGATCTAAAGTAAATAGTTTTGGGAACTACAGATAAAAATTATTTCAATCCATTCATCTAGATTTTTCGAGCCAATTACCCATACCAAATTTAATAAAAGCATAGGTCCTCACAAGATTTTTTTTTGCTATATGTTGTATCTTTGCCCCAACCGTTAACACAGTATACCACTTTGAATATCGATTTTTTTCTGATAAAATTTAATTGGAGCATTATTCCAAATCGTGTTGGTCATAAATAAAAAGGAAAAATTGAAAAATAAATGTCGATATAATTTATATTTACAAAATCTGCTCAAAGTTTCGTCACCATGTTCCAAATAAGGGGGCATCTCCGCTCTAAATTACTGATACAATTTATTATATTTTGAATATCATTTTCGCGTATTTATTTCTTCGATCACATTTGAATTTTTTCTTGTTTTTCGTTTAAATTTGCCGATCGGGCTCATTTTTTAAATAGCCCCATATAAATGTATCCAATGGCGTCAAATCAGAGCTGTTTGTCGGCGAGTGAATTGGTCCATTTCGTCCAACAAACTAGCTGTAACTTATTTTGACAAGTAAGTCAGTAGTAACCGAATATCATATTTCATTGTTTCTTCCAGGCTGAAGCGATTCTGCCACAAATATTGAATTTTGCATAATGTCCGTACAATATCAAAACTACCAAACTTGTAATGATACTTTTAGTATAAGTAGCATTTTTTTTAATTTAATATTATTTTGTTAATTTATTTAATTTTTATCCGAATTTTTAATACTATGCAAAAATCTATATTCGAGGCAGTATATTGTGCTAACGGTTGGAGTAATGATACAACATATGTATATTATTGGATTCGTAAGAAAGCGTAGATTTAAGAAATATAAAATTACACAGGGTGTTCTGGTAAGAAAAAACAAAATTACATTTATTATTTTTTTTTTTTGAAAATGAGTTTTTAAGGCGCTTAAAACACCTTACAATTTTATATAATTTTATTTTCTGAAGTGAAAATTAAAAGAGTTATGACCCGAGACATCTTCGATTGATAACCCTGTACATCACTTATAGCCGATGATTAATTTAATGTGGAAAAATTTTAAAAGTATATTTTTATTTTCTTATACCTAATATAAGGAAGTATAGTAATCGTGATTTTTTTTCGACCTCGAGATTTTGATTGATATATACGTTTTGAACCCCCTGAATCCATTCTGACTATTTTCCTAATGATGTCTGTCGGTTCGTGTGTGTGTGTCTGTATGGCCACGATAACTCAAAAAATACTAATGAGAGACTTCCCAAATTTGACATTTAATATTTTCGACAACATTTTAGATGACACGTTAAATTTGCTGAATGTAGTACCACCAGAAGAGACATGATGAATGAAAGAAGAAAAAAGGTACAATTTCGGGGAAAAAATTTAAATAAATTCATTACATTTCAGGACAAATCTCGACGAATTATAATGAAAAAAGCATAACTTTATGAAAAAAAATCTGTCTGCATGTCTGTAGTATCGCAATAGCAGCCACAGTTTTTGAGATAAAGCTTTCAAATTTGGTACACGTGTTTTAAAGGCCGGACAATGAAAAATTCGGTGATGAGCAAAATTGGCAGCTGAAAGCGGGTGCACGGGACTCAAACTTGTTTGTATTTGTTTTTACAAAAAAATATATTCTTGATGAAAGATTATAAATTATGTCTACTATATCAAGCCAATAAAATATATCCAAGTACCTAGATAAAGCTGATGTAAACTGAAAATTTTTACACATTTGAATTCATAAAATGGGGTTAGGATAAATTTGGCAGTTTGACATTTGAAACGTCTTTAAGAGGTCATTGTCAAATAATGAAATTAATACATACCAAGTATAGGATTAAATATGAAAATGGTTAGGAGTGATTTTCGTAGGTTTCCGAAATGCTTCCAGTGTTAGCTTCACATCAAACGTTCTAACCCATTTCAGGTTTTATAATTCTTTTTCATAAAACTTATGAAATGTCATTAGGAAGATTGTGGATTATATGCTAAGTTAATTTTTTCTTTTATCGTCTCGCTTTAAGAACCAACATCACCCATCATGGCTGGATTCCATCGTCCTTGATAACGAATTTCCATTGTCCTGATATCTCGATGAAACCTTTCTCCTTGCTCGTCGCTTACCGCACCCAAATTTATACTGGGTGTAACAGGATCATGGTACACCCCCCTTTTCTCCTTTAGTTTTGAAGATAATTGATTGAAATTTGGGATATCCTGTATACATAATAAGCAGCACTTTCTTACATACAAGTGATTTCTTTTTCACTTCCGTTTTCGCCGGAAGTGACACTAATTTTCAATTTTTAAATGGAACACCCTGTATATTATTGCATTTTTGAATTCAGCATAATTTTCTGAATCCAACGATACCAAATAAGTGACATTTTAAACTTCAGTATTTTTTATAATATAATTTTTAGTTTTCCATTTAATTATGCCATGACGGTTTCGATTTATTCTAAATGACGCGTGTAATGCTAGAAAAATCGATATCTCGTCAAAAATACTAAATTACGTGATTTATGAGCAAATAAAGTTGGCAGTTTGACATTTGAAATGTCTAATTTAGTTACAATAAATAATGTCAATGTCAATAAGAAGAAATTATTAAAATATATGACATGAATTATTATTGACAGTATCGAACGACGCTGATAATTAATTATTTTAAAATTTTAATGAAACATTTCAAGGTACGCTATTAAAATTTAATTGAGGTAAGTGAAGAATTAAATAGAATGAACAAAGCGTTATCCGACCCACCTTCATTCGATTTTTTTTTTTTCGTATTTTGACGTAAGGAATATGTTCCTGAATTTGCGCTGCGCATTTTTGGAACACCCTGTGTATTTATTGTCCAGTGTTACCTAAATTCAGGGGGAATTTTGTTTAAACATAAACACGAGCGTAAATATTGAAACAAGGAACAATGTTGAGCAACGTCATTTGTATAAGTAAAATTATCGCCTTAACCGTTGCGTATTTGCGGTAATCACTATTTCTAAATACAACTTAAAATTTTATTGTCTTATTGAGGTTTTTGTGACGTCAGGGTATGGTACAAGATATGTTATTGTATTATACCTAAATAAATGTTCTACGATACAGGTGAAACAGTATGGAATCAATTCGATACATTTTTCTTGTTTCAACTAGTGTTAACGATTTATTCAGGAATATTTGAAACGCTATGACGTCACCGATTTTTTTCTTAAATTGTGTACTCTGCATATTGTTTAAAATTTGCCAGTGATTTTTCATTGGAAATGCATACACCCATATAAGATTTGGTTGGTCTATCTTTGCCGAGATCTTTGCCATATCAATAAACAGTGGATCAAGATAACACAATAAATAATATTTTTTATGAATTTCTCTGATGTTTTCCCGCACGACTTTTTAAGACATCGATCACGGTACCTTTGCCTATTAATTGAGGACGGAAATTTGAATGGAATGGTTGGAAACCTCAGTATTCTGCGTTGAATAAATTCATTACTGAGAATTCATTTAATTTGTTCCTGTATTATTTACATGTGAAGACATACCAAACAAATATAATTATGAATCTTGTTTGTATAATTAAACGCCTTTAAAAGGTCATTGTTAAACAATGAAATTAATACATACCAAGTATAGGATTAAATATGAAAATGGTTAGGAGTGATTTTCGTAGGTTTCCGAAGTGTTTCCAGTGTTAGCTTCATACCAAATGTTCTAACCGATTTCAGCTTTTATAATTCTTTTTTCATAAAACTTGTGAAATGTCATTAGGAAGATTGTGGATCATATGCTAAGTTCACTTTTTCTTGTATGGGGGTGGGTCTAATCGTCTCACTTTAAGAACCAACATCACCCATCATGGCTGGATCCCATCGTCCTTGATAACGAATTTCCATTGTCCTGATATCTCGATGAAACCTTTCTCCTTGCTCGTCGCTTACCGCACCCAAATTTATACCGGTGTAACAGGATCATGGTACACCCCCCTTTTCTCCTTTAGTTTTGAAGATAATTGATTTAAATTTGGGATATCGTATATACATAATAAGCAGCACTTTTTGACATACAAGTGATTTCTTTTTTTCACTTCCGGTTTCGCCGGAAGTGACACTAACTTTCGATTTTTAAATGGAACACTCTGTATATTATTGCATTTTTGAATTCTGCATAATTTTCTGAATCCAACAATACCAAATAAGTGACATTTTAAACTTCAGTATTTTTTATAATATAATTTTTAGTTTTCCATTTAAGTATGCCATGACGGTTTCGATTTATTCTAAATGACTTGTGTACTGCTAGAAAAATCGATATCCCGGCAAAAATACTAAATTATGTGATTTATGAGCAAATAAAATTCATCAAAATGGTTTTTGGGGGAAAACTCAATTTCTTTAAATGGAACCATATTGGTACCGTGGTACCATTAATTAGTACTATTAATAAGAAATTTATTCATATGTCGTATTAAAATGTGTGATAAATACAAACAAAATTACAGCTAAGAGAAAATAAGAAAATACAATTTTGTTCTAATTTAATGTTAAGAAGTAACCAAGGTGGCTTTGAAAACAATGAAATATGTAGCTTGTCAAACATTTGTTGGTTTACCGGTATTT
This sequence comes from Rhamnusium bicolor, assembly GCA_029963845.1. Taxonomy (NCBI): domain Eukaryota; kingdom Metazoa; phylum Arthropoda; class Insecta; order Coleoptera; family Cerambycidae; genus Rhamnusium; species Rhamnusium bicolor. Next base: position 548,985 of record JANEYF010005704.1, on the reverse strand, counting down.
TTATTGTATCGTTCAAAATTGTTTAAAATTCTTGTTAATTGTGTTCAAAATGCCGCAAATTTATACAAGAGATGAAAAAGTGGACATGTTAATTATTTATGGGGAATGTAGAAAAAAATACCGTTGCGGCTAGACATCTTTATGCCGCGTGATATCCTGATAGACAATGTACAGCGAGAAATTATTTTAATCATCCTGAAAATCAGTTTCAAAGTGAGCCCAACAATGATCCCGAAGAAAATTTCATTCTTGACGAAGGAATGGAAATTAATGTTTTGGCTCGAATAGAAGTTGATAAGATTGTTTCTTTAAGGCAAATTTGGTTTGAATTGGAAATCAGTCACCAAACAGTAAGCCGAATTTTGCACAAATACCACTATAAATCTTGTAAATACTAATTGCACCAGCAGTTGTACGAAAATGATTACGAACGTAGGATGGAATATTGCAATTGGATTTTGCAGAATAACGTGCAACCAAGCAATGATTTTTTGGGAATGATTTTATTTTTGGACGAGTCTAGGTTTACAAATTTGGGATTATTTAACCGACAAAATACAAAATATTGGTCACAAGAAAATCAAAATTTATTACGGGAGGGTCACTTTCAAGTGCGGTTCGGTTTCAATGGAAATAATCGGTAGTAGAATCATTGGTCCAATAATATTTGAAGGACCCCTGACTGGTGCCAGATACTTGGGATTTTTTGCAAAATGAAATTGAGGACAGTTTAGCTGAATAGTAATTGATTACCTTCAACGGAAATTCGGAGAAAACGTAATTTCGACGAATGGTCCTGTGAGGTGGCCTCCAGGGTTACCTGATTTAACACCCCTTGATTTCTTTGTTTGGGGTCATTTATAAAATATTGCCTACGCAACCGCCGTTACAACCCCTGAAGACCTGAAGCTACGAGTAAGACGAGCAATTAATAGCATAACGGCCCAGCAATTGGCGAACGTTCTTCGAGAAATAGCTATGCATGTTCAGAAGTGCATTGACGTTAATGGGGCCTAGATATCCACAATTAATTTTTTTGGGTAAATTTAGTTTTTTGTATTAGCAGTTATCTAATATTTGCATTATCTGCCAAATGTTTTTATGATCTATAAGTTATGACTATGAGTTTTTTAGAAAAAAATTTGACTTCTTCACTCAAACCGTAATAAATCCTATTATAAATGAAACAAAATATATCCATTTAAGTCTGTCAAAACACAATAAGTCCATGTTTTTTTTTAAATAATTACTTACTCCTTATATTAAAAGAAAAAAAGTTTCAATCAATGAGTATTAATCATGTTTTCATTATTATTCGCCGAGATTCGTCCAGAAATGCAATAAAAAATTTGTAATATATTTTTCCCGAAATTGTACATTTTTCTTCTTTCATTCATTATGTCTCTTCTGGTGGTACCACATTCACTAAATTTAATGTGTCCCCTAAAATGTTGAAAATTTTAATTGTCAAATTTGGGAAGTCTCCCATTAGTATCTTTTGAGTTATCATGGCCATTTTTGGACGTCCCTTTATCGTTTCCAAGTAAAAATTGTGAGTTTGCGATTGATATCTATTTAAATAATAATATTATTTTGCTAAAAATGAGTCTCACCGCAAATGGGATAATTGACAACTCTGTGTCCGATGATTTTCAGTAGCACCCAGTAGGTCTACAAAATCCACGATGCAAAATATCTTCGACAATGCCGCAAAATAACATAAAAGCATGAGAAAAATCGTTCGAAACCCAGGTTCCTTGTTGTTACCTTGCCATATTTTTAATTGAGTGTATGCATTCATGTACAATCTTTTTGATTTTTCTGGCAACAAATCGCTACTTACACTAGTTGCCACCGCTCTAAGTTTACACTTCCATCTCTAAATCACTGTCACTAAAATTTTCACCCATTTTAAAATTTTATTCACACGTTTTACGTAGAACTTTTAGATATCATCCATTTTCTGGAAAATGACATCCAAAATTATATTCCATTAATTTCATTTTGTCAGTTTGACAACTAAACTCCCAGACTACTTGATATTTCGAAATATTTGAAAATAAATGGAAAATGACTAATATCAAAATCTAATCAAATCAAATATGATAATATGTCAATGTTAGTAGTAAAAAAAAATTCTATATATACTTCGGTTGAGTATAACGAGTGGTTTTGCCCTCGCTATTTTAAATAACTTTACTGTAGTTCTCAAATGAAACAACAAGATAAAAAAATACATATATTCATAATTTATCCTATAAAAAAAGGCTCATTCAGGGCGTGGTCAGCAAGTAATAAACCCTTCAACAACTTAATACTAAAAACCCAAAAAATCCTATTTTAAATTCACTGAAGGAGTTTGTGTAGGGCGCCACCCGCCTTTCTTTTTTCGTTTTTGTAATTATGCAAGTCTAAAAAATTACATATTTTAAACGTCTAAAAACTACACGCACTAGTGCCGTTGAAAGGGGGAAAGAACGGTTACTTTTCATAACATTGTCTCGCACAGTTCAAGAGCAAAATTAAAACTCTAGGGGGCTTTCTCCACCTCTAGATAGATCGGCAAAGCAGCCCGATGATGCAAATTTTAGTTTTCAAATTTCCAGCTCGCACTCGGAGCGGAAGCTGGCTATTTACTATTTAATGTGACAATAATTAGAAGTAAGGTAACCTTACCAGCTCATAGAATATCTTTCTTAGGCTACATACTTAATAACTTCAGAACCATAACTTTCAGCCAGACCAAATCTCGAACGTAATGCCAGCAACACACACAACTAACTCACTTCAAGCCCCAGTCTTGTCCTCAAACGTAAACGTAAAGGTAACGTACATCAACACACCCACTCGGTGCCGAGGCCTCCGAGCTTCTGCCTTCAAAAACCTAACCGTCTTTAGTACAAGCGTTCCCCCCTTGTCCCCACACCGCAGTGGTCGCGCTGATGCACTAAAAGTCCACTGGTCACTTAGATTATCAAAGATTTACAATTTAGTTGTCGGTTCTAGAATTTTTAAGGTTGACCTCAAACCAAATTATGCAATTAGCATTAAATAAAACGAAAGTTAATTATATCTAAAAATGGACCGTTACATGAGAAGGCCATTATAGACCTCGCACATTATATAAAAGTGTTGGGTGAATAATAGCTCACTTTGAGAGGTTGAGACCTAGGTATATAATATACTGTCATTGCCTTGGCATATTTGTTTTTAATATTATTATTTTTTAATTACTCACATCAAAAAGATCCGCGTATGCAAAAACACAACTTGTTTTCAAATATTTCTTTAGATCTCGTTTAACCATCTTTAACTAAACTTGTCCGTTTTTTGAAACGTGGACAGCCGTTTTCTCGGGCACTTTTATTGAAGTATTATCATATATCTGTACGATGCACCAGTAATATGATGATGATTTAGAAGAACTGATAATTACTTCACTTAAAATTTTACAACACAGTTCACAAATAACAACACTACTTGTTTACATTTAAAAACATGCTTTGCCTGCTTTCTGCACTAGAACTAGGGTCTTGTGACGTCACCGCATCGCCTTACTCGGCCGGCAGTGTTTGCGCGCGTAATGGACTAATTTAAGATTCCAAAAATGCCAAAATTATATTTTGTGCATGGGGTCTTTTCAGAGAGATAGACACTCTTAATGGAACGTCCGCACATTGCGTCATTAAGGGATAAGTATTTAGAAATAATTTCATCAACCTCTTGCATGTTAAAGTTTGCATTTTTTTTTCTCGCGAAAAAAAAGCTTTAACAGAAACGAAAAACGTTATTTTGAAAAGAATTTCCCAAAAATGCAATAAGTTTTTTTTGAGAAAACCCTGTTGGTCGAGGATGTACTTGCATAATAATTTAATTGAATTGTTGAAGATGTACCTTATTTGATATGCCAAATCTTTAAAGCATAACCTCAAATCAATTATATGCCAAATACCGACGGAATTCATAAAACAGTTTTTGTTAAAAAGGAAACAGGATCATTTTCTGATAGCCCATCACCGCATTTCTCAGAAACGAAGCATTTTCGGACCCAACTTCATAGGAACTCTTTGTTTTTTATTACGTATCATACATTTTTGGAACACTCTGTAGAGGCGGGGTAGTAAGTAAAAAAAAAAAAACAACAGCTATCGATGGTCGTCATTTGCAGAATTATGAACCAAGATGTCTATATCATTATCATATGTCGTGAGAGAACAACTCGAGAAGAAATATAAAAATTCCGACGGCCGTTTTCATCCGCAGTTTTGCATTCGAAACTTTGATTACTATTCACCATTCACAGTGGAATTTCAAGCGGGCCAAATCTTAAAAATCGCCATAGCCCACATAATTAATTTACAAGGCAGTTTTCAACAAACTACCTTTATATCCGCCGGCAATGAGGCGGCTCTTAAAACTAGTGTATATTTTTCCCTTGAACATCTTTTCGAAGTAAATGCTTCATGCGCTGGCATTCTGCCTGCAAAATTCATATTGCAGACCTGGTGCGCTATTAATTTCAGGGCTGCCTGAAATTGCAAATTACGACGCCTACACAATTGCATGTTAATGCGACGCCGAGAAAATAATTTAGCCAAAGCGTCTTCCGTTTCCCGATACTTGTTGTTGGTGTCGCCATGTTTATGCTTTCAGAGACGATTAATGTTTTTAAGTAATTAGTGTATTCTGTATGCGACATATCCTTCAAGGTGAAGTGAATAATCTGTTCGGGCTAAGTTTCCACTTCCCATACACAACAGTCACTCACTCATTAATATCAGTGAATAATAGCTCATTATATGTAATTTTATTTGCATTAATGCGGAGAAACTTACATGTGCGATTTTAATGAAATCATTTTAAAATGTAATTTTTTATGAAATACCTACAGTTTTTTACATCTTCAGATGTAGAATTGTTGCATAATATTGAATAAAATCAATTAAGAAAGGAATAAATGAATTTGTATTTTTTTTCTAATTTATTTTATAAAAAGTTAGTAATTATGTTTATTAAATAATAAATAAAACGCAGTGAAACAGTAAATCATTTAATAAAATTTTTGCAAGTAACCAACAGCACAGTACATATTTTTACAATACTCTACATCACATCCACGTGTATACACGTTGTATGTGATGTAATGTAATCAAAACATTACCAGACACAAAACCTAGTGCCCTGCATTTCATGATAAATGTTCCGAAACCTAAAACTCTTTTTTTTTTCTTAAACCCGTTTCACTGGATGAAGTGATTTGCTATAAATAAATAAAAAAATTCAAATTATCTTGATATATATGAACTAAACAGTAGGATTATCAAAGAAACCTTAGAATTTTTGGGAGATCCATTAACCAAATTATTACCTTTGCTTCTGCTAAGGTATTTTTCCAGTTTCAAAGGTGACCCCAAATTTTCAAAAAGGGGATCCTGACATGGCTGAAAACTACCACCCTATCTCAATAATTCCAATCTTTGGTAAAATTATAGAAATATTATTCAAATCGCGGTTGCAAACATTTTTCGAAAATAACAATATATTAGACAATTGTCAATTTAGTTTTCACAGAAACTGCTCCACGATCCAAGCTGTTGGTAAGGTGGTGCGAGGCATAGTGGAGGGCCTTGGGAGGGAACGTCCTCAGCACTTACACTATGTGACCTCACCAGGGCCTTCGACTGGGTCTCGCACGTTGGAGAAATTAAAGCACTACGGAGTAAGGGGGATTCTCCTGGATTTTATTAAATCATACGTACAAAATAGTTCTCAGCAAGTCTTAGCAAATGATGACTTGCTTATCTGTAAAACACGGTGTGCCTCAAGGCTCTGTCTTGGGACCACTTTTATTCATAATTTATCTTAATGATATATTTAATATTTTCTTATCTGGGCACTGCATATACTTTGCTGATGACTCCTCCCATTTGGAATCTCACGAAGATATTGTTAAATTAAATTATTTGGTCTCATCAGCCGAAGAAAAAGCGGTACAGTGGTTCACTGCGAATCACCTTAAAATGAATCAAGATAAAACTCAAAAAAATAGTTTTTTCGTCTAATAATAATTCTATTAATGGAAATAATGTTAACCTCCTAGGAATTGACTTGACGATGGCCTAAATTGGTTGAGTCATATTGATAATTTGTGTAAAAAACTTTCCCCACAACTATACTTGTTAAGGCGATTATATAACTCACTGAGTTTTCAAACTATTTTAACAGCCTACCATTCTCTTTTTTATTCCCACCTGTTGTCATACGGCGTGTTTTTATGGGGAACTCTAGTCAGTCCATTAGGGCTTTTCGCCTGCAGAAACAGGTCATAAGATTGTTGGCTAATGCAGGTTTTAATGAACATTGTCAGTCCCTTTATAAAATTTAAAATATTACCACTCCCCTCTTTATATATTTTCTATGCATTACTAGAAATTCGTAAAACTAAACAAACATTAATATTAGTCCAGCCTCTGGCCACATAATAACACCATGGTTCTCGATTTAAAATCAGTTGTTGGATTACTACTAATATGCAGTATTCGCTGTAACTGCTACTCGGTGCAGTAAATGTTTAATTTGTTTACTTTAATGTAGATCTAAATATTATATTATACCAAATTTGGCTTCGTGGTTGAATAGTAAGAACTCTTACCTCTCATCCTGCCTGGAGTTCCGGGTTCGATCCCCGGTCGAAGAGCTGGAATTTTTCTAAACTAGAATTAATCCTAGCATCCTTGGATAATGAATGTGTGTCCTTTGTTTCTTGAGGTACTTTTAAGGATACAGGGGGGTAATATACTACAATGTGCAAAGAACTTGGGTCAAAATGTTTAAAATGTGTTGCGAAAGGCCATATCTCATCATTCTTCATTTTAAATATAGTTTAGATCTAGATCAACTCAGTGCTGAAAAAGAAGATTCTTCATTTGTTTGTAGTATAAATTTCGCTTTATTATAAATTGCACAAATGTTGCAAGAATATTACATGATATTGCAAGGTATTACACAAGTATTACATAGCATTGCATAGTATTACACAAGTATTGCAAGATATTACATGGCATTGCATGGTATTACACAAGTATTTCAAGACATTACATGGCATTGCATAGTATTACACAAGTATTGCAAGATATTACATGGAATTGCATGGTATTACACAATTATTGCAAGTATTACATGGCATTGCATGGTATTACACAAGTATTGCAGGATATTACATGGCATTGCTTTAATATTCCTAATTTTACTATTTATTACAACAAATCAAATTATAATCAAAATGATGGGAGTAATAGTGTATTACAAAAATAATATTCCTGCTAATGTGGTCAATTTCGCACTGACTGAAACTAAGTTACTAAGATTCTCAATTGAAATAAATAAAGTCAATATAGGTTTCGTTGCTTCCTATAGACTTCCGTCCACAAACTTGAACACTTATATAACCGAACTAGGACAATTCATCACTGAAGTACATAAAAATAAAATTGAAATATTTCTAGGAGATATTAACATTAATTTGCTTGATACAAATTCAATAGAGGTGAATAATTACATAAATATGTTGACAGAGAATGGGTATATATCATATATAAACTCATGTACGAGAGTAACGGAAACTTCACAAAGTATCATAGATCATATATTTATTAGGCAGAATAATGATACTAATACTTGCACTAAAATCAACCCTATGATTATTGAATCAAATATTACCGACCACTACATCACATCAGTAGTTTTAGAATTTCTTAATAATGATACATGTAATAAAGAGTCAAAAAATAAAGTTATTAGTAAAATTAATTTTAAAAAATTAAAAAATATATTAGAACAAGAAACTTGGCAAGAAGTAATAAATTGTACTCAAACTCAAGACGGCAATATTTTTATTAAAAAAATTCATACGGTAATGAAAAAATCCTCAAAATCTATAATTGTCAAAAATAAATTCTACAAATTAAAGCCGTGGATAACTGATGGATTAATAAATTCTATTAGGCACAGGGACTACCTAAAAAGAAGGTTAATAAAAAAATTATTCACCTGAACTTAAGAAACAACATGCAGAATATAGAAATATGCTGAATAAATTAATCAGAGATGACAAGAATCAATATTATAAAAATCAGCTTGCAGATACACAAGGAAATTGTAAAAAAAATTGGAAAATTGTAAATGGTGCCTCAAATTCGACAGCAACACATAAACAAATTAAAAACACCAATATATTAAATGATGAAGGACTAGAAGTAACAAGTAATATAGAAAAGGCTAATGTTTTTAACGATTATTTTATAAATATTGGCACAAAAATGTCTGAAAAAATTGATAACCTGCTTAATAATATCCTAGAAAATGATTCCATGCTATCATCGATATTCCTTAAACCTGTAAAAGAAAATGAAATCATTGAAATAATTAATTTAAAAAATAACTCTTCAGCTGGACCAGACGGGATATCAGCTAAAGTAATAAAATCCATACACTTATATAATTAAACCATTAATACATTTAATTAATTTAACATTTAATACTAGTCTAATACCATACCAATGGAAGGAGTCAAACGTTATCCCCGTGCATAAATCTGGTGATTACAAAAATCGGAACAACTACAGACCTATCTCAGTTATCAATAATTTTGCTAAAATATTCGAAAAATGACTTAAAAACAGACTGGTGGAATTTTTTGGTAATCATGATGTGATCACAAAAGACAATTTGGCTTTAAAAAAAATATAGGTACGGAGCATGCTGTGATGGACTTAATACAAGAAATTGTAGCAAACCTAGACAAATCAAAAAAAAAGCATGGCTGTATTTCTCGACTTGGCGAAAGCTTTTGATACCGTGCCACATCAACTGTTACTAAATAGACTCCAAAGCAATGATATACGTGGACCTACACTATGTCTAATAGAACATTATCTCACAAATAGAAGACAATGCGTAAAAATTGATGACGTATACAGTGACTCGCCCAACATCACCATGGGCGTACCACAAGGGACTGTATTGGGTCCAATACTTTTCCTTGTGTATATAAACAGCATTACAAAATTAAAACAATTTCAAGGCCATTTAGTTTCTTATGCTGATGACACTGCCATTGTATTTGGGGAAAATTCATGGGACACAGTATATAGCAATGCAGAAGAAAGTTTAACACTGATTTCTAAGTGGCTAAACTTTAGTTTATTGAGCTTAAATATTCAAAAAACTAAATTCCTAACATTCACCTTATTAGCTACCGATCAACTTACTAGAGAATTACTGCATATACATACTAATACATGTTTACAACAAATAAATTGTAGTTGCCCCAAAATTGGGAAAACCAGTACTATCAAATATTTAGGAGTTATGCTTGACCATCATCTAAGATGAGACGAGCATGTTACTTATGTATGTCACAAAAAAAATTAGACAACTTACGCATAAATTCTTTACTTTAAGGGATATATTAGATAGGAAAAATCTGATGACTATATATAAATCGCTAGTAGAATCACTGATTAGATATTATATTATTATCTGGGGGGGGGGGTTACGTAATAATGTAATAAATATTCTGCAAACAGCGCAAAATAGTATTCTAAAGATAATTTTAAAGAAAAAAAAACTCTATTCCTCTACACAATTATATAAAGACGCTGACGTATTCAACATAAGAAATCTCTTTGCTTATCACTGTTTACTACACATGTATGATAAGAACCCCTCACCAGCCCATTCTAGATATGAAACCAGTTTTATAGAAAATAGGTCTATAGGATTGCCATTAGTCAAAAAAAGCCATACACTAGGGCTGGGAAAAATAATCGATTAATCGAAAAATAAACGATTAATCGATCATTTGATTAATCGATTATTTGATTAATCTATTAATAGATTATTTTCGATTAATCGACATAATCGATTATTTTTCAATAATCGTTAATCGATTATGACTTTTGACAATCGCCCAGCCCTACATCCTCATTATCTATTTTTTTACTTAATACAATTATTATAGTATAGTCATATAAATAAACAGTATGTAAATAAAATTAAAAATAACCCTAAGATGAATCCTACAGCTCCGTAAATTAGGGGTGGGCAAGAGAATCAAATAATCGATTAAGGCTGGTTAAAATCGACTATAGTCGATTAATCGCTTTTACGATTAATAGATTAAAACCGATTTTCGATTATACGATTATTTGATTAATCGATTAATCAAATAATCGATTAATCAAATAATCGATTAATCAAATAATCGATTAATCAAATAATCGATTAATCAAATAATCGATTATACTTACTATTATATGTATTGTATATTGCAATTCTAATATATTTTAGGTAATAGGTTACGCCCTCGATCGAACTAATACTATAAAATTGCTTGTACTGTAGCCCTCAGTTAGAACCAGTACAGGCCCTCCAATTTTTACAGACTAGTTCGAAAACTTGAGTTAACAGTGGTACAAGCTGTAATGTTTGTTAGTCTGAAGATATAGGTATTTGTCGATCTTGAAAAATATAAGTCTACTTTGGGCGACGGATCATTTTAAATGTTGCACTTTAGAGGAATATGAAAACGCTGCTAAACCTTTGGCAGGCAATAAAAATTTCAAACAGCGAAATTGCATTGGGCCTCGTCAGATTGCAAGTTACACCATTGTTCTAGTTATTAAAATAAAACTGTTTTTCATACTGAGCCCAAACGTTAACAAATATTTTTAATTAGAAATTTTAATAATGTTTCTGACCGCAAACATTGACGTCTTCTGGGCTATTTTTAAAGAAGTCGAGTGGTTAAATATTTAAATATATTTCTAGGAAAGTTTTGTAGAAGCAAGAATGGTAAATATGTTTATAATAATGTATTTACGATGTTTTAAATTATACATTTTATTTAACAAAAACAGACAGATACAAGTCTTTTTAACAACCGGGAAGAAATAATTGTACACAATGCGTGTGTTTTTGAAAATCCGTACGATGTTCAATCAGAGGCAGTAGGTGGTCATTCAATTGGTCATCTGCCGATCAGTTTCTCTGGAAATCTGGTAACATATAATGAGGACATGCGCGATTTCCCTCTCTATGAATACAAGGACAATATTACCATCCCCCAAAATTCTTCTCGAGTCTTGAAAGTATTGACGTGGACATGGAAAAACCCTTTTTCGTCTTCTAGATTTTTTGTTAGTATGCAGCTTTTCATAATTTACTCAACAAATTCAATACTTTTTGGTTAAAAAAAAATGAGTTATAGAAAAAATTCACCTTGAGATATATCGTGAAAACAAGTATTGAACTGAAAATTGTATGTAATTTAGTGGCCTCCTGCCACACGAGCGATTTCTGTGTCACATTTCAGCGAGTTCACAACGAATTATTAACACTATAAAAATATCAAGCAAGCGGCTTTTTATTATAAATTGCCTTTTAAAGCATTATTGCATTATTAATGTTTAATTTATGACTTTGTAAATTAATTTCAAACGTTCTGGTGAAACGATAAAGGTATTCTACAACCTTATTTGTAATTCATTTACATGGCCGGAGAAATGAAGGGGGTTTGCAAAAACACGAATGTAAAGACGTCGAACACACGCGTAATATCCAAGTATACTGAGACTAATTGTTGGTTCTGAAAAAATGGTAGTTCCTCAGCTGGGAATCGAACACGAGACCCCTGCTTGTGCAGGTAAATGCACTTATCTGTCACACGTCGACATCAGCAATATTATTACTTGTGCATTTTTGAAGTTCATTCTCTGTACTCTAATCTGACAGGTAAAACCTGGTCCATCATTTCTAGATGGATTTTTTCTTTCAACGTTGTTTTACAGTAGGTATGGACCTATGATGTAAAGATAACACTGACATAGTTTTCCACGAAACACCAAAACACTATACACTGCACTCGACGCGCGTTTTGCCAACCAAGTTGGCATCATCTGGGGATGATTAAAACTGATCATGAAACTAAATTGCTTCCGATTCAGTGATAATTTCTTCGAACAACATGAAGGAACGGCAATGGATAACTCTTTGTCACAATTCATTGCCAGTCTCTTTGTTTCGCGTCAGTTAAATTTGCATATGAAATTGCAAACTCTGGACAACTATAATTTTTAGATGTATTAATAATTAGAGATAGTAAGAATAAGTTCGAATTTGACATATACAGAAAAGATACTAGTACTCTAAGATATATCCCTAAGGACTCTCACTATTGTGCTGAACACAAAATGGCGATTTTTAATGTTCAAATCGATCATCTAAACCTTCCCCCCTCAATAAGTAGAGGATTGAAAAAGAAAAGGCACTGATTAAGGATATAATTGCGAGTAATGGATATTCTCTAAGTTTTATTGATAAAATAATTAGAAAACGAAAATTTAAAGTCACTTCGAAATTCCGCGACCTTTCAAAATGAAAGTGAAAATCCGAAATTAGCATCGATTCCATTTGATCCACGATTCATCCGTGAGATTGGTAAGATTTTTAATGATATAGGTATGACAGTGGTTCATTCATCGCGAAATATACTGCAACAACTTTTAAGCAATCCAAAAAACAAAATTGAAACAAACGAAAAGTCGGGGATTTATGAAATTAGAAGGACTGTAATCAAAAGTATGTTGGACAAACTAGATGATCAATTCAAACTAGATTTAAAGTGCATATCATCTCAAATATGGTAGAACAGATAAGTCTAGTGTTGCCCAACATGCGTTTGAGAACAACCATAAAATAGATATTAGCAATTTAAGATTAATTAAGAATGTAACATATACTAGACAGCTGGAGGCATACTTGAAAGCTTGGAAATCACAAAGTGTAGAAATACCATGAATAGTTACAAGGGCCAATCCCAAATAGCCCGCTTTATCACAAACCGGATAATAGTTTAGGTATAAATAGGACATTGTTAGCATAAAATTAGTTTTAATCATCTCCAGAAGATGCCAACTTGGTTGGCGAAACGCTCGTCTAGTACAATATATAGTTTAGATGTTTCGTGGAAAACGACGTCAGTGTCACAGTAGGTAATTATTTTTATTTTTAAAAAGTGTTTAAAAATTATTGCCTCATTACTTTGGAACTGTGCCGGTGGTTTTCGAAACATTAAACGAAGTATCCACGTGGGAAATTCCACTAATACGTGGTCTCACGCGGAGTATGTCCAAACGGTTGGTTATTGTCCTCAGGGTATATAGGGAAAGCAAATAGACTTTTTTATGATATAAGAGGTGACATATAATTCTAATCTCGTTCGCTTACGTGCTGTGTAGTATTTCCAGACGTAGATGAGTGGAATGAAATGATATATCGGTATATCTGAGGAAACCAATTCATTGTTCTTTTGTTTGTGTCATCTGAAACGTGTATTTTACTCTCAGATAAAATTAGGAAGGATTAATTCCTGTGGCTTTCCAACCCTTTTGTGATGGTATTTTGTTATGGAAGTTAAATTATCATGTTCGCAGATACAAAATGCCAGTTTCTTTGTTTATCTGTTGAGGTCATTAAAATTTGTGAAACCCAATATTTTAAAAACATGAACCTCGGATAGGCACCTTGACATTGTTTCGACATCGTTTTAATTTTAGAGATGCACTTTTAAGTAAATACCATGTTACCCCTTTAAATTGTAATATCTTCCTCGCGCCAATGTCCTTGACTCTGAAGACGGTCTTGGATGGCAGGAACCAAGTAGGACTATTATTTTTTATCCCTGGAGCTTTTTCAGCAATGGGCCCTTTCTCTCGTCTTTACACCACCCTCCCCCACACCCCACACACAAATGTGGTTGGTGTAGGCGATTTTGTCAAACCTGTCCTGGCTTGATGGACCCTGCGTGCTAGGTCACCTATTCTGGCGTTCTTCTGCCTTGGTGATCTTTCTGCGCTGGCTTGTTTTACCCACTGTTACGGGCGCAGAGTGATAAGTGCTGCAGTGGAGTGCCCTGCATCCTAATGATTTGAATATTTGGAATTTGTCTGAATAGTAAGGCGACAAATGCCGTCATACACCTGAGCCCGTTTTTTCCAGGATTTTTTTTTCTAATTTTGGTCTCAGAAATCGGCCCACGAGAGACCGAGCAGAATACAATCATTTAAATATAACTTTGTAACACTTCCTATCCACAGTGTATAACGCTCGTGTAAAAAAGTTGTTACTCAGTTTGCTTAAACGTGGTTTATGCACAAAGACGCTCCACTTTTTACCACATTTTAGTCAGGGAACACCTAAACCATACTTTTTCCAATCGATGGATAGGTCGGGGTGGACCTGCTGGGTCACCTGATCTAAACCCGTTGTATTATTTTCTGTTATTTGAAATCAATTGTTTATTCTATTCTCGTGAATAATCTTGCGTGTGAAACTATCAGAAATGAACCCAGAATTATTGACCGTGTCAGGAATTAATGGTGCGGCGCAGTGATGCCAAACGTCTAATAGCGGCAAAAAGTCAGAGTTCCCGAAGTCATTTTTTCTAGTTTTAATCTCACTCGTATGTGTTCTTGTAGTCCATATTTTCAGAGTCATGAAGTTTTTTCAACAAATATTGCTCCCTCGATAAACTAATAAGAAATCGAGTTCGCAAAAGTAATAGTAGATGTTCCAGTTTTACAGTAAAATTATGTTTAATTAAAGTTATTGCGTCTGACGTAAACACTAAACCATTTAAAAACTGATATTATCCTGGGAAAATACAAAATGTATTTATTTGTTATTTTTCATAGTAATTGCGGTTTTAATCCTACTGGAAACACAGAAGATTCTAATAAAAGCTTTGATGTAATTAAGAGCAGCTTAATCTAAAACCTAATTGCAGGCAAGCTTGTACTAAATACTCCAAATTGCTCCAAAGAAATACATTTTACGTTATAATTGTTACTCCTTCATATTTTGCCACATTTCTCATAACTAAATCTTTCCCACAAAGTAGAAATAAATAATTATTTCAACGAAATGTCTGGAAATTAATGTGTCATACATATAAAAGGACAAAGAATACTTCTAGTGAGAAAATATCTCGATTAATTTTCATAATTTTTTGATATGATGTAATTCTCATCATTGCGATGAAAAGTCTCCACAGGCTCAACTCAATCGTGTGACTAGTTTTCGAGATACAGGGTCTTTAAAAGTACCAATAAAAAAGTGTGCCTTGTCCTTTCAATTCTGCTAATACTATTTTAACTAGAAATGAATAATGTGGAAAATGCAAATATTCTGCGAAAGTACCCTCCATTTTTCTTGAAAACCATGTCATTGTCACCCTCTTCTTCATTTTCAGATGAAGTAGTATTCTCGTTCAAATTTATAATAAATTTATTTCCACTATTTATATGAAATTTGGCAATTTTTAAATAATCATCCCCAATTGTAATTACTTTCCTAATTCTTTTTTCCCAATCTTCCTTGTTAATTTTTGAGACTTCATTTTGAATTAACTCACGACTTTTTTATCGAATTTCGGAAAAATATTTCCTTTTCTGACATTTTTCTTCAATTTACATCAAATTAATTCAATAGGGTTGAAAATACAGACATATGACGGTAATCTCAACACTTTATGGCCATGTCTGTCCGCTACAATGTCTACAATATACTTCTCATAATTTTTCGTTTGCAGGACTTCCAACAGTTGTGCTTTATTATAATTTTCCTCATAATAAAGATTATGTTCCATTAAAAAAAAAATTGTAACTCCAGCTTGGTAGAACTCTTGTTAGGAATTTTATACAGTTGTCTCGAATGGTACTTCATATTGTCAAGAACAATAACGCTATTCGGTTTTAATTTTGGAATTAGGTTATTTTCAAACCATTCCTCAAATATGTCTTCCTCCATGTTCTTGTGGTAATCCACGTTACAGTCTTCAATGTTTTTTTCGCACAGTTTCAATGTATTATCAACCTCTCCATCAACTGATCCACAGTGTAATATAATCAGTCGAGTCCCTTTATTAGGGGGCAATGCGATTGGTTGACACTTCCTAGATCCATCAGTCCATCCTTTTTTACGATGTCATGAGTATCATACCAAGATTCATCTAGATAATAAATTGGTCTATTTTCCCATCTTTCTTTTTTACCTCCTCTAGATATGAATTTCGCCAATCCACTATTCGTCTACTTTCCATAATGGCCATTAATAGTTTGATATTTATATCCAATTTTTCTAGCCAAGTTCCAAAAGTTCTTTTGGTATATTTTAGATGATAATTCATTTCTTTTAATTTTCTGTCTACTACGTCAATGGAATTACATTTTACTGATACGCGTCGTAAACTAAAGTTCTTAAGCGTTTTGCTAATGATGGGTCCAGAGTTTTCGATTGACCGGCGTCGGATAGTTGTTTTCTTGGGAGGGCACCTTCTTTCACCAGTTTGTGTATTGTGGGACAGGGATCGTTAGTGAGAGATGCTGTTTCACCTAGTACATCTATATCATACAAATTAGGGTCATTAGCTCGTCGCTTCAAAAGATTATTGTAAACATTAAGGCAAATTTGTTTTGCTTGCTCTTTCGAATGTAGCCGATTTTTTCTTTCTGAAAACACTAATGGACTTTGACTTTCTTTATCACTGTAATCACTATTACTTTCATTTTCACAAACACAATAAGATGTAGACGTAGTGGCTCTCCACGGTCGAAAAATTTTTACATCAAATACCCTCTTAAATTATTTTTAAAAACACACCAGCATATAAACAGATATAAAATACTGATTACTTATATTACACTATTACAAAACTCACTGCAACACGATAACCTTCTTAAATTATTTTCAAAAACACACCAGCAAATAAACAGATATAAAATAATGATTACTTATATTACACTATTACACAACTCACTGCAACACGATAACCTTCTTAAATTATTTTCAAAAACACACCAGCAAATAAACAGATATAAAATAATTATTACTTATATTACACAATACCACAACACGATAACCTTCTTAAATTATTTTCAAAAACACACCAGCAAATAAACATATAAAACAATGATTACTTATATTACACTATTACACAACTCACTGCAACACGTTAACCTTCTTAAATTATTTTCAAAAACACACTAGCAAATTAACAGATATAAAATAATTATTATTTATGTTATAATTTTATACTTACTGTAAAACAAACGAGTGATGGCGAGCGGTGGGAATGTGCCGTTGACCAAATTTCAACATAATCCCACTCAGCTAGAGCAGAGTAACAAATGTTTCAGAGGCGTTACATTTATCAGCTCTGTTTTTGTGATTATTTGTTATATCTTATATTGTTTTTATATGTAAATATCAGATACTTACTCGTATTAACTGATGTTGACCTATGAAAACAATGTAGCGATTGGGTAATATATATTATTTCTTATGTAACTATTTTGTTTGCATTTACATTAATTTATTATAATTTACACGCCACTGCTATTCTACTTCAGTTTGTTGCAACAATTATAGTTGAGTAGGGCGTAACGACATCTGCGTGATATATTTCTCACCGCTCGCCTGCTCCCGTCTGCTTTGCAGTACAATATATCCTATAACACACTGCTAGAACGAATTGGTAACAAAATTAAGTGACCCTGAAGTATCGCATCATGTAAGCTAAAGTCTGCCTCGGTCGCGTACAAACAAAAACAACAATCATCGTTCTTGCTGTAATGTAAGCGGTGTAAAAGACGGAAGATGCCATGTGTTAGACATTTCCTGCCCTCATATCGCGTCTTACCCCGCACGTACCGTCACTATATCGATTTCTCACACTATATTGTAATATTGCAATACAGGATAGGTATGCAATAATGCAAGGTACATACCGTTACAAAAATAGTTTCACAATATTTTCATCTATCACTTACGCAATGAAGCATGTAATTTAAGGCCAATAAATTTTTTTATGTACAATAATTTTCTAATTAATATTATCTACAATTTAAAAGATGTTAACAACAATTTGTCAAAATATGTAAAGCTAGACTAATTAATTAGTAAAACTTATGTTCTTAAACTTATAAAATTTCGAATTTACTATTAAGCAACTAACGCCAAATCCCTTGGCAAATGTTTATAAATAACCGGTTTATTTTTTATTGATCTACAAAGCAATAGTTGAAAATATTGTGGAATTATTTTTGTAGGGGTATGTGGTTGCGTATCAAATGTTGTATACCTATCCTGTATTGCAATAGTAAAATACGAATAACTCCAAATCGATGGCTCCTATCCAAATTTAGTAAGAGCACATTTTTTATGCAGTTTTTAACATTGGTGCCTTTTTTTTGTTTTCAATGTAAAAAAACACCTCTGCCAAATACTTGGGGATCAGAACTTCCTCACCGTAGTAAAACGCGACGTGTGGAGTTTATAATAAAAATAATTTTTAACGTAATTTTGACGTTTCAAAAAGTCACATTTTGACGTTTTAAAAAAGTCACTTTGACGTTTCAAAGAAGTCACATTTTTTGACGTTTCAAAAAAGGCAAATTTTGACGTGTCAAAAAAAGTCATATTGGTGGAATGTCACTAATATTTTTTTTAGATCGATAGATAGAAAATTTTTTCTGTCTGAAATTTTGTATATCGTCATAATTCTTTGAGATTCGTCCAGAAATGCAATAAAAATTTTCAAAATTTTTTTTACGATTACATAACATGAAATTAATAAATGATCCAAATTAAATTTTTGCAACTTGACGTTTCGAATTTATTGGCAGGTATTTGTAGCTCCCTTATGAACTGCTTAAGGCAAATGTTTATATACAAAACTCAACTTATTTTTTCTAGTTCTATCACCCCCCCTTGAATGAAGATACTTAATTATGGGACACCCTGTATATCAAATTAAAATAAATTAATGCATATATCCAATAATTAATATACCTCAGAAAAAAAGATGCACGATACGGACAGTGGTGTTTCGGAATTATTGTTTTTGATCAGCGCAACATAGCATAACGATTGGGATCAAGGTAGGGTTTAATTCGTGGACCCCAATCATTATGTTTTGTTTACCTTGTCAGGTGGAGATGAGCAGTACACACTGATTGGTCGTCGAGACCCAAAATTTGTCATTTGGACACGAATGGAGTAACGTGTGCTATACTTTGCACCTATCGATTTATTGTCCTTAATATATTCCCATCTGTATCATGTAACAAGCTAGACTGTGCTGATGCGGTCAATAATTTCGAAACACCCACTGGTCTTCGTAGTTTATTTATTTATTTCAGATACACCATCCAACAGTATTTGCATACTAATTATAGGATGGGAATACAGCATAATCAACAAAAAAAAAAAATAAAAGTAATAATAATAATTACAAAAAAAAAATAAAAATAAGAATTTTAATTACAAAAAAAAATAAATTGGCAATTGAAAATTGACAATTATTACAATGCATTTGCAGCAGCAAAAAAAGAAATACATTAAACAGCACTTATATTACTTCTTACAAATAACTTTTTGATCGAATTAATGCTACAGATAAAAATATCCAAATTATCTTGAACGGAATGATAATTGTTGCATAAACAAAATAAAGGTGAAAATTTAAGTAAATTGGTCCTTGGTGTTGGTAAATAGAAAGTGGCAGTGTGCCTAGTTGCGATTAAGGTAATATTAAAATTAAGTTGACTTAAAATAGAAGGGCAGTCAATCTTATTATGAATAATATTACGTAAGAATATAAGAGAATGCATTTGTCTTCTATCTTTTAGACACAACATATTATGCCTAGTTAATAGTTGTTTATGTGGCGCTCCAATAACTGGGTAAATGCCATCAATCTTAAAGCATACGTATTTTAAAAATTTGCGTTGTATACTTTTTAAATTATTACTTATGTTTGATACCCAGGATTCCAAATTATACTAGCATATTCTATCTTAGACAGAACAAAAGAATTAAATATTAAAAATAAAACGTCAGTGTCATTAAACCCTCGTGAATGCCTATAACGAAATCAAGGTTTTTGTAACTAGAAAGTACAACAGCATTAATATGAAGATTAAAGCTCAGCTTTGAATCAAAAATAACTCCTAAGTCTTTAAATTCAGTTACTCTATTTAGAGACATATTATTGAGTGTATAATTGTAAATATACGGTTCGGTTTTTTTTGTGAAAGACAGAACGTTACACTTTTGCACATTCAGTGCCAAGTTATTTTTTACACACCAGTCATTAATTTTATTCAAATTTATTTGCAATTGAAGGGAATCGCAGATAGAATTAATATCACAATAAATTTTCAAATCATCTGCATACAGAAGACAATTGGCGTCAATCATATTTACAATGTCATTGATAAAAATAACGAAAAGAAGAGGCCCAAGTATGGAACCCTGTGGTACACCAGATGAAGCAATGAATTGGCCAGACTTGAAACCGCGGTATGCCACGTATTGGCGCCTGCACTGCAAGTATGCTGAAAAAGGTTTTGACAGTTTATCTGAAAAACCAAACTGCTTAAGTTTATACAAAAGAATACTGTCGAACGCCTTACTAAAATCTGTATAGATTACGTCAACTTGTCCACCAGATTCGGAAAAGTACTGTGTCAAGCAAAAAAAGATTAGTAGTGGTAGACCGACCCTGCATGAAACCATGCTGAAAGTCGCTAATCAAACCATGAGTGCTGTCATAAATTGCTTTATGTAGTAACATTTCAAAAAGCCTTGTTGTGTTTCTTCTTTTTTTTGTGTATACGACACAATTCCCGTTTGTTTATTTATAAATAACGCGTTTTAGATAGACCTTTAATCAAAATAAATTGTATTAAAAAATTGTAGTGGTAAAGATCTGTGGCCATTTACCAGACTACTTTAAAAATGTGCCACCTTGGAAAACTTCTGAGTGTGCACTCATGACGCTTGCACCACTAATTAATGTACTTTATAAAGTAGTCGACATTACATAAAGGAATTTTTCTTTACACTCACAAAGTAATCCGAGTCTTATCGCATGAAAAGTAAGTAGGATTAAGCACTTTTGACGTCGTAAATGGCACCTTTTATCTTAGAAAGCAAATTAGGGAGCGAGTAAATATTTGTGATATTAAAATAATTTGCTTCCGCCTTGTTTATTCTTCCCAAATTGTGTTTATTTTATTGTCTTGCGCAGGAAATAATGATGAGGGGCTTGGTAAATATTGTATCATACAAGCAGTAAACGTTGTAAATATAGAAATCAGTTAGGTTCCTATGTCATTTATATTTTCGATTCACAGCAGCGTTGTACAGGGTGGTCCGCAAAGGCGTTGGCGATCAATATTTCCTTGTTTTTCCAAAACAATATTTCAAGTAAAATGTGTTTTAGTCCGGAAAAAGTAGATTAACGTGGCAACACCGCAATCGTAAGTGATGGAATAAATTCATTATTTGTTAAACTAAGAATTATTAAATATGATTTGAACGAAACAACTACTCAGCGGGCAAATACCCCGACCTGCATTGAATTACACCTTCAAATCATGATAGATCGATAGCCAATATCATTTGGCAATTCCTAACCAGACATAGACCGGTTTCGAACTTATTTGTTCTCCTCAGTATGCCATAGGTTATGGAACAGACAAATGACAGTGGCCAACCTGCTAGGCATATACTAAGGTAAATTGAGTAGTGGTGAGAGGTATGAAACTTCTCGTATGGTCCAAATGCTACTATCCGACCGACATGAGAAGGTTCATACCTCTCACCACTACTCAATTTACCTTAGTTAGTATATGACTAGCAGGTTGGCCACTGTCATTTGTCTGTTCCATAACCTATGGCATACTGAGGAGAACAAGATGGTCTAGGTTCGCACCCAACGACCCCAGAAAGAGAATGTTTGAGCAGGTGTTACCGGCAGTCACATAATTAGACTCTTTTTTATACAGGAAAATTCAATAATGGAAAGATATTTGTCTTCGTTAACAAAGAATATGGTTCCTGCAATAGAAGCTCTTTATTCTGAAGACACGATGATTTTGGTTTCAAGACTTCGGATTAGAGTTCAGAAATTATTTACATTATTTTTCCAAACAGGTGGATTGGACGTAGAAATTACGTAGAGTGACCGGCCTGGTGACCTGATTTGACCCCTTGTAATTTATTTATGGGGCCACAGAAAAGACCAAGTGTACAAGGAACGACCAAACGACTTATACGACCAGTGAGCTCAAATTATTGATGCAATGAAGGCAATAGGAGGTACAGTTGCGAATATAAAGCGATCTTTTATGGATAGATTAGAACTGTGTATTCAAAACAACGCAAACATTTGATATAGTTGATGTGCCTAAGTATTTGAATATCGTATAATTATTGCTATTTTGGTTAAATCTTATTCTTAGTACTACTTACGAGTATCGTTATCGGCTATCAACAATTTATCAACTGCGTACTAGATCTAAAGATTTTTATACGTTTTCGTTTGACATGAAAACAATGAAAACGTAAATATAAATTAAAAGGCTGATATAAGTGGGAGCTATATTTAATTGGTTTAATCTATAAACGATTGTTTTCCTAGAATTTCGTTCGATGATTGGAAAACCTCATTATTTATGTGCATATAAATTTTATGCTGCCCCGGCCTCTTATATTCTTGGCAGTATGTTTTTCGTAGTTCACGTTTTGCATTTATATTTTGCTGTACTGTCTTTAATGACCGCATAAATTTTATTAAATGGTCCAAGAGGATTTATTGGATTTTCGGTACAATACAAATTTGCCTGGTTACGCATCAAAAAATGCTTATTCCAAAATAAAACACATCAGGATGCCTCGAAATAAATATATATAAACCAACGGGATGTTGCAGAAATTAAGATGTCTGGGGAACTTGATTTTGAGGCTGTAGAGGTCAGGAAATTTGGGTGTCTTGCAAATGTATATCTCGGAGTGCCACAAGGCTCAGTTCTAGGCCCACCTTAATTTGTTATTTCTATGAACTACAGTTGCTTATTTTAAAAATTGTAGAACTATTTATATGTTGATGGGTTCAGAAAAGCTTTTTATAATGAATATGTTCTTAAAATTCGTATTTTATTGCGTACTATTATTGATTCTTTGCATAGAAAAGATACCGAACAAAAGGGATCCTGGGCTTCAGTAGATTTTTCTGAAATTTTTTGTACAATATATTATTACCCAGGATGACACTTGTATATGCGGAAAATTTTTGTGAGCCTACAGGGGTACCAGAAAACAGGTCCAAAAATTCCTTCTTTTGCAAAATTTATATTTTTTTCTTTGGATACTAATATCCTTTAAAAAATCGATTAATATAAGATTTTGAAGTATATATTTATTTAACGAAGTGTCCTATAATCAAAATATACGAGGTGCTATGATTGTTAATGATAAATACTAACTTTTAAAGTTTTGAAAAATGTATTTTAGATGCAAACTATTGATAAAAATATTGAAGGAATAAATACTTATTTTGTACGTTTTTTGAAGCTATTTCAGTTTCTATAATTAATGTGTACGTAATATTTTTATTGTTAATATATTGAAGAATAGTAGTGTTTTACTCGGTTCCTTGTGATATCGAACTACCACATAGTAACGGCTTCTTCAATCAACTTTTTTTAAAACTTTTTAATTTTGCGAAGTATGCCTTGACGTTATTTTGTTATTATGGCTGCCACTTAAATAATTCATTAACTGTCAACAATTGTTTTATACGAAAACTGTAAAATTATAATTTTTTAAAATGATACAATGTTGTACTTGTGGTCGGGAAAACTCAAATTGCTAAATATATGACGAAAATGATATTAATGAAGAGCGGAAGAAAAATGTCGAAAAATTACATAGAAATCGGTTTCGTTTTAATGAAATTATGTTAAACAAACAGTCCAGAATTTGTTTAAACTGTAAAAGAAGAATATACAGAGTAATTGAAATGGAAAATAATCCGTTGGCAATCTCTATGGACGTTATAGTACAGTATAGCACAATGAATTGTTTTGTTTGTCAGAGAATTTGTCGATTTCGAGTAAGCATTGATGCAAGAATAGAGTCTTTCTTAAGAACTGGAATTTATTTACTCCTTGAAAACACGATGCTGTAATCAACATTTAACCGAAAATGGATTAATACAACTAGAGTTTATGAACAATCTCATATCTGTACCGCTACGAATAAGCATGACGGGACCAGAAACCGGTGAATGGTTTAGAAAAATTAGGCAATATGCTCAGAAAGTATCATCTTCAAAATACGAAGATGAGGCCAATTTTGATGACAATGACTTTAAATCCATTACATCTTTAAATAAAAAAACCAATTTCGAGAATTATTTCAATTCTACAATCCTGTACAATATGACGGTCATTTAAGGAATGTCACAAAGAAACGTTTAATCACTTCTTTAATGAAATGAGACAGGGATTATCAGATACCTGTTTGAAAACACTATTGAATTACTCGTGCCGACAAAATGTAAGTATAGCTGTTACCATTGTAAAACAGAGCCTTATGGTCACATTTGTACCTGGAAAGTTAGGATTTGATTGTCCTGAAGTTCAAAATAAAGAACAATTCATAAATAGCCATGTCACCAGATTTTCAAATATTCTCTACAAACCTGAACCAGAATATCCAAAAGCAATTGTATACCCTGACTGTACATATTTAAAAGTTCCAAAAAGCTCCCATTTTCAAATTCAACGACAGTCTTACTCTTACCATAAAAAGTATAATTTGTTAAAAGTAGTCGCTCCGGATGGATATATTTTAGATGTACATGGTCCATACTTCTCGGATTTTCGTAATAATGGCGCAGCAATTCTTTTACATGACATGACCCAAGATCAACACAGATTAAGAGAATAAGTTCAAGAAGGTGATATATTTGTTGTAGATCGTGGCTATAGGGATGCTGTTCCGTTTCTTGAGAAACTGAATTTAAACTACGAAATTCCACCTCACCTGTTACGTAATCAAAGGCAGTTTACCACAGAGGAAGCGAATCGTTCGAGAGTTATTGCAAAAACACGTTGGATAGTGGAATCAAGAAATGGACAATTAAAATCAGTTTTTAAACGTTTTAGGGATATGATACCAATTCAACACTGTGTACACTTGTCAGATTTTTTGAAAATTGCGTGCGCTATATTAAACAGATTTCACGAGCCTATTCGCATGCAAGATGCAAATGAGGAGCTTGCACAACATATGTTAGAAATTAAAAATGGATGTAACATTAATTTGCTTCAAACAAGAGTTCTGCAACATCAAATGCTTCGTGCAAGAGGTCATGGCCCCTGGATTAACATTCACGAATATGACTTGGAAGGATTTCCTAGACTTAATTATGATTACCTAAGACTGAAAACTTTATGAACCTAGCAAGTTCGATTATCTCCAAGATATGTTCAAGACACCACAAATCGCAACCCAAATAATGAATTTATTTCTCAAACTCAGTTATTTGAACCAGGCTTATAAGAGAAAAAATATTCTCTTGCTTTACTCAGTCGGTGAGAAATTTAATTTTTATTTCCTACCTTGAAAATCCTGATCAAAATGTGGATCCTATATCAGGAACATATTGCACATGCATAATGGGAGCAAGGACATTTGGAGTTTGTGTTCATGTAGCTAGTTTGTTGTGATAGGTACTTGGAATTTGCTAGACGTGAACAAAATGTGAAATATCCATCAAATATACTTTTGGGAGTTGTTTTAGATGCGGTCAATAGAGAACAAAATCATGTTGAATTAACTGATTTGTATTTAATTATTTTAGTATCTTTGGATGATTTTTTTAAAGGGAACAAATTATATGCTCGATATTTTATTCCCAATGCATATTACATTTTCCAGTTACTTTATCCAAATGCATGACAAAAAACTAAATATTCGATAAAAATAATAGACGCTCGATAAATCTAATAAATGCTCGATATAACATTTATATGCTTGTTAAAATAATAAATATTCGATAAAAATAATAGACACTTGAAAATTAAAATGATTGCTCCATACCAAATTCACATGTTTCTTAAATTATTAAATATTCGAAAAAAATAATATAAGCTCAATAAATATAACGAATGCTCAGTACCAAATCCAAATGTTTCCTAAATTAATAAATATTCGTTAAAAAATCATAGAAGCTTGATTAATTTAAGGAATGCTTAGTACCAAATTTAAATGCTTCCTAAATTAATTAATATTCGGTAAAATATAATAAATGCTCGATACATGTATAATGCTCAATAGAAAATAAAAAATAACGTAACAAGTCTTTTTGCTCCTCCCATTTTGAAAGAAACATGATGGACGCTCTATCGAATATCTCTTGACTTTTACTTAATTGAAGACAATCAATATCTTGCAAGATTATATGTATGTTTCCTTTTGGACGCACAAGTTGATCAGGTTTTTTTCTTTACGTTTCTTTTTCAAATCTTTATTGTAACGTTCGGACCAAATACATTTTTGAAACCATTTTGTATATTGTGGGCCGCATCACATATTAGTATCGATGGATTAACGGTTTCATCCAAAACTTTCTCTGCACCAGTTCTTAGCGCTTTGAATACAAAAATGAAATCCTCAGTATGCTCGTTGGCACAAACTGCCACTCAAAAAGTGTGAAAGGATCTGGCCTTGTCTGTTGTTCCGAACACCAATAGCGGGAAACTTTGCCATATGAGCTTATATGTGGCATCTGCATGGACATGGCAAGCATTCTGTGATTGCCTGATTAAATTTTTTGTTGACAAAAAAACTGAAAAGAAGGGGGATCCTCGTAATCCATTTGGTGAGATATTATAAAAGCCTCTTCATCATTTTCTGGAACTGAAGAGTGGTCGATGTAAAATTGTTCTAACTTCCCAAGACTTATCGAATTCGGACCAAATCTTGACGTTCTTAGAGAAGCCAAATAATTATTTAACTGTTGCTTTTTAGGAATTGATAAATTTTTTCTTCGCCAAAATTTCTAAAATCTTTTTCGGTTTTAGTTTTGGATCGTTTTCGAACAAGGTATTGATCTCCGTTTTAGTATGTCCGCTTATTTTAACGGTTGTTTTGGACGGTATACTTTCGCAATTATGAAGCAATTCCGATCGGTAGAAAAGTACATCATCAGTATTTGCGGGGTAATATAAATATACACCTGAGGCACATTGCTCTCCTCGATATTTTACTTTATTGCAGCGATAAATCGCACTAACGTTACCCTCTGTATCAACATTTTTATGATAAA
The DNA here is from genome assembly GCA_029963845.1 of Rhamnusium bicolor. Taxonomy (NCBI): domain Eukaryota; kingdom Metazoa; phylum Arthropoda; class Insecta; order Coleoptera; family Cerambycidae; genus Rhamnusium; species Rhamnusium bicolor. The sequence continues at coordinate 521,744 of JANEYF010005704.1, read as the reverse complement.
AGCTCCAAATACCGTCATACTCTACTGATTTCTGAGCTAAGGCTTGGTTACTGAATACCTGTTCTCTTTTCCACTGTTTATCAACTTTTTCTTCTTTTCTTTGGCTCCTGCTTCTCAAGTACATCAGCCGCACTATCCTGTAACGAACTGTATTGAGGAATCTCACTGTCACTCATAATTGTCGGTTTTAAAAACAGTACGCATTAATAATAAACACAACACACCATAATAAGTATATGCAACACACCTATTTACGCACTACAGATTATAAACAACATGCAGCATGCCCGCTTCATTTTCTGAGGTTATGTACTGTTCGTCGGCAAACAAGCGCCCGTTTATTTGCGATGCACTTATATTGAACATGACTTATCGAGCATTTATATTTTTTTCTAGTGCATTACTGTAAAATACAAAATTTCATTCAATAGTGAACGTAAATTATCGAGCATTTGTATATTTTTTTAGTGCATATTTGATTAAAATACCGATCGGAACTTAGCGTGCAAATTATAAATTTTATATTCTGATTTTATAAAAATTATAAGGCATTTCCTATTATTTTATACTGCATTTTCAATTTTTTTATCGAGCATTTAGTATTTTTTAATCTGCAAACTGCATTAAATTACCGGGCGGTAATTACGACCCTTTTTAAATACTTTGCAAAAGAAGGAATCTTCGGACCTGTTTTCTGGTAAACCCTGTAGGCTCACAAAAATTTCCCGCGTATACAAGTGTCATCCTGGGTCATGGGTCATAATATATTGTACAAAAAATTTCAGAAAACTCTACTGAAACCCAGGATCCCTCTTGTTCGGGTGCCACGTCCTTTGTACAAATCACCAAAAAAAATGTTATGTATACTCTAGTACTCTTCAATTCAATGTCGTTAAAGGAAATGAAATTTAATATTCCACTTGCAAGTATGTTGTTCAAGGTGTAAACAGCTTGTTTAGTTTAGATAGTTATGTTTATTGACAAGTTTATTATTATTTTGGACCGTAGACTCTATTTGTACTGATATACCAAACACCCTGTATATTACTAACAAATTTATTAATATTAAGAAACGACATCACGTGTCCAATTTAGGATCTTTATCACTAATAAATTTTTTTTTCGTTTCAGTGTGCGGAGCGTGATGCACAAATACCTGGAGAAGAAAAACGAAGTGAACTTTGACAAAATCTTCCATCAAACGTTAGGTAAGCGCCCATTGGCCCGAAACTAATTTATGAACAGTATAAATTTCGGTCTAAAACGTTCTCGTTAATAAATTTCCTCTAATAATATGTCAGTTGTAATCTAAGCTATTCCCTTTAATTTTTATCGAGGAATATGCGTTCGTTAGGGATAAAAATGGGGTTGTGTTACAAGTGAAAGTTACGCGTGGTCGGGCCTGAGGCCATAAAGGCTTTTGAACATAATGTGTTGGTAGAATGTCTAACATTTTCCCATACTGATTAATTAATTTAATTAGTTGGTTTATTATTTAATTTAATTGCTGCTTTTTTATGTATATAGCCGGTTTTATGGAGAAATGTTATACCGGGTGCCAGATTGAAAAATTTACACCTCAGTTATCTCGGGAACACAGGGGGATATTGAAGAGCGGTTAAATAAAATTAAGTGGGAGTAATTGCTGTAGTACGAAGATCAGCAGCAGGGCGACCCCCCTCACTCCCAACCAATGGCGGTTCGTGGGTCAAGAGATAGGGAGGTCAATTAGAAAAGTTTACTGTATTACCTACCTTTTAAAGTGATTTAAATTCCAAGTCGATCCTCCGGTCTTTTTGAGATGCAAAGTGGTCAATTACTTTTTTCATTAAAGTCTTTTATCTTCTTTATTAATGCCCTTTCTATGGTAAGCATAGCTAAAGAAGATAACCTTTCCTGACCCATGGTATTTCTTAAAAATGTCTTTATTCTTTTTCTTTTTTAAGGTCGAAAAACAACGTTCACTTTCGACGGTAGTCATAGGGAGAGTACACAAGATTTTTAACCGTTTGACACTTTCAGAAAAAGTGTTGCACAAATTATTGTTAATAAAAAGCTGTAACAAAGCAACTGCACCTTCACTATTGAAAAAATCTTCTCGGCTATATAATACTTCTAATTCAGTTTCAAGTTTCAAATGATTTATGACTAGAGCTGTCCGAGGTCACCTGGCCGACAGAGCCGTCATATGACATATGTTTACATCATATCATAATACTTGAATAAGTACAGTAAATGGAAATAAATTTTAACAATAATGTTACATTTTATAAAAATTTGTATAAAACTCACCCTTTTAAGCAGATTTATGAAGTAGTTTGGTTGTCGTCATCACAAAGTGGGGAAGATCTATAGTATAATAGCATCAGGTATGTTTCTACAGCTGTCTCCGTCAGCGATGTTCGCTTTGGTGAAAAAATATGTTTTGCATTTTGAAAATGACCATTCGACATCTACGGATGTAATACAGGCATAAGTAAAACAATCTGTGAACTCACTTAACGAAGTTGTAGATGCACCATCACAAATTTGTCTTAATTTGCTAAAATCAGGATCTTTCTGTAATACACTCTCGAATTTTTCACTAACGCGATTATTTTTTGCGTCATTTATAGCCTGTAGCTGTGTATTTACGTCGTCCACTATTTGCAGCGATTCCACTAACGACAACGAACTATTTTACAATTTTTCTATTGCGTCGTGTAGTCCTCTATAATTGTTATTAATAGTTTTTAAATCTGTTTCAAGGGAAACGTCTTGAAAGCTTGTCTGGCTTTCCCTAATAGCTGCAGCCTCGTTAGGGTTGAACTGTAGTATCACAGCTTTTATTTGTTGAAAATATTCAGCATAATAAAAAGCCGCTTTCAACCACGTTCTCCAACGTGTAAGAATCGGCACTGGTGGTTCAGGGATACCAGGACACTGTCTGTGAAATGCTCGAAGCCGTTTAGGAGATTTGAGAAAAACTTTTTTTGTATTTGCTATTAATGCATCTACCTCTGGAAAACATTTTCGAATCGATTCTGCCACAAGATGTAACGCATGCACTTTACACGTAACATGTAAAAACCTACAATTGTCTCTTTGAAAAGAACGGCCTACCATACACATTGTCGCAGCACCATCAGTCACAAACATCAATACTTGACTTGTTGAAAGTTCAAATTTTTCGAATGTCTCCAACACCCCACGCGTAATTATTTCGCCAATACACGCAGTTAGTCTTTTACTAGCTAGTAAAAGTGGAAATGTTAGTTTAAGAGGGCCCAGTACACGTACTATAATATTTAAAATAGAATTTTTTTTACAATCTGTCGTCTCGTCAATACATAACCAGAGCCGTGTATTTTTTAATCCACATTTAATCCTATTTACAATGTCTTCACGAACAGCTGGGATATATCTACGTAACGATGTACGGACTTGGTAAGTTCACCTGGGGATTGTATTTATTCCAAAACTTCCGAAATGGTTGTTTATCCAGTATGTGTAGCGGAATATTACAGGCTATTAACATTAACAATAAATCAAACATAAACTGAGTTGTCAAAGGCATGCCATTTTTTTTATTTTGATGTTGCACGGTGTTGATATGACGACGACAATCTGTTTTGTGCTAGCACATTAAGTCTTGATTACAAACTTTACAAATTATTTTGCATCCGTCATAGAATAAATCCGGAAATTCACAGATACATTTATTCACTGTGTCCGCGTACGGTCGTTTTTTACCCTTTGGCGCGTTTGACATTATGTATAATTTATAGGTACAACCTCACGCATCAACCTTTCAAATAAAACTGCAGCTTAAATCACTTCTAAATCGGCACGTGTGACGCCATCGCAAGACCGTGGCTGTACTCCAGCCACCTCGGACAGCTCTATTTATGACTGGATACTCCGTTTTAACTAATTTAAACATATCTTGAGGAAAGCTTTTTTTATAATCTTTAAATCGATCTGCGTGAAATAACTGATACGCTGCTAAATGATTACTGAAGCCAAACCTGATTTTGATCTCAGATGTAATTATATCACAAACTTCTAATAAAATTCTCCTTTTTGATTTTCCCGTTTTACATCTCTGGGCAGACTGCATCGATGTCTCCTCCAAATAGTTATTCAAAATTTTATTTCTGATGTCTTCAATTTTACTATTAAAAACGCCAATACACTTATTTACTGTTATGACATCGATATTACATTTTTGTAATTGATGGAACAATATAACACAATGAGGCATAACTAAATGAAAAAAATTTAACCAGTAAAGAAAATGCTCATTTTGTAAGTAGTTTTTTAAACCAATAGCTTGGTTTAGAGCGTTGTTTTCCGATTCATTATCACTGATTTTTTTCTAAACAATCTAATAATTCTGTTCGATAGGTATAAACAGTCTCTATGCACTTTGTATTAAAATTCCATCGTGTTGGAGCCGCTTTAGGTAATCTCACCTTAATAACATTATCTAACACGGCTGTTCTTTTTGGCGATTTTCCAAAGAATGAAGAAAAGCTATGTAAATTAGCAAAACAATTTTTTAAGCTTTTATTCTGACTTGATGCTTTTTATAAAATTAAATTTAGTTGATAAGCGTAACAATGAATAAAATTTGCTGAAGGATAACTTTTTTTAATTTTGGCTTGTACACCTCCAAAAGCACCACTCATTACTAATGTTCCATCGTAACTTTGTGTTATCACTTTTTCAGGACTTTCATTAATTTTCAGACATTCTAACTCTTTTAAAATTACATCTGTCAAATACTGCGATGTCGTTCCTTGGGACTGAATAAATTTCCAAAATCTCTCATACAGCACCGTCTAAAACGTATCTAAACACAGAAACTACTTGTACTTTATTGGAACTATCTGTGGTTTCATCCACTTGAACTGCAATAAAGTCAGACTGATTAATTTCAGATTTTATTTCTTCGTGAATAATCGCCAGTATCGAATATCTCATTTAAAATTTATGTCAATCATGTCGAAGACTCTTTGAAATCAAATCTTAATAAGTTTTGGTCGCATATTAACAGTAAAAAGGGCGCTACTAATATATCCAATGCAATGCTATACAATGAAACACCTGTAAACACTCCAAACAATATAGTCGACGCATTTGCAGACTTTTTTGTCAAGTCCTATTCACAACCACAATTGATTCAGGCGGATGATATTAGATATGAGGGTAATAGAGTTAACGGTACTTTAGTACTAAAGTCGGTTTCTGAAACGCAGGTTTTACAATTATTAAAGCGAATCAAGTCCAAATTCACGACTGGACCTGATGGTATCCTGGCATTTGACAGACTTAACCATAATACGTTACTGCATAAACTTAACAACTATTCTATTTCTGATGACTTAATCATGTTCTTTACATCTTATCTCGCGCATAGATCGCAGTATGTTTCGTATAATGGTTATAAGTCTGTTGAATACTTTGCTTCATCTGGAGTTCCTTAGGGGTCTATATTAGGACCTTTATTCTTTAATTTATATGTGAATGACATAGTTGATGATTTGGATGTGTGCTGTATACTTTACGCTGGCGATCTTAAGATGTACACCAGGATTGAAAGATTAGACGACTGTATTAGGCTTCAAGCGAATATTTTAAAAATATGTACTTGGTCCGTTAAAAATAACAAACCTTAATATCCAAAAATGTAATATTGTGTTGTATACAACCAATACGTCTAAAATATTATATGACTATATTATAAACAATGAAATATTGGCAAGGCAAAATACATTTAAGGACCTAGGAGTAACGTTTGATAAAAGTCTGTCATTTTCAAACCATGTAGAGAATGTTGTTACAGATAGCTTCAAAACTTTAGGTTTTATCTTACGAAATAACAAGAATTTCGCCAACTGTGATGCTGTCAAACTTTTATGTTTTTGTTTCATTCGCTCAAAGCTTGAGTATGCGTGTCTTATTTGGAATCCACATTATTGTGTACACACAAACAACATTGAATCAGTGCAGCGTAGATTTTTAAAATTTTTGTCGGTACATATCCTGTCATAGGCTTTCCACAAGAAGCTCTATTAGACAGATTTTCAGTAAGTTCACTTGAAAGTCGAAGGGAATATCTCGCAATGTCATTTCTTCGTAAAATGTGTAACGGTAAACTTGACTGTGTTGAATTACTCGGATCTTTGAATTTTCATGTCCCTCGACCCATATCTAGACAAGTACAGTGTTTCTACTTACCAACTCCACGTACAAATATACTAAAATATTCTCCTCTTTATAACATACAGCTATTATAATAATCTACCAAATGTTTTAGATTTTTTTTTATTAATAGCAAATTAGCCCATAATATAATAAGACTAAGACACTACTATTTTTCTCATTAAATTGTGTAAATATCTCTAGTAAATCATAAGGTGTAATTTGAAATAGTGTATCGTATTTATTTAGATTTGATTTCTTATGTGTTGTATTTGATATTGTGTATTGTTCCCATCCTGTAATGGAATTTTTTCTGGTAACTCAATCGACAATGAGTAAAATAAAAAAAAAAAAATAGAGAGTCTGGTACGGTGGAAGATTTACCCAAAACAGGTCACGCAGATTTTGACAAGGATACAAAATTAAATATTTTACTGACTGTTGAAAAAAAATCCACATACCAGTGTTCGCCAGGTTAGTCGCGATTATGATGTTACTAAAACGTCAGTACATACAGTATTAATATTAATGATGATGATCTAGATCGAAGGATACAATTTTGTGAAACGATGAATATGTGCAATGGCGATCCTCTTCAGATAAAAAATATTGTTTTCTCCGATTAGTGCAATTTCAAATTAAATGGTGAAGTGAATCGTCAGAATTGTGGAAACTGGGTAAGGGAAAACCCTCTTGGATCCTATTCTTTCGGTGGAACTGTAAACGGACGAGCATTCTCCAATTTTTAATGGGCTATCTCATCCCAACGTTATTAAATTTATTCTCCAGAAGAATTAATCCTGGAAATGTTGACGAAAGTCTGTGGTATCAACAAGATGGTGGCCTCCCCATTATGCGGTAAACGTCGAAGGTATCTTGACCAAATATTTCTGAACAGGTGGATTAGTAGACATGGACCCATCGAATGGCCACAAAAGTCACCGGACCTCAATCCATTAGATTATTTTTTGTGGGGCCATCTAAAAAACTTAGTTTATAAAACCAAACCGGAAAACAGAACAGCAATTTACAACCTTTCTCAGGAAACTATAAACAAGGTTCAGCAACATTTTATTCATCGTTTAGGATATTGTCAGCTACAACAAGGAGTACAGTTCGAACATTTACTAATAATTGTTTTTATTATTAACTAACCATTAGTTAGTGACTATTAATTGTTCAAACAAAACTTGAAAAATTAGTAAATTCTTATCTCGATTCTTATATACAAAATGACTGTATCTTTCAACTTACAACTTATTTTAGACCCTAAGTGTCCTACATTTTTGGAATCAGCTGTTGAATCAAAATCAAAAAATGGAGAATAATACAGGATGCTCTATTTAAAAAAATATCAATGACGCCATAACGGGAACAATACGTCATAACCAAAAACCTATATAACGGATAATGTGCGCAATTATTGGAATTAAAAATTGACGTGTCCGAGGATTTTTTCCAAATATTTTTGGTTTAAGAAATAATGAATTTGTTCCATACTTTACGGGCACACTGTATATCATTTCTAATTTGAAATCTGAATCGATTGGTTTTCGTCCCCTGTTTTTACAGCATACCATTTTCAAACAAAAGTGCGATTGCGTAAATCTCTTCACTTCAAGACGTACTGACAAAGCATTAACAGGATAAAGAGATTCGGGAACGATAAAAAGGAAAGTGTTGAATATTTTTTGCTTTACAAACAATCTTCGAGTCAATCAACCATTTCCGTTCTGACTGGTAATGCAACATTTCGATCCTTTGCACCATAATTATATGCAGCTATTTTTTATCAGCGAGGAAATGAGATATAAAATGTTTTTTTCGTGGCAATTAGAAACACAAATTAGTAAAGTATTTGTCATAATTACTGTGCGAAACAACCGAGGACGTACGTATTTTGAGCATAAAAGAATAGTTTCAAACGTTGCTTGTGGGTGTCATTAGATATTTATTACGATCTTAAATAGCAGTATAAGATCTATTATACTAAAAGGTCCCAAAGGTCTTACAGATCCTTGTTGATGTGTGAGAAGATAATTAATAACCAAAAAAATTATAATAAAAACAATTTATTAATAAAATCAATAAGGGAGAAAACTATAAAATTCTTAAAATACAATAAATGTGTAATGTATAGTATTTAAAAATTACTATAATTATTTAATTTAAATAGTTGATTGAACTCCCACAAATTAGCCGCACATCAATCTATGACACACCGAGCCTTCAGCTTACCTTTATCTGAGACATATTTAAAAGAACTGGACATAATAAGACATATAGCACATAATAACGGTCCCCCTTAAAATATAATCGACAATCCAATCTAGAAATAACAAAATAAGTCCCTCTTAAAAGAACTTTACCCCACTATTAACGAGAAAAAAAGTCCAAACATACATTTCATTACCATATTCAGGTCAATTCTCTTATTCAATTAGCAATACATTTTCAAAATTTAATATTAAAACATCATTTAGTTTTAACAAAAATATAGTCAGATATCTGTTCAATGCAAAACAAAAGACTGATATCTCTAAAAAATGTGGTGTATATCGGTTAAATTGCTCAGAATATAACGCCTCATATGTAGGTCAAACAGATAGATCGTTCGAGGTAAGATATAGAGAACATATTCACACACAAAAACAACCTTCTAACTTTTATAAACACCTAACAGGTTCTGGTCATACAATAACTGATGACTATCAACCTAAAATATTACATTTGTGGGAAAAGTAAAAAATTTAATTTATTAGAAGTGTTAGAAATTAATAAATTAAATAGGAATTAAAGTTACAACATATTAAACGACCAAATAGATTAACATAATTTTCCGTTATTAAACTTCTTCAGATAACTTAATGCTGTTAATAAAAATCACACTATAATATAATTTACTATCTTGAAAAACCTCTACATTTAAAGACATAACATCTGTACAGATTTGAATTATATGATCAACCATAAAGTGACCCTTCTATTCAGTTCAGTTTATATTTAAATGAACGTAAAATCTGCGTATAATTTAGTTTACTTGGAAATGTCCGAATAGGATGAAACTAGTTGTAAAATTAACAAATAAAGTGAAAATTAGACAAGTAATAAAGGTGTTTATAATTTTTTAATACAATTATTTAATTACTGACAAATTTAAAGATATACTAGTCTATATGTAAAGTCTATATATATCTATATATCTATATAATTGTTCTTTATTATTTTCTTGATAGAAAAATAAGGAAGATTTTTCGAAATTCACTGGCTATTTGAGGTAAAGGAGGTTAACAAAAAATGACACGACTGATTTTGTTAAAATTGCTACATCTTTGGGATTTGGACATTTCAAGCGAGTAGTACGTTCGCAAATTCAAACTGGGATACAAATATTTTTGTACTGATTTTTAGGATCTAATATGTTTTAAGCTTTAAGTAGATTTGTTTAATATACAAACTTTGGCAATATGGAGTTTTAAAAAGCCAGTTGAAGTTACTTGTGGAACTTAACTTTTGCCCTATATAAGCAGCATTGAAACTTCTCTAAACTTTTAGAAGTTATTTGTCTCGAATTGGCTCCGAACCAATCGGTATTTACTGACTTGCAGTTGCATAACATCTCGTTGATGTGTAGAAAATGAAAATGGATAATGCAAAAGTTGGATATAACTATGTTTCCACTGTGTTATTCTAAAGTAAACTTTTCTTATTATACCGTTGTCCACGTCCGCATTATTTTCTTCACCCAACGTGGGTTTTCTCATTTTTTTATTTACTTCCTGAAATACATTAAAAAGTTTTGGCATTAGTTTGTTTTCGTGACAGCTTATTCACATTTGAAACTCGTAACCTTTATGTTATTGTTGTGTGAAATTGAAACTAACCTAAATATGCATTTCATATACAGGGCGTTTCACCAGGAACTGCATCGATAGATATAGGGAAAAGTACGCACCAGAAAATTTTGAAAATTTGGGAATTACTAATGGCACTGTGTTCAATGCAACTAAAATAATTACAAGCATCTAGCACTTCCGGTTATACCGGAAATCGATACCAACTTGGTTATTTTAAATGGATACCCTATATATTTTAGGGTTTTCGAAAAGAGCATAAAATTCTGAGCCAAAAACATGTAGGATACCCTATGCCTAAACCAAGCTGTTTCAGAGATATTTGACATTTTAAGAAAATTTGGCAGGTGTAATAGTTTGCAATAACCTTTATAACTTTCTTCGTGTAAAAGATACTCATTTGTTTTTCGACATGCAGAAAAACCATAAGGTGAGCTACGCTCTACAGGTTAAAGAAATTTATATAGTATAACAAGTGTTCCATTTTTGACGTTACATTTTGACTTCTTGCTTAAGTCAAATGGAACACTATGCACTTTTTTAGATCAAGTTATGTACAGTTAAATTCCTTTTTTTCTAATATCAGCATTGTGGGAGTTTAAGTTACAACTTTTTGAAATATTTGCGATTTTCTTAGATATTCAAGAATTTTTAGTAAAAATTTTATCAAATTAGCCATAATTAGAAACAATCAGTTATATCAAAACATGCCACCACGTTTAAATTACACCCACGACGACTTTTTGAATTTGTTTATTATTTATGGAGAATGTGATAAAGTAATATCAAAAACTTGTAGTATATTTGCTACTCGATATCCACAAAAACGGAAACCCTCACCAAACACTGTAAAACTGATACTGGCTAATTTTAAAAACTATGGCTCTGTCAAGACAAGAATTCAAAGGCGGAAGTCTATTGTTGATGACGAAAACGTAGAAATAGCAATTCTGGGATATTTTCATATTTCCAATGGTGTTATTAAGACAGGCTGCTCTGGAATCGGGACTATGCAAGGATTCAGTTCACAGAATCTTAATTAAATATAAATTTCACCCGCTGTCATTCCAATTGACTCAACGATTAAAAGAAACATTTCCTAAGAAGTGAAAATTTTTGTGAATTTTTTCTAATAAGGTCTGTAGGCGGTGATTCTTATTTGGGAAATATTACATGGTCAGATGAAGAGAAATTTACCAAAAATGGACTTTTTAATCGACACCTTTCTCATTATTGGAGTGTCTCGAATTCTCTTGTGTTCTGGAAGCGAAATGTTCAAAAAAGTTGGCAGTTTAATGTTTACTGTGCCATAAAAAACTATAGAGTGGTGGCATTAGAATTTTATCAGGAAAATTTAAACAGTAAGTTATGAAGATGTCTTCTTCTAATATGTATAGTTAATTTTTTATTTTTTGTTTTTTTTTTCTAGGTGAAAGATCTAAATATTTTACAAAATTTTAATGATAACTATTTAGAAAATGCACCTCTCACCGAACATAAAAACATTTTTTATCAGCACGACGGTGCTCCTCTACATAACGCATATTTGATAAATAGTTTTTTACAGGAAACTTTTTTACGATCAATGGATCGCCAATAATGGACCTTTCCTATGGCCTCCTCGCTCGTCCGATTCATCAATTTTAGATCATTTTATTTGGGGAACTATTAAAAATAAAGTTTATGAGAGCCCATTAACAACTATTGAAGATTGTATGCAGACAGTAAGAAAGGCATTTCAAAACTTATCACAGGATTCAATTAGAAGAGCTACCCATGAAGAATTAATCCGAAGGTAAGAAAAATGTGTGGAGGTTCGAGGGCGGAATTTTGAAGAATTATTAAATTAAAACGGAATCATGTTTTTAGTTGATTTTATCCAATTAATGGACATGTTACAGTGTTTAGTGTTATTTTTCGTTTTTGTGGATATCTAGTAACAAATGTACTACAAGTTCTTGATATTACTTTATCACATTCTCCATAAATAATAAACAAATTCAAAAAGTCTTCGTTGGTGTAATTTAAACGCGGTGGCATTTTTTGACAAAAGAGGATGACTGACATTACTGGTTGTTTCTAATCGTGGCTAATCTGATAAAATTTTTACTAAAAATTCTTGAATTTCGAGGAAAATCACAAATATTTTAAAAGTTGTAACTTAAACCCCTACAATGCTTATATAAAAAAAAGGAATGTAATTTTACATAACTTGATGTAAAAAAGTATAGGGTGTTCCATTTGACTTAAGCAAGTTTTCGTGGTTTGAGGTTTACAAAATGTAACGTCAAAACTGGAACACTTGTTATACTATTATTGAATTTCGTTAAACTGTAGAGCGTAGCTCACCTTATGGTCTTTCTGCATGCCAAAAAGCAAATGAGTATCTTTTACGCGAATAAAGTTATAAACGTTATTGTAAACTATTACATCTGTCAAAATTCTTTTTTAAAATGTCAAATATCTTTCAAACGGCTGGGTTTAGGCATAGGGTATCATGTTTTTGACTAAGAATTTTATGCTCTTTTCGAAAACCCTAAAATATATAGGGTATTCCATTTAAAATAAGTAAGTTGGTATCGACTTCCGGTATAATCGAAAGTGCCAGATGCTTGTAATTATTTTAATTAGATTAGCCACACTGCCGTTAGTAGCTCCCTAAATTTTCAAAATTTTCTGGTGCGTATTTTTCCCTATATCGATCGCTGCAGTTTCTGGTGAGACACCCTGTATTATATAAGAATAAGTTTCAGGACCATATTCAGTTTTGGCGAGAAGATAAATTGTCGATAAATTTAATAATGAGACCCCCATTGGAAGCATGTACAAGCTAGTTCAAAGATTCAGTAACAAGCTTTCTGAAAACACTTTGTATGAATGACCAGAATGGCACTGTTTTTGTGTTTCGGTTCTTGGTATATGATGCAATAGTGAACAATTTTATTAAAACTGCTTTTATAGTTTGTGATGATATCAAGTTACAACATATCAAATGTCTCCAAGCATCCAAATTGTTCTACGGCTGCTATTTCATATTTTATGCACTAGTTATTCATCACTTTATTATTCTGGGAGCTCTAGGACTTTATAAAGGCCGAAAGCTCACAAATTAATATATTAAACGGACGGGCGAAACTAATCAATCCCACCAATTTCGGACACCTCGTATATACTTTGTAATACATTTTTTCAAAGTGAGTACACCATAGTTTCATTGATATGCTAGTGAGTTGTGGCTTACATCATTTTATTTATTATCTGAAGCTCAAATTTCGTGCGATATCAGAAGTGGGATAACAAAAATTGTAAGTTAAATCTCCTTTTCGGTAAGCTATGATTGAATAAGAATTTATGGTACTTTCTAAACATAATAGATAAATCTCTTCCTCTTTCACATGAGATACTATTTGAAACGAAACTTAACCAACTCTAAAATAAAATTTAGCTTTATACAATTCCGAGCGATGCATTTATATTCTGGGTATCTTTTTACTTTTGCAATCCTGGATAAATTATAGATGCCATATTTTCTTATGATCTGACGTTTACATCTTTTTATTAAAGTTGTGTAAGTTAGTTTTCAAGGAACTGAAAAAGTAGGACATGAGGTTTAATATCACTAAAAGGACTCGAATATCTGGCATCCTTGATGGTTTATTTCAATGGAGGTTTTAACTTTTTCTGTGCTGTATTATTCTAGGTATGTTTTCCAAGCTTAAATTTATGGAGAATTATTATAAATGGATAGTCGCCGATGGTGATAAATAATTCATTAGCTAAATTCGAAGTTGACGCTAATGCTACATCCTGAATTAATACAACATGGTTCTAAAATACGTATCAAACACTTAATGGTGAACGAAGTACCTTAAGGGACATGAAATTTTAAATACTTATGATCGATCGCAAACGCTCGGTTACAGAATTACTGAGTGTTAAAACCAAATATGCCATAATACCGTCTACGTTTTATTATAAACAGAGGTAGGATTTACCAATCGAATATGACTTAAAACCAGGGTTGGCCTTAGGTGGTTATGTGTCAAATTTACATGTATACAGGGTGAGTCTTAAGTGTGTAGTTATATTTAAACCACCGATTCTTGACATCAGTAGAAACCCTCTGACACATTTTTTTTTTAATTCCCACGTGTAACTGAGTTATCGACTTTCGAAAAAATATGGTGAACCTGTTTTGGAACTGCTGGTTACTGGAAACATTCTATATCTTAGCAGAAATGATGTAATGGACTGAAGCAACGTTGCCGCATATTTTATACAATTCTCTCACCTAGGCGAGATTTTACAATCGTATGTTAACATAAGTTGAAGGTTACCTAGCATTATATTTTCACAAAAATCGATAAGATTCTAATACAAACCACTTCAAGTATAAGTTACTTTAGCATAAAATATCTGTTGCTATAACCACATCCAAAACAAATGTAAAATTGGAAAAATTTGAATTCTGAAAGTGTGAGTTTAGCTAACCCACGATTGAAAAACCGAGCCCTAGCATTAAGTTCTTTCCCGAAATTATAATAACATTGGATGAAATAATTACCTACTTAAACGATTAATTGCTCGATTTGAAATAATTTTTAAACATTTTGAAATACCTTTCAATGTGAGAAATGTACAAGTTTGACTTTTTCTTACACCAATCAACATTTCTTTTTAAGCGTTTCATATGGAACGTACAACTAAAACTAAATTTTCCGATGGACAGTAAACTTTTTATGGAATCTCGAGAGGAATTTAATGTTCCCATCTCATTTTTTCAAAGTTTATTTAAAAGGATTATAATTTTTAAGAAGTAGGTACTTACCCTCTGCTATTACAATAATTTGAAATGTGTAGGTGTTCAAGGAATAAATCAGCTCTCTACTATTTTAATTGGCCTCTAATAGTAAAACACTGAAGGTGCAACACAATATCAGGTGATGGAAAATAATTTGCAATATTTTCACACACTTCTGTCACTTTTTACACTGGTCATACCCAACAGGTTGCATTTTATTCCTCCACAACACTCTGGACGGTTAGGAGGATAGTATACGTCATTTTATATAAAAAAAGATCAATTTTTTCTTGAGAAAACAGCACTTTATTCGGGATAGACCATTACATGATAAAAATTCAACCACACCATAATGTGAACTGCGATATTAGCGTCGCATATGTAACCTTTGACCTTCACACATCTAACCACCCTAATCAGTGTTGCCAGACATACCGTTTTCATGGTATTTATACTATTATTTTCCCTTGTGTACCTGCACTTTTTTTAAGTAATGGAACTATTATTTAAAAATTTCTACCATTTTACACCAATATTAACAAAAGTTGGTAAAAAAATTAAATTTAGGTCGTCAGCCCTGACATCGGTCAGTTCTTCCATTAAAAAAGAGAAAACTGAATTAAAATTTATACCGTGTACGTAGATCTTTATAAATCGGAACCTCGCGTAAACAGAGTTGGTTGTGCAAGCTCAAATAAATAATAGTATTTTGCTGTTTTCTGTTGTTTCTGTTGCGATGCTAAGACCCTCTTTTTTCAATGCTCAGATCTAAATTAACCGTCAGTTAGGTAAATAGAATTTTTTTTGAAGAGCATCATGATTTATAATGAAATTTATAACCTATGTGAAAATCTCACACATCTGGCAACATTACACCCCATGTAAAAATCAGTGTTATTGTAGTTCGCGTACCTGTCTGCATTAGCATTTACAAAAATGTGTTTAATAACGGTATTATAGTTTTTTGTGATTAAATTTGTGATTCGAAGTTTTGAGTTACTATGTTACCGAAATTTATTATTTATAATTTGTTCCTTTGGTGGTTCATTTTGTGAAAATTAGTGATTAACCATAGCGACTAATTTCATTATTTTCATGCTGGATATGTTAAAGGCATATTTTCAAATAGATGAAAATGCTAGACAAGCAAAACGACTATGGAATGCTATCCAAACGTCAAGCCCATATGATATATTCATGTAGTAACTGTTGTATTAGGTAAGTAAACAAATCTGCTTTCTTGTTCTTTTAAAGTAAATGCGTCTTTTTAAAATGATTATTTTCAACTTTGATTCATTTTTAGAAATGAACTTAAACTATAAATTAGAGACAACAATAATAATTTAAAATACACAGCAAAAGTATTGCATATTTTTAATATTTGGTGCTTACGGGACGAGTTCTGTTTATTTATAAAAAAAGTGTCAGGATTACCTAATTTTACAAGGAAAAATAGATAAACAGATACTTTTAACACCTTTTATTTTAAGAGCAAGCTACAAGTGTCGCTTTCCACAAAGGACTAATCAATCGCATCTTGGCCGCCTTGAAGCTTATTTCTTATTTTCGGCCAGTGTGTACAGATATCATGCTTTCTTAAAAAGAGCTCAATGTTTTATAAACTATTACATTTGTTTTGATGCGGCGTCTACACTGATATTAAATATCGTCTCACAAAATGTCCGTGACAAAAGGGTAATAATTTTTTTAAAAATTCAAAATTTGCAATTCATGCAATGCATGCAATGATAGGATAATTGTGATGACGAACTCTGGCAGTAGCAACACTGCCTTCAGTTACGTCATTTCTGTGAACGGCGTTTACAAAGTTATCCAGTGACTATCAAAATGTCAGTGGCTGGACGACGAAAAAATTATCAGAAATTAAAAAAAATGTTTGTTCAAAAAATTGCCTCGTAATCGCCTTGTTTATTGCCAAGAAGTAAATGGTAGAACTTTTGAACAGCTACTGTGATCCATTCATAAATTAATTGAGATTCAATAAACAGTTTTAGTTTTTCTTAATATCTTAGTAGTGAGTAGAAATGAAATAGTTTTTGTGTTAAATTTTCTGTTAGCGTATTAATACTCCAACAAATATTGTTAATTGCTCGATTAAGCCAGCTAAAAAAAAAAGAGTCACCCCGCGATAACATTGATTTAAATATCAACGAAAAGGAACTGTCTATCAGTTTTGCTTTTGTACATACATGGCATGCAATATCACTGATTAAACTGTAATTCAGTCTGGCTGAAATCCATATCTCTGGTTTTATCGATAAATTTAACAGGTCGCATGGAACGGCATAGAAACAATTCCGAATCCTTTCAGCATGGACAATATTGGAATTTAAAAATGTAATAATTGATCGAGATCGGTTTTTTCCAGGTCAAAGTAGAAGCATTGCATTTGTTTCGAGTTTTTAAATTCATCAATATACCATTTAGATGTCTTACACTAAAGAGACCTAATAGATTCGATGAGTATATCGGTCGTTTTCAAAACTTGTCTATCTATTTAAAGTTCTATGGTGATTTTCGAAATTACTTGCATTATAAAATATATTGGACAAACGAGAGAATCAATGTTTTTGCGATTTTGTGAGTAAAAGTCGCTGTCATCTAGAAAAAAATATTCAACCTGGAACCAGTTTAATGCCGATATCATACTGGGCCGATGCAATTCTCAGATTAAATTGTCAATTACAGTGATCTATGAATGCTGTTTCTGTTTCTGAATCAGCATCTTCTGGTGACAAATATATTACAATCCTTACAATTGCATTTACTACGACAAGTGACTTTTGTGTAGTTACGAAGTATATAATAATAATAATAATAATAATAATTTTTATTGTCCCTTAAAAAAAGAAATACCAATACAAAGAATGTACATATGGTGTAGGACTAGTCAAGTACACAAAGAAAATTTGAAAATTTCATGAGGTGCTGTATAAAGTTTAACAATTAATATATTCATTAACATCATAGAAAGAATGATTTACTAAGAAAGTAAATAAACATTTTTTGAATTGTCTTATATTACTTATGATTTTAATATGGTAAGGAAGCTTATTATAAAGTTTAATGCCTACATATCTAGGACTAGTTTCATATACAGATAAGCTATGTTGTGAAATGAGTAACGCTTTTGAATGTCATGTATCATAGTTATGGTTGAAGTCATTAGTTAAAAATGACGAATAATTATGTTTAACAAATATCAGAATCTCGAAAATATATATACAAGGCACCGTAAGCAATTTAAATTTTCTAAATAAATTTCTACAAGAATGAAATTTGTTTACCCCGGCTATATTTCGCACAGCACGTTTTTGCATTCTAAAAACTTTTATCATAGAGCTTGATGATCCCCAAAATAAAATACTGTAATTTACTCTGGAGTAAATATGAGCATAATAATAAGATAATAATATTTTTACGTTTGCTAAAGAATGAAGTCTATAAAGCACATAACACACTGACGATAATTTTAAACATAAATTCCTTATATGATCTTCCCAACTTAAGAACTGATCAACATACACACCTAAAAATTTTACAGAATCTACCTGTTTTATGGACAATCCATTGATTTTTATTAAATAGCTCTCAGTTACTGGAGAAGTTCTTGGTTTAAATAACATAAATTCTGTCTTAGAAATATTCAGAAACAATTTATTTTGGCTGAACCATTCAACAAATGTATCTACTGTATTCTGACTTTGTGAGATAACTTTGTTTAAGGAGAAATTTGAACAAATAATAGAGGTATCATCAGCAAATAATGTTAAATTAGTTTGATTGACAGTAGAAGATAAGTCATTTATAAAAATGATGAACAGTAAAGGTCCAAGGACAGACCCCTGAGGAACTCCACATTCATTATTTTTATTATCAGATCTATAACCATTGATCTCTACAATTTGAGTTCTTTGCGAAAGATACGAATTTATCCAATCATAAATTTTACCTCTTAAACCATACATATATAATTTATCAAGTAATAACTCATGGTTAACAAGATCAAAAGCCTTACTTAAGTCTAAGAACACACCAACACATTTGTTTTTAGCATTTAAATTTTCATGAAGTCGCATTAAAAAATTATTAATTGCAGATTTTGTTGATTTTCCTTTTTGAAATCCAAATTGACAAGAAGAAAGTATTTGAAACTTTGAAAGAAAATTTACAATTCTATTAAATATTACTTTTTCCAAGATTTTGGATAGAATGGACAACAAAGCTATAGGTCTATAGTTGTCTATATCATTTCTGGCTCCTTTTTTGTGTAGAGGAATTATTTTGGCAATTTTTAAAATATCAGGAAAAACACCTTCATTGATTGACAAATTTATCAAGTAGGTTATTGGTTTAATAAAAAAATAAATATAATTTTTTAATAATTTTGATGAAATATTATCAAAGCCAGTGGAATTTGATTCCTTCAATATGCTAATGATATTGAAAATTTCAGTTTCAGTTACTTCCTCTAGATACAATGTTGGATAATAAGTTTTTATTGACGGTTTAAAATTAACATCATTGATATCAACTAATTGTTTATTTAATTGTTTAGGAATGTTTATAAAATGGTCATTAAACATATTTGCTATTTTTATAGGATCCGATTCACTTTGATTATTTCTAACTATTTCACTGACAGAATACATATTATCCCTTTGTTTACTAATGTTATTATTGATGATCGCCCAAGCTGCTCGAGATTTATTATTAGAAATATTATAAAATCTGTCGTTATACAACATTTTAGCTTTTTCAAGTACCTGCCTATAAACTTTTTTGTATTTTTTTAAATTCTTGTTTATCAGAATCTAATTTAGTCTGCAACATTTTTTTGTTTAAAATCTTTAAACGTTTGGAAGAATTTTTAATGCCTTGAGTTAACCAAGGTTTCGGTTTATTTTTTATATCTACTTTTGCTTTTTTATATGGGAAACTGACGTTGATGTAATATGACAAGGTACTTGAAAACGCTTCATATGCCTTGGTTACATTGATACACATATAAGTGTCATGCCAATCTTCTTTGCTAATATGAGATAAGAACGTTTGATGGTTACTTTTATTAAATAATCTTTTAGTTACATACATGGGTAATTGTTGTAAACAATCTTTAATTATTAAAAGTTGCGCAGAATGATCTGCAATACTATCATGCAAAACAGAACAAAGAACATTCTTGCCGAAATTTACACACATATAATCAAGAGTTGTAGCAGAGTTTACAGTTATTCTTGTGGGCTCATTTACTAAATTAGAGATATTATATGACAACATAACATTAACAAGATCAGATTTATGTACCGAGTCAACTGCATAATCTATGTTTAAATCACCACAGAGAATTACTTTTATATCACTTTTCAAACAAATGCGGTTTAAAATGCAGTCTAAATCTTGCACAAAAGTATCAAAGTCATTTTCACCTGGTGATCTATATAAAGTTAATATGTTTAAGGTTTCATTATTTAATTTGATTTCAATGCCAACAATTTCTAACATTTTTTTCTTTACAAAAAGATTTAACAAAATTTATTTCTTTTACATTTAAGGCTAGACTTGCATTTACAAAAATAGCTGCACCTCCATTTTTAAACTGTTCTCTACAAAATATTGTGGATAGAACATATCCATTTAATTTTACACAATGAATTTCTGACAAACTTAACCAGTGTTCAGTAATACAAACAATATCTATGCTATGCTCTTGTAAACAAATCTCTAGTTGTTCTATCTTATTTCTAATACATTGAACATTTAAATGTATAATTTTAAACTCGGTGCTACTTTTAATTATTGGTAATTGCTAGTCCGCTTGCGTTTGTTTAATTTTTTGTCTTTGTATCTGCACTTTTTTTAAATATACTGGACAATTTTTTTCATAAACGTTATGAAATATATTTAAATCTAAATTAAATTTGTTGTTGGAATCTATACAATTTATACATTTAAAAATTTCATTTTTGCACGACTCAGCATCATGACCACTTTCAGCACAACGTAAACATTTTGCTTCACTACTGCAATTTTCTGCATGATGATCATATCCAGCACATTTAAAGCATCGGAAAACACTGACATATTCGAATACTCTACATCTTGACCAATTTATACATACACATCCTTCGGATAATATTTTTTTTGGCTACTATTGGATCACACTCTACTATTGCCATATAATTTTTCTTCATTTTTTTAAAAACTTTTACCTCGAAATTTATGTTGCCCAACTCTTGCAGAAATATATTCTGTTTTATGATGCAATTAAGTAATTCTTCATTTTCTAACTTCTCCTGTATATCTACTATTTTGATGCTTGGATTCTTTAGTTCTGGTGCTTTTATTTGATAATTTTTTGTAAGCTTCTTTTCCGCTGCCTTTTTTAATTTTTTCTTGTTCTTCCTTGTTCTTGCATTTAATTATTACACCTCCTTCTTTAATGTTTCTCATTTCTGTGATACCCACTTCAAGAGCTGCTGGTCTTAAATTCTTCTGTATAACCTCCATAGTTTTCTTCGACTCTTGTTTCGTTTTTGGCTTTATAATTACTACCTCACGTGCTGTTGCCTTAGCATAACTCTTCTGTTCAGTCGGCAATTCATTCTTAGTATTACTAGAATTTTTATTTAATATTTCTTTAAATATTGTCAACTCTTTTGTGACCTGATCTTTTAATTGCTCCATTTGATTTTGGATATTTAATGCAAATTCCAGAAATGATAAACAATTATCACAAAACCATCTAGCTCCCTTGCATTTTTGAATCAATTGAAAATCTTTATTACTGATTTCTGCACATTTATTGTGGAAAATGTTCTTGCATTTTCCGTAACATTTGACATAATTTTCAGTTTGACTTATAACACTCTTACAGGTTCCACAATTTTCGTCCTCGTCTTCCATTTTAGATCAAATTAAATTAGATATCTTATGGTGGATGGTCTCCTTTACTTTCAATGTTTGAAAAACACAACTATTTTATCTAGTAGAAACAAAAACTAAACACTTTATTTTTTTCTAGATTTAGACAAATTCTATCCGTATTGACTTAAGAAAATGTTTATAATAATGCACTAAAATAACTGAAGTCTAAGTTTTACCAATAGGTCCACAATACTAAAAGTCATTATTTAATAGATCAAACCGAAATTAAACTTTAAAAACACACAATGAAACTCTCAATTTCACTATAATTTACAGAACAGAACAGAACGTTTTATTCACTCGCCGGTTGAATCACTCATATGATGTCCGAATACTAAACACAAATGTTTCGTCAGCCAGGTTGGCATCATCTGGAGGTGATAAAACTTCAGTTTTAATAATCTGTTTGGCGTAACTACTTTAATGGTTATCCTTGTACGGCAATTGTCCAAGAGAGAATAGAGAAATACAAGACAATTACACAAACAACCACAAATCCAAACTAATGACAAGAAAACTCAATAGAACGTTCCGCACATTAGATTGTGGTGTAATTTACTGTGTTTGTAGCAACTAATACAATAAATTGCTCTCTAGAGTTTGGCTTAGGACAGAAATGCATTGCTGCAGCTTCTTACAACGTAAAATTGTTCCTCCGTATAAAACATCTCAATAAATTAGCCACTTCAGCTATCGATTTAATAAAAAAAATAAGTCAATTTCATTGGCTGTTGCAAGTAAGGGTTTTATTACACCACCTTTCTTAGCGGTTTATAGCTGAATGAGTATCATATAAATTTTAAGGAAAAGGCAAAAGGGATTATAAGACATTTTTTTACCAGGTGATCGCTCTCGAGTTTTCAGTCGAATTGTAAATTTATATTGCCTTTATAAATACACTTTTATATGAATTTTATGAAAATAAAACAAGCGAAACCAAGAGTTTTTCATTAAATTTCATAATTTAATAAATCTTGTTTTTTTGTTAATTTTTAATGGGCAGGTTGTTAGTGTAAAAAGTTATAATTTATAAATAATGTGGCATAATTTTGTTGACAAAAAAAATGACTTTTTATATCTCGAAAACCAAGCCTCATCTGGAGATGTAGGACAAGTACCCATCGATTCAGAATCTAAAGTGAATTCTCTATAAGTGTGAAGCAGTGGAATGTGTAGTTCATAGGCGTACGTCTGATGTCACTTTTGAAAAGGACAATGATTTTAAAAATTAATCATTTGTGAGAAATAGTTCAAACCTCCACGGAAAGAAAACTATTCTATATCAAAGTAATCGATTATTCTTGAATTTTTATACTTGTCGCTAGAAAAATATTACTTGGCATAATAAATTATTATTGTTCCAATAATATACCAATTGTAAACCAAGAACAGATATATTTTTTGAGTTTCATTAGCGCAAGTCTTTAAGTTAATACAAGTTTGATTCCTTCGAAGTATAAGTATGTATTAAATGTACTCTTATTAGTACACTTCTTTCGAGTAATGTTAACCGTGAGAGTAAGTATAAGGACATCTTGAGGTAAATTCTTATTTAAATGTTTTTCTTAACATAAGAATACTACTCTTGGAATAAAACTACAAATAATGTTGCTGGAAGAATTATACATACTATTAATCCAATAACTGTTATCCATGACTGAATTCTTGCTAATATCAATGTGAAGTGTTCTAATGTTGGAACAAGTGAATCGCGCAGTGGTGGGAGGTGGAATGCTATGCCTTTGCCAAACAAAGACGACGTATCTTACCTAATATGCATCAAAGTGTGTGTGCTGTACTATCGAGCATGTTCATATATGTTGATTATTATGAAATACTTTATATTTGTAAAGTTACACTTGAGAAAGAAGTATATTATGAACATTATGAACTGTGAAATAGAAGTTAATGAGTCTACGATGGAAGAGCTATTAGCAAGGTGTGAATTAGAGTCCTTAATTTCAATATTAGAAGGTAAGGTAATTCTGGTTTTACTGCATGCAAGCTGTTTTAATTACGTTATACTTTACAAGAAATGAATACACAACGTCACTATATTGTAGGTGAAAAGGTATTCATCTGAAGTTTAATGGTTGTGTATAGATTTCCCAAGTTATTTTCCTTTTTGATAATTTTTGCTTGTGTATTATATACAATCTATAGTCAAGATCTGCATTTTTATTGTAGTGGTGTTCTATTATACAATACATATACAGGGCGACTGGTAAGTTGGCTTATTTCTGTGAGGGTGGGTTAATAGAACTCATTTGCAATTGATTTAGAGATCTAATAGTTTTTGAGATATTTTATTTTTAAAATAAAAAAATAATAAAACTTTCTTTATGATTTCAGTTTCCTGGGTTAATTTACGTAGTTATGTAACAAAAATTAGGTTAAATACTTTAATAAGATAAAAAGACGAGCTAAAAAACTACATTTGTAGAAAAAATTTCAACCCAATCGTACATTCATAGGAATTTATTTTTAAAACTTGAAAATGCATTAAGCGTTCAAATTATTTAAAAACTTCTCTACTTTATATATTACTTTTCGAATGAAGTTTATATGAAGTTTTAAAAACTATATTTTACTTCCATAAATAATACAAAAAATACTAGGTAGAAGTAGAGCGTCCAATGTTTTCAAATTAAAGAGATACAGGGTGTTTCGAGAAACATGTGCCATCGCTTAAACGGAGATTCTACACTCAAAAGTAAGACAAATATACCTAATTCCTATCAACATAGGTACCTTTTTGCTTCGTTTCTGAGATATTGAAGTTTTATTTTTCTTTGCGTTAACTGTAAAAAATATATACGCCACTGACTTTTTTAGTTTTTGATGGCTCGATTATGTAGAAAGTTAATTGCCGAAAAAATGTCACCTCTTGACGTTTTCTAGATATCGGCATCGTTTAGAAGATAAATGCAACTTTTAAAGTCTTTTTAAGTCTATTAAAAAAAAGTAATAAAATAATGCTATTAAGTATACTACATAAAAAAGTTGCATTTATCTCCTACACGAAACCTAAATCTAACAAAAATCAAGAGGTGACTTCTTTTCAGCAATTAACTGTCTACATAACTGTGCCATCTAAAACTAAAGAAGTCAGTGGTGTATATATTTTCTTTACAAAATTAACCGAAATAATAATAAAACTTCAACATTCTGCATTTCAAGTACGAAACAGCAATGGACCCATGTTGATGGTAACTATTTGTCTTTTTTTGAGTGAGAAATCTCCGCTTAAGCTATGACACATGTTTTTTGAAACACATAAGGGCAAGGGAAGTTTCTAAAAAATAAAATAAAATATCTCAAAAACTGTTAGGTTTTGCATTATGCATATTATAGTTAAATCAGTTGCAAATGAGCTCTACTAACATCCCTTGAAAGGAATACGGCGACTTACCAGTCATGCACCCTGATGTGTACCTATATATAACATTATTAATCAATGACTTTCTGAAGTCATTGATATTAATTTATGATCAGTGTAGGATTAAAGTTCTTTGTTCTTGCATGGAAATTTTGTGAATATTCAAAATGGGCTTAAAAATTTTGGTTTCATTTGTACACAACATGTTATGCCAGACCTGTTTGAAAGTTCGAGCATACTGTTCTATTATACAGTTAGCTACAATGATTTGTTTAAATTATTTATACTTTAATAACATAAATAATTGTTTTCTAGGTCAAGAAAATTAATTAACGTTGGACAATTTACTGGAAATTTCAGAAGAACAGATTATAGAACTTATTCCTCAAATCGGAAAGAGAATAAAATTCATAAAACACTTAAAAGCACATAAAGAAATAATGAGCATTCCTGTGGTAAATTTGAAGTCTCATATACAGTGTGTTCGCGAATAGACTTATACTTGTACAATTTTTTTGTTTTTGGTTTCTTAATAAAACGTCATTCTTCATAAAAACTTCTTCTAATTCTGAAAAGTCCTTAGCCAATCCCAGAAATTCAAATTTGATTCAAATAATTTATTAGTTTTATTTAAATATTGTCTGAATGTTATTTGTGGCATTCTCTAAATTTTTCCTCTTCTTTTCTAGGACTTACTACCACATGAATAATTCTTCGTTATCTAAAAAATATAGTTAGTTACCCAGTATGTTACTGGAAAAATAAACCTCTGCGCTTGTGACTTTACGTCAAAATATTAGTCAGAGGGTGTTTTTTTGACAACTAATATGAGACAAAAAAATAATAATATAATTAAGTGTTAAAAGTTAGTATTGCTGAGGTAGAACCATTATTCTAAAGTTAATAATTAGTTACCATTAAAAGAAGGAGACTAAGATAATGACTTTTAAGAATAACGTTTTCCTTGATGAAAAAATATCTATTCTTGCAGATATATGAGTACAATAATGTCTTAATTTAAGAATAGTAGTCTTAAAAATAATTTACATTTTTTCCGTGTCTGTAGTTTCTTTGAATTTTTTTTACTGTGTGTATTATAGATTAAGAAATACGCATTAAATAAAATACTTGCTCTAGTTTTTTATCTGAATGTCAAGCCCTGTTAGAAGGTATGATACGGCTAACAGAAAATAAATAAAGAAATCGTCTATTATTAAGGCAAACAACATATATTAAAAGATGTTACAAGGTAAGTTAACATAAATTTTGTAGATTTAAATTGTGCGTTTTTTTTGCTTGTTTATTGTATTCCACGTCTGGAGAATCTTGGGTCACATTCCAGCAGTTTAAATCTCATATCTTGCCAATAGAATTCGATGTGTTAAAATTGAAAACACAATTTCCGAACCAATGCAGTTGACATTAGGTATACCTCAGGGATCTATACTTGGTCCGTTGTTGTTTTGTCTTTATACAACTAATTTTCATAAACACAAACCATTGTAAAATGCACATGTATGCTGACGATACGCAGTTATATTTGTCCTTTAAACCTGATGAGTTAAAGTTGGCTGTCGACAACAGAAATGCCGATTTAGAATCGATTTTTAAAACCTCAATAGACCATGCCTTATTTCTTAACGCATCCAAAACTAAGGTTTTATTATTTGGTACAAATATTTTGTATCAGAAGTATGTCAAAGACGTAAAGTTAAAGCTAAACAATGACAATCTTGCGGTAGTTAATGAGACAAACAATTTGGGATTATGGATGGACAATTCCTTTAGATTTAAATTATATGTATCCAAATATATACAGAAGGTTTATAGTTCTATGCGATTGTTATATCCTCATAGGTCGTGTCTAAGCACGAAAATAAAAGTATCCTTTGTGAAACGATCTTGTCACAATTTTCTCATTGTTTTACCGTTTGGTATATTTGTTTAGTTTCAGCCTATAAGTATAAGATGCAAAAAGTTCAGAACTCCTGCCTTTGTATCATTTTCGGCGAAAATATGACCATATATCCCATAAGCTTAAAGAAATACAGTGGAATATGCAAAACCGATTTACTTTACAGTCATCAACTCTGTTTCATTCAATTATTCTTAATGACAAACTTAGTTATTTATCTGACAAAATTGTAACTTGTCCAGAAATACATAATGTGAATTTTAGAAATAGAATACCATGGCTACTCATCACATAGGACAACACAGTTTGAAACATTCTTTACCTTCAACATTTATAAAATATACAATAGTTTATAGGCCAGTATGTAGGGAGTTTTGCCCTGCAAAAGGTGGGGTAGTAATAATTTTTTAAATTATGTTGTTCAAGTCTGGACTTTCACAAAAAAATCCAAGTTTTCGACCTTGGGGGAGACCGCTTGACTCGCCATCTTGAATAAAAGGTACAAAAAATTAGTTTTTTCAAAATAACTCCCCAACGGTTGATCCAACGACAATCCAACAAAGTTAAAGTAGACAAAATTCCTCACATTTTTTTGTATAATTTTTTTTTTTTGTAAGTAATATGTAACGAGTAACCGCGGTGGAAAGATGAACATTTTTCCCAAAAAATAAAACTCCCCATTTTTGTGATTTTTTCGATTGTTTCTCGCTACATAGTTATAATAATTTTGTAAATTCAGAGTATACTTATTTCCACATCACCTTGATCACGCAATTATATTAGCGTTTTCCTTTTTTTGATGGTCCTGGTCGGTTGATGTTGACGTCTTCAGTATAATCTGCGTCCTCAATGTCATCATCATCGATGCTTCTGAGAATCTATTGTTCTTCCATTGATAAATCATCGTCATCTTCGTCCTCGCTGTCGATGCGAACCTCCGGTATATTTTCGCATGACTTACCACTGCAGAAACTACACACAACAGAGCACCTCAACCCAGCTTTCCTGCAACCACATGCTTCGCCGCATCCTTTTCGACAAGTGCATGAATGAATTTCAATGTTCAATATTCTGTCATTGTGAGTGGAGCGAACCCATTGCTGCCAAGTTTCCAGCCCCAGTCTTCTGAATTTTTTTGGATCCCATACCATTTTTGAACTTGGTGGTACCTCCTGAACGCATGAGACCGCGCAGCGTCCTTCGTTGGTGGCAAAGAAGCAAGATTGAATTTGCTTTTTATAGTAGATTTAGCGAAACGTTGGTAGCGGACTTCTTCCAAGGTTTCGTTTTCCATGTTGCCGCCATACAAAGCAACTAGAAAGCGTGCTCCGTGTCCGCGATGTGTTCTGGTGTTGCATCCTGATGTTTGAAGATGCTAATAGTGGCACTGAGTCCTGCGGTTTTCCGAACAGGCGAACAAAATTTTGTTTTTTCTTGGTTGAAGATGGACGATGTCGTGTCGCAGCCACTAAACGCATGGAAAAACAGAATGTTCTCAGCCACTTCTTCATGTTTCAAACTATTCTTGGAATATAGTTTTTCAGCAATTCTGCCTCTTCCTGATTTGCGAAGGTAGATGTTACTTTAGGATGGTGCTAATGCTGTCAGCAGAAGAAGAAGATCAACGTCTTCGCCAAAGACGAAAACAACTTCAAATGTTGAGCACAAGGAAATCGCTATGCTGACAATCAACACATCAGCATCTTTTTCCACCTGTTTAACAGTAATAGCAGCCTGTTCCATTTTTGTTGTCGGCATCGAAATTAGGCGGGCTTTGTTGTTTTCATTGGGTAAAAATCTTTCTTGGGAAACTTGAACACGTAAGTATTCCCGAATTCAAACTTCGCGGAAATTTCTAACCGAGACTACTCGATACGGGCACGATTAATACCGAGCACTCGAGTTGAAAGGCAGATTCTAGACACTACCGGGTATCCTGTCGTATCACTCTTTCTAAACTACAAGTGGAGAAAAGACTGCCCTTTTCAAAAGAAACAAAAATACGCACGAGGAACGTGTTATACCTGTTCTAAGAAACTTATATCTATTACGCCACTGTCAAGGCGCAGTCTTGAACAACATAATTGAAAAATTATTACTATCCCACCTTTTGTAAAGCAAAGGCCTTTTTTGGCCTCTACAGACTGGATTATTAGAAGATTCTCTAAAAAGTCTTAAAGTAGTAGCTTTTAAAAAACATATGCGAGTGATGTTGATTAGAAAACAAAATAATCAACGAAATAATTTATTTTATCTTATATTCCACCAATACAACTACTTAATAATAAATATATTGGGTGGAATGAAAAATAATATTAAGTAACTGAAAAATTTTTGCTAATTATTATTTACTAAATTTTACAAATCTTATCACAGATAAGTATAACATATATCTTTTTAAACAATTATTTTCCCGGCTATTTGCCAAAACGCTGAAACTTGGATTACAAAAGAGATAATATGCACATTATGTTCAGTACAACTGACTCAATAATGTTATTTTTAATTTCAACTATTCTGTCTAGTAAAACCAAAAATAAATAAAACACAAGGTACTCACCAGTTGACACTCACTTTAAAAAACTTTAAAATATCTACCGACACGTGTTTCTGCTTGCCATAGCGTCATCAGGCTAGCCAGCACATTTAAAGAATCAAAAGTAACCAAACTTGTAAACCTTAATGTAATAAACATTAATGGCTTCAGAGAACAGAATAATTGAAATTGTATATTGGAAATACCCCTTAGGGTCGAATGAAATAATTTAAAAACAAATTAAGTTCCTTCTTCGTAAAAGTTAAAATATAGAGTGGAATGAAAAATAATATTAACTGAAAATTTTTTTGCTAATTATTATTTACTAACTTTTACTAATCTTATCACAGATGAGTATAACATATATATTTTTAAACAATTATTTTCCCGGCTATTTGCCAAAACGCTGAAACTTGGATTACAAAAAAGATAATATGCACATTATGTTCAGTACAACTGACTCAATAATGTTATTTTTAATTTCAACTATTCTGTCTAGTAAAACCAAAAATAAATAAAACACAAGGTACTCACCAGTTGACACTCACTTTAAAAAAAACTTTAAATATCTACCGACACGTGTTTCTGCTTGCATTGCGTCATCAGGGAGCCAGCACATTTAAAGAATCCAAAGTAAGGAAACTTGTAAACCTTAATGTAATAAACATATAAATATATTGTTGGTCTAGTTAACTTAATATAGTACTTACCTTGTATTTATTGTCGAAATTAAATAAATTAGAATAATTTAAAGGTCGGAGATTTACTAAATATTTATCCAGACTATATGTTGGGCAAACGAGCGATGAATTGAACTAGAAATAAAGAGCATATCAAATAAGAAAGTCCAGCGTGCGTTTAAGAACCACAAGATAAATAGCAAGCTTGACAAAATCCAAAGAATAAATAGTTTGTAATTAATTTACATCCAAAATACCTGTCTGAACCGTCCTATTATTCATAGAAGAGCTTCCAATATGAGGTACATGACATGACCTTCTAGGTTTTCAATATATAAACGATGTGACATTCCCAATATATCTTCCTGTAGTCGCTTCCAATGTGTTCTCTGGAATAGTAATTGCGTTAAATTATGTCGCAGCAACTAATATACCGGGAAAGCAAAGCATGATTCTTTTTATTTAGTTTTGAATATTTTAGTGGAAGCGCGATGTTCGTAGTGCCTTTCAGAGTACCTGTAACCCACTTTTCTTTACTGGATTTTCAAATTCAATACAAGTGAATTCGAGGGGACTGCATCTTACGCGATCCAGAATAAGAAATTGGTTTATAGAAAAAGAGCGGGTTGCGAATGAGTATCTAAAATATAAAATTAATGTTTTCAGTAGTAGATTTTTGTTTTTTACATACGGTGCACGTCGTGTTCGATCAATTATTAAAAGTTTACAATAATTTATGATTTTCGAAGGTTTTGATATGAAGACCAAAAATAAAATACAAACAAACAGTCGTTTGCGTATTTAAAGCAAATTGCAGCCATAAATTTGGTTATTTTGAAAATTTGTTGAGTGAATATGGGGGTGAATGAAGGGGTGAATTAGGTAAAACGACTACTTAAAACATCCTTCATATGCAAAAATGTTCAATCAAAAACCATATAAACATTTTTAGACTAAAAAAACCGTTTTTGGCTCTGATATTTAAATTTTACTAGAGTAAGAAGTAATTCTAGTAGCATAATTGATCTTGTTGTCAGTAATGATTATATAATAAATGCGTATGTAGAGCAAAATGATATCATAACAGACCATTCAATAATTCAAGTAAAAGTAGAAAACAGTAGGGATTTATCAAAATATCAAACAAAGGAAATTAGATCTCGGATAAATTTTGATGAAATGACAAATTTGTTAATTGAAAAGGAATGGGAGTATTCTTGCACAGATGTAAATATTGTCAGTCAGACATTTATAAATAACATATTAGATATACTAAATATAGTAGCACCAAAAAAAATTATAAAAGTAAAAGTAGCTGAAAATAGATGGTTAGATGATAAGTGTCGGGAAGCTATTGCAAATAGAAATAGGGCTTACAAAAGATTTGTTTTTACACGCGAGGATAAGGATTGGAATTACTACAAGCAGACAAAAAACAATACTGTAAAAGTTATCAAGGAAGCGAAAACAATATTTTATGATAGAAATGTAGATAGTAATAAGTCAAATCCAAAATTAAAGTGGAAAAGCTTAAAGCAGTTAGTTGGGAAAAAATCAGTGAACACGCTCTGCAAAGTTTGAATTGTAATGGAGTAATATATAACAACAACTTGGTGGACGTATTGAATCAGTATTACGTAGGTGTAGTATTGAGAATATTATAATCATAGAGACAGATGATGTCGATATTGATATAATTAATGAATCTATAGCGGGTGTAAATTCTAGCATGACATCATTTAATGCTATAACCCTACAAGATCTAAATAAAATAGTGACTAAACAAGGAAAAAAATATTGCACTGATCAAATCGGACGTGATATCATAAAAAATCTTTTACACATAATAGGGTATCCTTTTTTAAATTTGATTAATTTGAGTCTGGAAAAGGATGTTATGCCTGAATGTTTTAAAACATCTGTAGTGGTACCTATACCAAAAATACCCAATACGAATCTGGCCGAACAGTTAAGACCAGTACATATGTTACCTTTTTGTGAAAACATCTTAGAATTAATAATTTATGATCAAGTAATCAAGTACATAAATTCAAATAATATTCTATGCACATATCAATCGGGATTTCGTGGTAAACATTCATGTGAAACGGCTTTGTAATTAGTAATTTCAAATTGGAAGCAAGAGTTGGGATTTGCGCAGTTTTCATTGATTTTAAGCGTGCTTTTGAAACAATTGACTGTAATATACTACTATTAAAACAAAGAGATATGGATTTGAGAACACCGTTATAGGCTGGATTACAAATTATATGACAAATAGGTACCAAGTAACAAAAATGAATGGGAATTTATCAGAAGCCAAGTTAAACAACTTTGGGGTTCCTCAAGGCAGTGTACTGGGTCCATTATTATTTATTCTTTACATTAATGACCTTGGCAATGTGTTGCAAACATGTAAAATCCATCTTTTTGCGGATGATACTCTTATTTACTATGAGAGTAAAAATTTAAGATCAATAGACTAAAAGTAAATGAATTAAAATTCAAATTTATGTTCGTGAGTAATAATTATCTATATAAACAGTTTGCTAGTATAAATCTTGGTATCGAGTTAAATAGTAAAAAAGTTAAAATTGTTCAGAAAATAAAGTATCTAGGCCTAATAATTGATCGTGAACTGAAATTTAACAAACATATAGAATATGTATAAAAAAAAATCGGCAAAAAGATCGGATGTTTAGCAGAGTGGCTCCATTTATATCAACTACTACTAAAGTAACTGTGTATAATACCTTAATACTACCTCATTTTCTCTATTGCTGTTCTGTGTTGTATACAAGTTGTACAAATTTTAGTAAACTCCAGGTTCTCCAAAATAAGGCAATGCGAATAAGACTAAGATAAAACCGCTTCATTAGCAGTCAGCTCTTAATACATTAAAATGGCTTAACACTAAACAGTTCCTCTTCTTCCAAACTATGACGTTTATTTTCAAAATGATTAATAACATTTTACCGGAATATCTCACGACAATTGTTGCCTGTTACAGACGTACACATGTGTAACACAAGAACGGCTAGTGCAAATAACTATTATGTTAAATGAACTTCTAGGAGTAGTACAATGAGAAGTTTGTTCCACAAAGGAGTTGTACAAAACAATCATCTTCCTTACGTAATTAAGACTAGTAATACCGTTAACCAATTTAAGAGTCAACTTTTTTGTTTTATAAAAGATAATGCGTATCAGCCAAATTAATGTTGCTTGAGGTTTGTTTCGTTTTCTCTATACTATATGTCTATATTATGTAAACTAGTAGTAGTTTGTAACTATTATTTTTATATCTATTTTTTTTTTATGTACATACTATCTATCTATGGATAAATAAAGAATATCTTACTTTATCTTCATAAAAACCACGTTTAAGCAATATCTCGATTTTCAAGAGAAAGTGGCCACAAAACATCATGGCGTCGTGAGCCGCTTTTTCGGAATTTCCGGAAGTTGTACCTGGGCGCTATATCTGACCACAAAAAATGCTGTAAAGGGTATTTTTAGATTTTTTTAGGACATCTTGAAACGTATCAAATAGACAACAAAAAGTGGAATTAAAAATCCGACGTGAAATTTCAATTTGAATTTAACAAGTCACATGACCGCTCCCACCACCCCGAGCTATGACCCCTAGTTCAACCCTTCCTCATTAACCTACTGACAAAGAGCAGGCAGAAAGTCGAGACGACGCACTTTTTGCATTGGTGTCATGGACTACAACCAAAAGAAGTTTGAAACCAGAATATTTTGATTTTTTTCACGAAAACCTACCTTATATTTGGAAACAATTTTTTTTGTCTCGTGCATACAAAAAAAATATATGGAAAAAGAGACAATATCGTCTTCAAACTTTTATTAATGTGTAATTGTACGCTTCGATAAATATCCAGTACATATTCAATAATTTTTCGTAAATATAAAACTCGACATTAAATTTTCAAATTGGCATGATATATTATTAAATAAAAATGAAGGGCCAACTGAGTGTTTAATTCTTTTGAATGTTACTATTCACTTCGAGATTCACTTTTAATAACTTATTGTCTGATCCTGTAGGTTTCGTTGCGCTATTCCTGAAAAAGAGTCCTAGAGGAACGAGATAAAAAGCGACTGATATTAGATTCCCCGAGGAGCGCATACATGGGGTGAGTTCTAAGAGGGAATTAGGTTTCGACTTCAAATGGCAATGTTATAGATTATAGTCTTAGAATGTCTGAAACAAAACGTCGGATAACAAAGACCTGAAAATAAAATATTGATGAAACATGCTCTATTTCTCGAGTTAAGTAAACGTGATAAATATTTAAGGGAAAATTTGTTCGGAAATATTTACACATTAGGTCAAGTGCTCAACTGTCACCGCAGAGTACAAGCACAGTTTTTATTGCTAATCATTAAAATCAGAAAACTGTAACAATACGATTGATTAATTACGAAACGGACGAAATTATACTTAAAAACGTTAAGAACAAGTGCTCTACTTTTTGAATTCGGAGAACAAAAAAAAAACATGTAAAAACGAAGACGGTCCGACCGACCCGTCGATTATTTTTTCGTTCTCTACCACTTTGTTAATATCCATTATGCATTATAATTTGTTCATGTAGATTCATTGTATGACTGATGGTCGAGAGGCAAGGACACTTGACTTTCACCCAAAAGTCCCGGGTTCGAATCCCGGCCGTGGCACTGGGATTTTTCTGTGAGAGACATTAATCGTAGTATACTCGGATATTGGATGTGTGTCCGCTATCTCTAAATGTGTAGCTCCCTCTCGCACAACGTAAGTTTAGAGATACAGGGGGTTGTATTATCTGTGGTGTTTATTATATTATTGTTATAGAAAGCAGTTCTGATGAACCAAGTTAATTAAACACTTTTTGTACTAGAAAGAAACTTTTATTTTACAAACCCAGAATAAACAATCGTAAGGTTTTACGGGAAAAATTCCTGAAAAAACTTTACAGTACTTAATTGTTAGAAAATTTATAAAGGAATATTAACTTCAAACATGATATTGGGTTTATAGCATTTGTCAGTCTCTGAACTGAAATAAAAGTGTCAGTAACAAATGTTACTCCTCGAGTTCTTATTATTGCTTGCATCTTTCTAGGCATGCTACCAATAAAAAAATCAGTACTGAAATCCATACCTATCCTGTTGTATTTGAAACGGGATTTCTTTGTCGTATGCGACGTTTTAACATATCCCTCATGTACTCTATCGGATTCAAGTCTGGACTGTATGCTGGCAAGTCTAATCTTTCAATCTGAACCTCATCGAGGTATTAATTCACTATTAAAATTGCATGTGGACTCGCATTATTATGTATGTCGGAATAGCCATGGGAGAGGGACGTTTTAGGGTGGAGCTACTAGATTTCGGTTTCATTTTGCCAAATACAATGTTTCACTTTTATTAAAAATAAACAACACAGAATGACTAACTATAATTTTAACGATTATATAAATACTAATGACTAAGTTCTATTGTTTATATTAATGTCTCTATCGCACAATACACTTTAAGGAGCTAGCAGTCCGCAATCACTAGTCCCGCGATCTCACACACCGTGTTCAAAACCCTATCTTAGAATAATCATTCACGGGACTCTCAAATGGTTTTGTTCTGCCCATCAGAGGGGAGGGATTCCCTGCTGTGTGATCCAAGCGTCGCTAGATTTCATGACCATATAAGGAGATGTTATGGTTAGATTGTTTACATAACTATATATGGAGATGTTATGATTTTGATGCGTCAGCCCTTTGAAATGTTGAAGATGCGTTCCCTACGGCTTGCATTCCATATGGTCATGGGCGTGTACCGGGGTATTGTCTCCGACATGTATTAAAACGAATCTGTCGTATCCAATGATGCCGATATATGGTAAAACATGGTCTTGCAAGATGTATTCAGTGTACGGGTCAGCTCGATTCCGACCAATAACTGCCACCAATTCATTGTGACCCCCCCCCCCAACTAATACCACCCCAAAATGGAATAGTAGGGATATATTTGTTCGAAGAAGACGAGGAATCTTTCAATCACTTCGAAGCGTCACATTTTTAGGGTATAGCCTGAACTACATAGACTAATGTGAAGAAATATGTTCATGCCAACTAGTACACTGAAAAACCGACAAAAATGTTTCAAAAAATTTTTTTAAGGTACAACCACATGGGACCTTCACAGAATAATAAATTAGGCCCTTGGCCATCTAAAATGGCAAATTACAACATTTTTTGGGAGGTCCAACTTTTTTTATTATGAAAAAATGTCATAAATCTGTCAAAATTAATTTTTCGTACTTTTTCACACATCCCTCACGATATCTCCGGAACCAATTGAGATAATCAAGTTTTTTTTTTTTTAGTCGATAAAGGAAACGTGAGCGGAGGTGACTGAATTAATTTAGTCTTTATGGAAAACCTAGTTTTTTATAAAATTAGGTAATACTTTAACATTTATTTCTCTTGCAGTACTTTTTTCAGTAAGCGAAAAACTTTTTTATTTTAAGGAATTTTGCCACAGTATATGCATACGGAATAAAATTAACACATCAAGGAAGTTTTTTAAAAAAAACGCAATACTCTACGACTTGTACGTTTCAAGTTATTGTTATTTGAAATTAAGTTTCTGCGGGCAGAATATCTCCCCCGGTTCTACTGTGCTTTAATCAGTATGCTATGCGTGTTGTGGGTGCATACTATAAAGTATTATTTTTGACATATCTTTAATATAAATTTTATTTTCATAAGCACTTAGAAGGTTTTCCTTATCATTATTTACATTGCCCATTATTTAAAATCCATTATAGTTATACATTAAAACCTAAAATTGAATTAAAAAAAAGACGAAATAATTATTTATTTTAAAACATAAATTTAAAACTTGTTATAAAAATATTTTAGAAATCGTCAACGTCGGAATCTAAAAATATCTAGACAGTTCCTTGGTTGCAGCAGTTTGCATATTTGCACTCACTGCAGCATTTCAAACCTTGAGCAAAACAGGTACATCTGTTGTTACAGACCCTGTCGGAACATCTTATTGACAAACTTTGCCTTACAATATCGGGCACAGATTTTTGACTAGAAAAAGTTGCCTTCCAAACATTTTCTTCAAATGTCCAACCGTATGGAGTTGGATCTTCCATCTGCATGTATTGTATATGGCTATTGTACTAAATTTTTAATTGATACAGACACCTGGCTCCGTGGTCTAGAGGTAATGTACTTGCCTCAAAACTTCGGGGTCCCGGGTTCGATTCCCGGTCGAGGAACTGGGATTTTTCTGTGAGAGAGATTAATCGTAGTATAATCGGACATTGGGTGTGTGTCCATTGTCTCTAAATCTGTAGCCCTCTCCCACACAAGGTCATTCCAGACCTTCAGGGATAAAGAGGGTTGTAATTTCATGTGGTATTATTATTATATTATTATACCTAAAAAGAAAATAATTACATGTAGGTGTTTTGTTTCTTTTTTTAATAGGTATGGGCGATCTAGAAAAATAATTATTACCTTTTTAAATGTTGTCTAAAAGCATGGTCAATAGGAGGCAGCTCAGAAGCTGGCCGATTTGTACTTGTTGTTAAGTCCCATCTCATTCAGGGATTTTATATTTTTGTTTTTATTCTTATATAAATAAAGCGTATATTTTACCCCTAATTCCATCGCTTTATCCTCTCACAGAAAAGGAAGGTTTTCTAAATCTTTTAAATTATTTAAATTTTTATATAAAACATAGAATGCCGTTTTCTTCCCTATTTTATACATGGCATTAGTTGTGTCACAACCAGTTAGGCAATGAATCGTTAATACTTTCTTGCAAATTTCCTCTCCTAAATTTGCCACAATATTGTTAATTGACAAAAAATATATATTCTTACTATGTCCTAATTGTATAAATATATTCCTTTGGGACATATCTGGTGTTTCACAGTAATAATGTAAAAGCAAAATCAGAACATCAGTATGAACAGATTTTACCAGAATTGTATTACCTGATTTTAATTCTGATAACATAAAATAAACATTCCATTGTTAAGCATTAAATAATATGTAAAAACTCAATAAAAATAATACTCATTCGCATTCACATTACACAAAGAAAAGTTTGTTTCTAAATGACAATATATGTATAATATAATTAATATAAGATTACTTGTATTCAATAGTCTACACTCTACACACTTGAGTGACGCCGTAGTGAGGAGCATCTAGGATCGAAAAACTCGTAACTTTAAAAAACAAAATCTCGAAAACTATAAGTCGTAGAGAACTAACTTTTTTTTTTAAAACTTCCTTGAAGTGTAAGCTTTATTTTATACACATATGGTATGACAAAATTCTTTAAAATAAAAAAAGTTTTTCGCTTACCGAAAAAAATGCAGCAAGGAAGGTAAACGTTCCAGTTTCACCTAGTATAACAAAAAAATTTAATTTTCCATAAAAACGAAATTAAAGCAGTGACCTTCGCCCACATTTCCTTTATCAATTAAAAAAAAATACCTATACTTATCTCGATTGGTTCCGGAGATATCATGAGGGATGTGTGAAAAAGTAAGAAAAATTAATTTTGACAAATTTATGACATTCTTCGTAATAAAAAAAGTTTGACCTCCAAAAAAATGTTGTAATTGGCCATTACAGATGGCCAAGGACCTAGGCTATCATGCTGTGAAGGTCCCAAGTGGTTGTACCTTAAAAAAAAATTTTTTTTCAAGAAGGAAGCTACTTTTTTCCCCGTTTTACGGTGCACTAAACGTTTGATTGCTTTGCGGCGAATGTGTCCGACCAGGTATGTTTGGAGACTTACCGTGGCCATCAATATCCCTCGATCTCACTGCACCAGATTCGTTTGGGGTCATTTCCAGCAAGAGTTCTTGGAAAGCTACCCACGGACAATTCAAATTCTCATTCGAGAAGAAATACGTGAAATCATGCAATGTTACAAAGCATAATATTTAAGTTAATTGCGTCCAATGAGGGGCATTTGAATGAGGCTATTTTTAGGAATTGAAATTGATGTAATAAAGCTCTCGTTTGTCGCAAATGATGGGACAACAAAATCACATTAGGAATTAACCCACCCTCTATGCACAGCAAATTAATTTCATAGAACAGCGTTTCCACAGCAGTTATGTTTTTGGCTACGACACTGGCATTTTAGCTCATCTTGCCCCCTTTCAGCAAAGTCAATAAGGGATTCTCTTTTGTAGCCTGCGTTGGATGTTTGATACCTCTGCTGGTTTCCCATATGTATAATTGATCCGGTCGCTAAATACCAACGCTGATCTTTGTTAATAGGATCCTTTCATTGAATCTCCATTCTCCAACTAATTCAAAGTTTTCCCGTAATCTCAATTACTCGAACCATTTATGACAAACACAGCTGAAAAAATCGCAGAAAAATTATACAATTTATTAGTCCACTTGAAAAATAAAGTCTACTTTTAACTTGATTTTAAAAATGGTTCATAGTCGTACACATTTTTTCGTCCCTAATAAAGAACTTTAGTAATTTTCTCACAGTCGTTGCAAATTTTCTTGTGAGAAGTGATTTGGCTTTAATTAAATAACGTTCCCATAAGCGTGTGGAAACTCATCGGGTCAATGTATATTTGATGGCCTTATGCCAAATGATGAAGTTGCTGAAACTGCAATTCGTATTTCATGTACAAAAACCCTTAAAATATTAGCAAACTACTTCTTATAATGAACAAGAGTAACACAAAATATTGCAAAAGTCTTAGGAAAACAAACTGTTTTGTGATATGCACCAACAACCTGCCTATCACGCGAAATAGAATGCAAAGTTTGGCAAAATTAAACTTTAGTTTATTCAATGCTACAAGTTAAACTGACTACTTAAGACTTGCGTCTGTCTAACAAGAACTGAGATGTGGATTGCTCAAATGTGGAGCATTTAGGATTTCGTACCAGATCAGAGGCGGCGGGAGTACACACAACCAAACTAATGGGGAATAATCCACTAACTAGGATTTCTCCGACTTAATTCGTATTTTAATTTTCAACGAATATAACTACAGGTTTTAAAAGCCATGTTATTATTAGCAATCGCGAGTAAATCGTACATGATGTAAAAACAGGGACTGATCCAAGGCCACCGCGCAGACATACGCATGTAAATGATATATTACCTTTTAATTATCATCCATGTTACGCTGTAAAACTGCGCATACCGTTCAGGCCTACAAAATACCATACGGTTACGATAGGGGTCGCGCGCATTCCTACAGAAAAGATGGTTCAGGAAAAAATGGCGATTGATTAACGTTCGACTACATTCTGTTAGAGTTTAAGTAAAATATTACAAATTTCCTGTACGGGTCTATAGTGAATTTTACCAGAATAACCTTTATTAGTGCTCGTTGTTGGTGTACCGTTTTTGAAAGTAATTTCACACTGGTTTCTGAAATCATGCCTAGTATCAACTTTCCATAACTTGGAGTTGCCGTCAAACTAAAATAACTACTATTCTAACCACTGGACGACAGTGCCCTTTTCGACGAGTTATCAAAGTCGACACAA
This sequence comes from Rhamnusium bicolor, assembly GCA_029963845.1. Lineage (NCBI taxonomy): Eukaryota > Metazoa > Arthropoda > Insecta > Coleoptera > Cerambycidae > Rhamnusium > Rhamnusium bicolor. Next base: position 480,874 of record JANEYF010005704.1, on the reverse strand, counting down.
GACCCTCTCTTGGAGGTAAATACCCTTAAATAATTAAATCATTTCATCAGGTTAGTGATTTTTCGTATTTTTAACGCACCTATATGATATTTCAGTATTCTACCGGATTTTACCCGAATTCTGTCTGGATACAGGCTTTACCAACCAGCACTTGCAAAGCTTGTAGAAATATAGTGTTCTCACGTACAGGGTGTACGTCGTGGTCAAGACAGAATGATTCCTGGACTTTTGCCGAGTCATAGATCATAGATAAGCCATATTTTTAATATACAGGTTCATTATACTTATATATCTATAGTTATAAGTAAAGCTGGCCGAGGTGGCTGGAGTACAGCCACGGTCTTGCGCTGGCGTCACATGTGCCGATTTAGAAGTGATTTACGCTGCAGTCTTATTTGAAAGGTTAATGCGTGAGGTTGTACCTATAAATTATACATAATGTCAAACGCGCCAAAGGGTAAAAAACGACCGTACGCGGACACAGTGAATAAATTTATCGGTGAATTTCCGAATTTATTCTATGACGGATGCAAAATAATTTGTAAAGTTTGCAATCAAGACTTAATGTGCTGGCACAAAACAGATTGTCGTCGTCATATCAATACCGTGCAACATCAAGATAAAAAAAATAGCATGCCTTTGACAACTCAGTTTATGTTTGATTTATTGTTAATGTTAATAGCCTGTAATATTCCGCTACACATACTGAATGAACAACCATTTCGGGATTTTGGAATAAATACAATCCCCAGGTGAACTTACCAAGTCGTACATCGTTATGTAGATATATTCCAGCTGTTCGTGAAGACATTGTAAATAGGATTAAATGTGGATTAAAAAATACACAGCTCTGGTTATGTATTGACGAGATGACATATTGTAAAAAAAATTCTATTTTAAATAATATAGTACGTGTACTGGACCCTCTTAAACCAACATTTCCACTTTTACTAACTAGTAAAAGACTAACTGCGTGTACTGACGAAATAATTACGCGTGTGGTGTTGGAGACATTCGAAAAATTTGAACTTTTAACAAGTCAAATATTGATGTTTGTGACTGATGGTGCCGCGACAATGCGCGTGGTAGGCCGTTCTCTTCAAAGAGACAATTGTAGGTTTTTACATGTTACGTGTAAAGTGCATGCGTTACATCTTGTGGCAGAAACGATTCGAAAATGTTTTCCAGAGGTAGATGCATTAATAGCAAATACAACAAAAGTATTTCTCAAATCTCCTAAACGGCTTCGAGCATTTCACAGACAGTGTCCTGGTATCCCTGAACCACCAGAGCCGATTCTTACACGTTGGGGAACGTGGTTGAAAGCGGCTTTTTATTATGCTGAATATTTTCAACAAATAAAAGCTGTGATACTACAGTTCAACCCTAACGAGGCTGCAGCTATTAGGGAAAGCCAGACAAGCTTTCAAGACGTTTCCCTTGAAGCAGATTTAAAAACTATTAATAACAATTATAGAGGACTACACGACGCAATAGAAAAATTGCAAAATAGTTCGTTGTCGTTAGTGGAATCGCTGCAAATAGTGGACGGCGTAAATACACAGCTGCAGGCTATAAATGACGCAAAAAATAATCGCGTTAGTGAAAAATTCGAGAGTGTATTACAGAAAGATCCTGATTTTAGCAAATTAAGACAAATTTGTGATGGTGCATCTACAACTTCGTTAAGTGAGTTCACATATTGTTTTACTTATGCCTGTATTACATCCGTAGATGTCGAACGGTCATTTTCAAAATACAAAAATATTTTTTCACCAAAGCAAACATCGCTGACGGAGACAGCTGTAGAAACATACCTGATGCTATTATACTATAGATCTTCCCCACTTTGTGATGACGACAATCAAACTACTTCATAAGTCTGCTTAAAAGGGTGAGTTTTATACAAATTTTTATAAAATGTAACATTATTGTTAAAATTTATTTCCATTTATTGTACTTATTCAAGTATTATGATGTAAACATATGAGTCATATGACGTCTCTGTCGGCCAGGTGACCTCGGCCAGCTTTAGTTATAAGTGTTATACGTTCATATACAATTTCTGGTGTAACTCGCCTAGTTGAAGCGACCTAGCGTCATTTTCGCTAATAATATTTTATTACCTGCACAAACAGCGGTCCCATTTCATAATCTTACGCTGCCTGTTGCTGCATACGAAGCGAAGACGTAGATTATCTTTTATTCCAAAGTTACACCATATATAGATCTGACATTAGATATTATTGTCATTAACCTTAACTACGAAGTTTTTTTAGTCCACCATAAAACCACCCGAACTCACACCCAATTTTCCCGGCTATAATATAGAGAGCTAGCTAGTATGTCATTCGCTACCCACTGCCTACGAGTGGCACACTATAATAAATCTCTTTTTGCTACTACGCATTTAAGGGTGAACAGCCCTGACCCCTATGTTAAACACCCTTCTTTTGTAGGCATAACAATAAAACGTAAAATCCAAAATAACAGGAGCAATAAATATTTCACTGAACACGTAACACTGTAGACTAGTAATTTCTAGAGTTCCAGTAAATTAGCACTAGCAGCATCTGAATCGCTTTTTGCAGAAACGAATTAAGTAAACAAAACTTACTTTGGAGAAAACTTAAAAAAACGTTCGCAATTTGGCGTTTTTCAAATTAAAGTTATGAATATTTTTTTATAAAATATCTACAGACCAAGAAACATATATATGAACAGAGAATTCAGTTTTCTTAGAATTTAAAAAAAAAATGTGAAAATATTGACTTAGCACCTTTTTTGAATAAAAAACTTTTTTTTATTTATATTTTTTTATAATACAAAACATTTAAAAAAAATTATTTTAAAAAAAATAATTTTATTTCTAATCCTCCCCTGCATCATCTGCATCTACAGTAGTTGTTGTAGGCCATGTCAATATGTCTTCAAAAAAAAAATTGTGTTCTTGATCTACAAACTGAATACACTTCTCTATACCTTTCTTTTTTTTAGATTTAATTGGCACTTTTCCAATAGGATAAGCTTGTTGTGTTGGTAAAGTTAGTAAGAAGTTTCCAAAATTTCCAGTTTGTTTCATATCAAAAGTGTGGCGCTGAAGTCCATCAATGAATTCTGATGTTTGCACACGTCCAATTTGTTCAGAATCGAATGTAAATTGGCAAAATTTACTCATAGTAAATGCACATTTCTCAATTTTAGGTACATAGCGTGTTTCTCGGGAAATAACTTTTTTTTTTATAGAACCTTGACCACCAGTTTTTGAAATCTAAAATCTCACAAGTCGAAATTTCTTTCACCATAAACTTGTGAACATTTGAGGAATTAGCTATGATCTCTGTTAACTGATGAACCGTAAAAATTCTATCTCCTTTCTTCAGTTTTCTTTTAATCATCGAGAAGTTTCGATCACATGGTAAAAACAAGTGCCCTCTGATAGGAAAATATTGCACAAATTTTTTAAATTTCCCGGTATCACTCATTGCAAAGAGCATTCTTATCAGTGCATGATTTTTATTCTGCCCCCAACAGTTATCGCTGTAGAGGTGAATTTCAGTAATACCATCTGAGTTTTCATTTATGTAATTAAGCAACAAAGAACAGACTTCATTAGGGGACTTCTTGGCTATACCTTCATGATAAATGTACATTGTGGCGGTATTTTTTTTAAATATCGTGTATACATAATGTATTGACAGTCAGCTCATTGTAATAAAATACATCTCCTACTGGAGTCACGGGAAGTTGAATGTTTTGCATGAAATCGAAACATATACACAAAATATGTGGTTCATTACATGCTGGGTCCGCTTCAGACTTAAGTTTAGAATAAAACTTGTTACTTCTCCTTTTATGTACCATAAGCTCTGCCTCGGCAATCTTTTTTGCATCTTTGTTAAGATTTGCATTTTTTAATTTAATGTTCAATCTTTCGCAAACAGCGCACACGTCTACTTGGGGTCGTCCAAAAGGCAGTTTAAAATTTTCCATGAAAAAATTGTAGTATGAAACCTTTTCTCCAATAGAGAATTTTTCTTTAAAAAGCCGATGCATTTTTTTTTACATTCAAATTTTTGTCCAAATACTTATATTGGCGTCCTGAATAATGACTCTCCTTAACAGGAAATGATTGAATATGTTCCCTGATAGCCACTCTGATTTGTTCGGGGAATGCCACTAACGCTTTGTCACCTCATACCACGCGGCAACTGTCCCAAGACGGATAACTTTTTTATTCGTTCTAAGCGTTTTTTTTAGTAACCGACAATATCGATAAAAATGCCTTCAAACAAACTTCTACTTTATACCCCGCATTGACTAAAAGGTAATACTTGAATGAATGCAGTCGTTCTTTGCCATTCTCCTTCCTTTTACGATGTTTTGCAACCATACAAACATCAATCAAGCCCTGCAAAAACCCATCTTGCTCGTCTTTTGACTTTAGTCCATAAAACCTACTGAATGTTGCTAACCGTTTTTCTTCGCCAATTTTGTTAAAACAGCCTTTTTTTACATTTAAAATTTGTACCTGTCAGCCGCATGCCTAATGAAATCTAACCTAAAACTTACCGACAATCCTCACCAATGGATTTTTCTGCAAAATCCGTACCTCTGTAGTTTTTATATGCCTTGCTTTACGTGCTTCTCTGATAATATTCCTCTTATATTTAGACGGATTTGCTCTTTTTCTTTTTCGTTCTTCATTCATTGTTAATAACGAATATTTTTTAAAGCAACACAATACTGAACAAATTAAACAAAATTGATATGTACTATTAAGTTTTAAACAGAAAGGTGCTGAGGCATGCACCCTTTGTCATGACTCTTTCTGCATAAATCGTAGACTTTAAACTTAGATATCTAACAAGCCAGATAGAGAATTAACTCCTTTCTGCATGAGACGATGTAAGGAAGTAAAAGTGGAGGCATTTCGCGAGAAAATCCGATTTACCCGAAAACGACAACTCGTTTCTGCAAAAAGCGATTCATCTGTTCTAGATGTTCAGTAGTTAACTTTTGACGGATGTCGCTTAAAATCCATTTATGCGAGGAAAACGACCTCTCAATGTCTACGGAGGCAACACGGGCATATAATATGAAGTTTTTTAAGGAAGATACGTTTTTATTGGGTTGAGAAAAGTCTACCTCTTAACCTACACAGGTCCACAAGACCACACGGTGTCCGAAACCCGAGATCGTTTTGTAAAACTCTTTCAAATTTATTTTTTCACGCGTTCAGCAGAGTTTCCTGATAACTGGTAGGGAGACTAATATTCTTGTACTGATTTTTATGATGTAGTACAATATATTCAACCAATAAAGTCTTCTTCACGTATCGCATCTGAATTCTGAAATGGACTTTAATTTGTAAACAACAGAGTGTGCTACGCTGATTTTTCTACGGTATACTAATACGAAGCTGTTATTTTCAGCCATGCTATCATTTTCTCTCAAAAACCCGTAGGAGGTTTTATATAATAAATAGATAAATGAGAAAATCGATGTATCATTTTTTTTCTGGAAACAACAAAGTGGCCACTGATTTTTCTACAACCTACTAAAAAAAGGGTGTTCTTTTCAGCCGTGCAATCACTGTTTTCCAAAAACCCGTATGCAATATACAAATATGTTTTAAAAAATTATAAACACTTTTTTACTTGTCTAATTCTCACTTTATTTGTTATTTTACAACTAGTTTCATCCTATTCGGACATTTTCAAGTAAACTAAAGGCCCAAAGTTCACACCGCAACCACAAAACATACAAAAACAAAAAGAAATACTAGGTTTACATGCAGAACTAGCTATAACAAACAACAATAAAACCATTATGAAATCCCAAAGCGTAAAACATCAAATAGCACAGAAAATAAACAAGTCCACAGAAACGACTAGCCCCTCACATACAGCCACAATAAAAGGTATTCAAGAAAAAATACATCACAATAAACTCATTTTAACGAAAGCAGATAAAGGCAATACTACAGTTATTCTCCAAGAAACAGAATATATCAATAAAATTAAGAAATTTCTAGATGAACAAAATTTACAAAGATCAACCCAAGATCCTACGAACAAATTTGCAAAAGAAACGAAGTCCTTAATACAAAGTTTTGAATATTTGTGCCACTCCGAATTTGAAAAAAGAAGACTTACACATATGAACTGTGAAGCCCCAAAGTTGTGTGGCTTAGTTAAATTACACAAAGACAATAAACCCATTAGACCAGTGGTTTCATACACAAATGCACCGACACGCAAGTTATCTGAATTACTTAATAACGAGTTTAAATCTATTACAAAATTTAAGCCAAAAAATACAATTAATAACTCCTTAGACTTAACAGTAAAATTAAACAGCCTAAATATTGACCCCAACTTTATAAAATTAGTATCGTTTGATGTGTCGAATATGTTTCCTAATACCCCCCACCCCTTCGAATATCTTCCTTTAATTTCAAATATACTAGAAAAATGCAAAGTTATTCCAAAATTAAGAAATGAAATACTGCAAACATTCAAGTTGTGTTTGGATCAAAATTATTTCCAATTTAATGAGGACATCTTTATACAAAAAACAGGGCTCCCTATGGGTTCGCCACTTAGCCCCCTTTTATCCGATATATTCATGGATAATCTTGAAAAAACTATATTGGATTCTCCAATATCAAAAAAACATATTATCTTTTGGTACAGGTATGTTGACGACATCCTAATAGGTTTTAAAGGGACAGACAGACAATTAAAAATACTCCTCGATTTTATCAATAACACACATAATAATATATCTTTTACCTTAGAAACAGAGAACGACAATAAATCGATAAACTTTCTCGACTTAACTATAAAAAGACATAAAACATCATTTTCCTATAATATTTACCGCAAACCAACTTTTACAGACGCCACTATACTCTTTAATTCCTATAACCCTCTCTCCCACAAATTAGCCGCATATCAATCTATGACACACCGAGCCTTCAGCTTACCTCTATCTGAGACAGATTTAAAAGAAGAATTAGACACAATAAGACTTATTGCACATAATAACGGGTACCCTCAAAATATAATCAACAATTTAATCTATAAAAAACACAATAAGTCCCTCTTGAAAGAACTTTTTCCCACTATTAACGAGAAAAAAGTTCAAACATACATTTCATTACCATATTCAGGTCAACTCTCCTATTCAATTAGCAATACTTTTTCCAAATTTAATATTAAAACATCTTTTAGTTCTAACAAAAATATAGGCAGATATCTTTTCAATGCAAAACAAAAAACTGATATCTCTAAATAATGTGGTGTATATCGGTTAGATTGCCCAGAATGTAACGCCTCATATGTAGGCCAAACAGGTAAATCGTTCGGAGTAAGATATAGAGAACATATTCACACACAAAAACAACATTCCAACTTTTATAAACATCTAACAGATTCTGGTCATACACTAACTGACGACCATCAACCTAAAATATTACATATTTGTGGGAAAAGTAAAAAACTTAATTTATTAGAAGTGTTAGAAATTAATAAATTAAATAGGAATAAAAATTACAACATATTAAACGACCAAATAGATTTAAATAATTCTCCGTTATTAAACTTATTCAGAAAAACTGCTGCTAATAAAAATTACACCATAATATAATTTACTAGCTTGGAAAAACCCCTACATTTAAAAACATAACATCTGTACAAATTTGAATTATTTTATCAATCATAAAGTGACCCATCCTCTATTCAGATCAGTTTATATTTAAATGAAAGTAAAATCTGTGTATAATTTAATTTACTTGAAAATGTCCGAATAGGATGAAGCTAGTAAAATAACAAATAAAGTGAAAATTAGTAAAAAAGTGTTTATAATTTTTTAAATCAAAATGGATTTTCACAAAGTAACTTCATCTTCAATCAACTTTTTTATACAAATATGTGTAAAAATTGGCAAATACAAAATTCGATACTCTAATTCGTTTCCCGAAAACAATAAAGTGTATCACTGAGTTTTCTACGTTGTACTAAAAAGAATCGGTTCTTTTCAGCCCTACTATCAGTTTTTCGTCAATTTCACCTTTTTTATCTTTTTAACAAAACTCTAGTTATGTTTGTGTTATTGTCAGTGTATATATAAATTTAAGTACTAAGTTTAACATCAAATCTTACCACCGCACCCTTTACGATTCCAAACATTCGTGGAATGTCTGTGATAAAATTCATTTAACGTCGGCACAGTTTTGAAAAGATAAAATACCTACTCCACTGACAAGAACAAAACTAACTGATGAAACAAGAGCTTATCTTGAGAATGCGGTAAATGTTGTCTAGGGGGAGACATTAGACCCTTAAATACAGGATTAAAGGAGCGCAGCTCATTAGTGGCAAAATAAGTTTGCCGCAATAAGGAATAACATTAAATAGACACTAAGAAAGTTGCTGAGAAAACAACACTCCAACAAATGAAAAAAGCAGATGTTTAAGGTCCGGATTTGTATTCCATTTTTCAGAGCCGGCACTTATAAAACAAATATAGTGCGATAGTACACACTAGCAACCACAAATAGCAAATAGTGGGAATTTGTAAAAGAAATAAAATAAATGTTTGTACAATGAATAAATAAAAAGTTTAAAAATATGAAATTTTTATAAACATTTAACAATCAAATACCAATTTTGTATTAACACATAAGATAATGCACTGAACTCTGTAGGGACACAAAAAATAACTTTAATCTGAAATAAAATAATAAAATAGTAAAAACAGTTTAACAAAAATACAAACATAAAATTGTAATTGTAATAATGTAAGTTAAGTACCTGTAATGGAAATTCTCTTAGGTAAAAGCAGAAACAGTTGAAATGTATTTGTAGGAACCTTTATCGCAAGACAATCTCGGGTTTAGCGATATTAAATTTGTTAATTGTAATTTGACTATAGACAAGACATTGAGTCAAGGATTTAAAGGTAATTAGACTATAGACAAGACATTGAGTCAAGGATTTAAAGTGTTGTGCACTAACTAAAAGGGAAGAATAATTAAATTTGTGTAATAAACAGTGCCATAAGCAACATTTAACATACAAAAATGAACTGGTAAACAAGGTTATTTCTATAAACTAGCAAAATATTGACTATCAAATGAACAGTGAGTAAGAAACCCACCTGTTACAGACATTCTGTGGTAGACATTGATTTTAAAAATGATATAAAGTGATAGTGCTCAAATCAGGGTTCGCCCGGTTTAAACCATTTGTAAATCATGATTTAAATCCATGATTTTAATCAAGTGATTTTTTTAATCGATTTAAATCAAAAGGAAATTCTGAAAATAAACATACTACTTTATTACAAAATATAAATCAACCATTAACATTCTTGATAAATACGAAACATTTTAATGAAAATAAACATTACTTATTACAAAATATAAATAACCATTAACATTCTTGATAAATACGAAACATTTTAATACATAACAGGTAGTTTCTAAAACAATTAACATTGATTCTCATTATAAAATTTGTATAGGAACACTAATTGTCCTGCTGTCTGCACTCCTAATTTATTTCGTAAATTGGAATGAACGAGCCCAAATGTAGAAAATACTCTTTCCACCGAAGCTGATGAAGAGACAATACATAAAAATTGCTTCATTATAGGAAGAAGTTTCTCAATTTCAGGGAAGTTTTTTTTGTGAAACCCACAAAATGTGTAAGGCACTAACATTGCATATTACCTCTTCTGAAAAACATAAGTGCTGCAAAAAGTTCCAGTTTTGCTTGAAGTTTTATAATGAGTCTTGCATGGTATTTAACGCTTGATCTTTTTTCTGCGGCAGTCAGAAGGCCCGGGTTCGAATCCTGTACTTTTAACTTTTTTTTTGTCTTTCTAACTTTATTTTTTATAAAATTAATATAGTATATTTTTTAGGTTGAACTAATATTTGGAGTCACGGGAGCTTGTAGATACGATAAATTTGTTCATAGTTAATGATATAAAATATTTGGGAGATTTAATCTTAGTAAATATTCCCAACACAAAAACTAAAAAACATCGCTCATTTACTATAATTGGAGATTTTTATTTAAATATGTACAGAACATATGCTACTCTTCGGCCAAAAGACATAACTTTTAGTAGATTTTTTATTAAATATCAAAATGATCATTGTCATCGTGTTGTGATGGGCATACATAAAATTTCAAACGTTGTAAAAGATGTTGCGTCGTTTTTAAAGTTGCCAAATTCGCATGAATATACGGGCCATAGCCTTAGGAGAACCTCGGCAACTATCTTAGTTGATAATGGTGGAGATATAACAACCCTAAAGCGACATGGTGGATGGAAATCCACCAGCGTTTCTGAAGGATCTGTAAACAACAAAAAACAGATAACGATAAAAATACTAAACCCATTACAGTATAATGAGCCCAGTACTTCAAGTCAAACTGAAAACATTTTTACTGAAGAATTTTCTGCCAACAATGAAAGAAATTTGAAAACTGACATATTAGAAGTAATATATTCGACAGAACTATGAATCTAGAAACAAACACAGCCAGCAGCGCTTTAAACATAAGCAACTGTACTATACAGAATTGCACATTTAATATTCATGTTAATAAATAATGGTTTTTGGAAAGACCTATAAGTAACATAGATTTTGATGTTTAAGAACTAAAAATGTTATACTTAATTTGAATTCCAATTTAAAAAAATGTTACCTTTGTTTAACTTATAAATAAAGTGGTTAGTACTATGTTATGCTTAATTAATGAATAAAATGGTTAGTAATACCAATATTTAATTTTTTTTGCTAAAATTGAACATATTTGATGTCATTTTTCGAAATTAAAGTCGCAATTTTTTTATTTTGACGCTTGAAGAAAAAATAGTATATGCCACTTGGAGTAGAAGGCACATTATACAGTGTGGGGCAATAGTGCGTCGGACCTCGATATCTCGAGTTCTACGATAGCTAGAAATTTTTTAAAAAATTGCAAGTAAACTAGATAAAAAAGTCTATAACCGGAAATTATTTTCGAAAATATAGGGCGAACCAAGACGACATTACAGGACCAAGTGCCTTTTTTTTAAATGGAATGCTATGTATATCAGTACATTTTTTGAAGCCTCTTTCTAGGCTCTATTCATTCCTATATTACTATTGGCTATCTCCCAACCACTTTGATGTAATGAATTTTTTTGTTGAAATAATGCCATCTGCAGATGGATATTAAAAAAATCACCACAGTCACAATTATGGGTTTTAAGAAAAACTTATGTGAATACCAGTTAGGAGACATCTAATTAATATTTTTGAATCATTTTCATTTCCTAAAAATGTACGGGGTGGCCAAAAATTAGTATTCAATTAAGAACTTTTTAAATTGAATTTTCTCAATTTTTTCAAATGGAACACCCTGTATATTTTTCAACGATGTGATGTAAAAATGAAAAACGAAAATTTTTTTGTAAGTACTTCGCTATGGCTAATTGCAACCATTTTCGTTTTATTGAGCAATAATTACAACATTCAAAAATAAACTTAAAAAAAAGAGGTCTCTTCAAATAACTCAGTAGAAAAAATTATAATAAATGTTCCACATGTTGGCCATTTTGATTGACACACATCTCTATGCGCTTTTGAAATGAGGTTCCCACTGTTCCTTAAGCTGCCGGTGTGATAGATCTAAAGGCAGTTATTATTCTTTCCTTCATATTTTGTACTGTTGTTGGTGTCTCTATAAACAATTTCCTTCACGTATTCCCATAAAAAGAAATCCATTTTTGTAAGATCTGGGGATCTAGCAGGCCATTTAGGGGGTCCATTTCTTCCAATCCATTGATGAGGGTAGGTATTATTTAAGTGGTCTCTAACTGCATTTAAATAATGTGGAGCACCATCTTGCTGAAACCACATCCTATTTCGAATTCTTCCAAGGAGATTTACCAATAATTGTGGCAGATACTTTTCCAAAAAATGAAGATAAATAGCTCCAGTCAATGTACCATCAAAGATAAGTGGCCCTATTACATGTTCTCCAATAATTGTGGCAGATACTTTTCCAAAAAATGAAGATAAATAGCTCCAGTCAATGTACCATCAAAGATATGTGGCCCTATTACATGTTCTCCAATAATTCCTTCCCAAACGTTTATAGACCATCTGTGTTGGTTATCAACTTGCATAAAAAAGTGAGGATTTTCCAAAGCATAATAATGGAAATTGTGCCTATTAACAAATCCATTTTTATGAAAAGTTGCCTCATCAGTGAATCAAATATTATTGAAGAAGTTGACATCAACTTGCATTTTACCTCTGGCTCAATTACAAAATTATAGGCGCTTTTGAAAATCGTCATAAGATAATTTCTGGTGCATTTGAATATGATATGCATGCAACTTATTTGTTTTTAAGATTCGACCCACAGACCGTCTACTTATTTCTACTAATGAGGTCACTTCTCTTTGACTAACATGGGGATTCTCAACCGTTGCCAGCACCACAGAAAACTCATTTTCTTCGTCCACAACACGTTTTATTCTTTCACTTTTTTTATATTCGACATTTTCAGTTTCCAGAAATCTATCGAGAAGGTTTTGGAAGCTGCTAACATCAGGAAGCCTTCTTTCAGGATAACGTTGGTGATAAATTCTATTGGCAAGTAAACAATTTCTGTCTGACTCGCCCAAAACAAAAGTCATGTCTACAAGTTCCGCTTTATTAAAATTCATATTGTAAAATTCCAAATATTTTAAATTCAATACAAATTGTAACTAACGACCGATAAGTGTGATAAATGCTCCTTTGTACACGACAATTTATACTAAACTGAGGTTTTATTGCTTGTTGAATAACGAAAAAAGCAAAAAAATGTACAAAAAACATTACAATAAAGAACTGGTTAAATACTATTTACTCATTTCAGTGAAAATGGTCCCACTAAATGGCCTCATTTCAAAATTGCATAAAGATGTGTGTCAATCAAAATGGGCAACACGTCGAACTCCTATTATAAATTTTTCTAATGAATTATTTGAGGGAACCTCTTTGTTTAAGTTTGTTCTTGAATTTGACACTTATTTATTTATAAAACGAAAATGGTTGCAATTAGCCATAGGAAGTACTTACAAAAAAATGTTCGTTTTTCATTTCTACATCACATCGTCGAAAAATATACAGGGTGTTTCATTTGGAAAAATTGAGAAAATTCAATTTAAAAAGTTCTTAATTGGAAAATAAACATTTATTTATTTATAAAACGAAAATGGTTGCAATTAGCCATAGGGAAGTACCACACATCTCCAGTTTGTGATAAGCAAGCTAGTTCATCAAGCTAGTTAAGAGGGTAAGTTTTACATACATTGTTATAAATTGTAACAGTTTATTGTTTTTCGTATTAGTTAATTTCGCCTGCGCCACTGTCCTACGGAACATTTTTGACAGCCCTAATAATAACGAAAAGGATAAAGCAATAAATCGTGATTGAACTGACAATCTTACCTGTCATGTCAGATTTTCATAAACCGACTTCATTAAAAAATACAAATATTCTGATAATTTTCTGAATACAGGGTTGGCGATTTCTTACATTTCTTTCAAAAACAGTCAATCGAATCAAAATTGTACAAAAGTGGAAAAGTCAGATATTGAATAGTTTTTTTTACAAATTAAGGATTTTTTATTCTGACAATGCAGCGACTTTTTCTGATAAAAAATGTTGAAGAGTGGGAAGAGGGGCAGAAAATGTATTTAGTTAACTGAATTTGATGAAATTATAATCTTTTGGGCATTTGTATATGACAGATTTGAAAAAAAGTCGCTTCCGAAATAAATCATAGAACTACTTTTTAGATGTCATTTTGGGTGCCTCCAGCGAGTTTAGACATACATATGTTTATAGAAACCTTTCTTCGTATTTTTAAGTAAGGAATAGGTGGTTCAAAAATTTACATGTAATTTAGAAACATCCTATAGGGTTGATAAACGATTATAAATTTTTAGGCGAACTAGTATAGTTAGTTGTGTAATATAATAAATAATCCATTATTGAAATTGAAAAGGTTAGCCAATTTATTAATTTTCTGAAAGTCATTTCAAGTTGTCAATCTTTTCAATATCCGGAATAAAATTGTTAACGAATAAAGCATATTTTTGAGGCCCCATTATCCCCTGATAATATTCCCACAAATTCGGTGTATATGAGAAATTCAATACATTTCGGGGACTATGTAGCGGCGAGCTAAGGCGATGTTCTGAACTAAATAGCGCGGAAGGGAAGGTCGATTACATAAGAATTGAATTTCCGGACATTTGCCTATATAACGGACTACTTTATTTTACCTAAAATTTAGTAAATGTTAGGTCTTAAATCGTTACATAAGTAATAATGAATGTTGAAGCTCTTTTCTAGGAAGGAGATAACATGGAATGTTCATATTTCATATGACAGAAAAAAGATTAAAACTTCAAATCGTGTGACCCATGAATTTAAAAGAAAATAAAAAAATACCAGGTGTCCGCGGAAAAAATTCGACCACAAAAATTACGGACACATTAGACGAACATTACTTGAGATTGTAAATACGTATATAAGTGAAAATAAGACTATAAACGTCATGTATTCAACCTGGTTGCATGTATACTGTCCCCTCAGCCATCCCAGCTGGTATTATACTATTTAAACACATTCTGCAACAGATGGATTGTACGCAGGGACTAATAATTGACCATATGGTCAGCACGTTCTCCTGATCTTGACCTCATCATGTTTTTCTTTGTTTTACGTAAAGCTACCTAAGCTCTTAGAAAAGATAATAATTCGTAAATGACGAAGAACATCTCCATAAACTTTTGAACGTGTACAAAATCGAATATCATCCGCATTATTGTTTGAAAGTGAGGGGATCCACCGCGATTTCGAATGCACTCATTCACTCTGTTAGGCATCCTGTCAATACCTTGATCACCTTGACCAACACCTTAATACCCTTGCTCTATTACGATCCACACGATTGGCAATATCTCATGTAGAAAGCTAGGCTTCCTCCACCGACTATTTGGTATCGTTCAAAGTCACTTAATTGACGAAAATTACCTATTCTATGAATCCAAGGCATTTATAAAGGTGTTAAAAACTCAAATGATGCCATTAAGCAGATCCAAATTAGACAATTTTCAATAAAAAGGCACTGAAATAATCAGTACTAAATAAATTATCTGATGTGGCCAGCACATTACTTTCTTATACTAGTATATATCATCCTGATCTAAACAAATTACTCTATTTAATTCTTCACTTACCTCAATTAAATTTTAATAGCGGACCTTGAAATGTTTCCTTAAAATTTTGAAATAATTAATTATTTAAAGGATGGACGATTATCAGCGTCCTTCGATACTGTCAATAATAATTCATGTCATATATTTTAATAATTTATTTTTATTGATATTGGCATTTTTGTAACTAAATTAGACATTCCAAATGTCAAACTGCCAAATGTATCCTAACCCCATTTTATAAGGTCAAATGTGTAAAAATTTCCAGTTTACATCAGCTTTATTTGAGTACTTGAAAAATATATTTTATTGGCCTGATATAGATATGATTTATAATAGGTCTAAAAAAATATTAGTGACATTTAATCAATGTTACCTTTTTGGAAACGTAAAAAATGTGACTCTTTTGAAACGAAAAAAATTTGACTTTTTTTGAAACGTAAAAAATGTGACTTTTTTTGGAACGTCAAAATGACTTTTTTGAAACGCCAAAATATGACTTTTTTTGAACCGTCAAAAAATGTGACTTTTGAAACGTCAAAGTGACTTTTTTAAACGTCAAAGTGACTTTTTTAAACGTCAAAATGTGACTTTTTTGTAACGTCAAAATGTGACTTTTTGAAACCTCAAAAAATGTGACTTGAAATGTCAAAAATTACTTTTATTATAAACTCTACCACACGTCGAGTTTTACTACGGTGAGGAAATTCTGATCCCCAAGTAATTGGCGGCGGTTTTTTTTTTCAAATGTTAATCCTAACCACAATGAAACAAAATTTCAAAAAAAATTTTCAACGAATGTTTAGTGTTGCGTTTTTTTATTCACATTAATATGCCGGGTGTCCCAAATTCGATGCTCGCCATTGGGTTCTCGGAAACCATAAGAGCTACAAAGTCGGTTAAATGGTTTGTTTTAGCAAATTTTATGCCGATTGCAAATCCGTTAAGAAATCACGGCTAACCGTTTTTGATATTTTCCAAAAAAATTTAAATTTTGTGATTTCTCTTTTTTGGTTGTAGCCAAGTAATCCTTGGTCAGACAGGTTTTAGACTTTTCCATTAATACGACACTTTTTGGGGCATAATATTATTACGAATTTTTGGTTTGTTAATGGTTTGGGGTCATGACATAACAATTTGTATTTAAAAATGATAAACAGGGACTAACCCTGTATCTAAGTTTATCAGACGTTTATGGAGCGAGCGGGTTTTTGTCGGAAAGGAAAAAAAGATTGGCATGATAGGATAGCAGCAGCAGTTCTGTATACTTTGTTTCGACGTAAAGAAGGAATAACCTAGTGGATAATTAATATAAAATTTAACGTTTCAACGGCTTTTCCATCGGGTATTCTATAAGGACGATAGATGGTGTAATATATGGTTGGACAATATCGTCTGTTGACATTTTATTGGATAATTTCTTTTGAGTTAGCGGAAGAAATAGGAAAAACGTCTACCTGGTGCATAGGGATCGTAGCACAGGAGGTGAGTTTTCTCCATTATTTAAAGTTTCTTTAAGCTGTCGTTATGAGAGTGTTCTTGACTTAATTTCTTTTTTTCTTGGTATTCTAGGCGTTTTTTTTCTGGGCGAATGATAATCATTTAATTAGTTTCTGACAAGCCTTAATTTTGGATCGAAAATGGTCGGCGATATTGTTTGAAAAACTGTTGACGTTCGAAAAGGCCGTATCCTCAGAGGAAATATTGGAAATCATAGTGTAGCATATTCATAGGGCGACGCCGTTGTAGTGATACAGAGGAAACAACCGTACTACGATAAGTACCACGTAGTGGAATTTCTATGGACTTTTATTATCATTTGGCTATAATATATCTTTATTTATTCGCGAAGATTCGTCTTGAAGTAAAAATACCGACTATCTTTCATAAATTAAACAAGATAAGTTTTTGATAGCCTAGTTAACGTTTTCTTTCCATTTTTTTTTTTTTTTTTGGGTATTTTGTTATCCACAACCGCACGGGGTAATCTAATGTCCCTGATCTCAACCAACCCTGACAGTGGGGATATTTTGTGTGTATAATTTAAATCATTTCTAGATCATACATTTTTTTTTGTGTAAACTTACGTAAGGATACGAATCTACCTAGATTTTTGTAATAAATGTGTGACAGTCTATAGATAAAGGTATTAGGGGGGTTTCTTTTTTTTGTTAAATAAACTACCTCTATCTTGGACTGCACTCTCGAGAGTTAGGTTAGCTTAAAAAGATTTTTTTCTGGTATCATCTTAATGTATATAGACAGATGTATATAATGTATTTTTTTTCTTGTTAGAAATTATAAGTTCCATATGCCACTAATATGGACATATTATGGGATATTTTCTGCTACCAGAACATAAATAAACTTTACATTTTATCTTAAATTGTGTTATTTGTGTAAACTAACAGGGTTTTGCTAGAAATATGGTTTTAGTAATTTCAATCTGAGAGGAGGTATGTAAAGAAAATTACTTGGCGCCCCTTTATTAATAAAATAAGTACAACCTTTGTAAATACCCACACCCAACTCCACTGAGTATTGAGTCGGACATACCTCTATTGTTACCATCGCAAAAAGCAACGTAACAATATTTTGGTCTAGAAACGAATGCTCGATAGTCTTGTTGTCGAGATATCCGAGGTAACTTTTGTTTTTCTTATGACAGCCATATTGGATCTTCGTTTTTTAGATTGCGCTTAAAAAGAGGTTTCAAAGTTGTTTTTCAAAAAACTGATTTAAGAAAAGTTATTCTTTGCACACAAAACAAAATAGTAGGCCATGGAAAATCAAAAAGTTTTTTCTGAAGCCAGAGATAAGTTGCTTATTCATACGGCGACTAATTATTATCTGTGTACTTAAAATCTGCTGTAAATCGCTTTATTTGTACAATTTTCTAAAAATGTCAATTTTTAGACGATCCATAGGGTTTTATTTGCCATAAATTGTCAATAAAGTGTTCAAAATTTGAACAAAAAAAATCCTCTTCATTACGGATATTCTTGCATACAAAATAGTTAGTAATTAGTAAAATTTGATAAATGCTTTTGTAAAAATTATGGTTTAAAACAAATAATAAGCATTACTGTTAGTTGACAGTTGTTCACTCTCCATTCATTTAAACTTTGCAGTGTTCGGTTGGATTTATGTGAGTGATACGTCCAACTACGACCGATGCTAATGAAAAAAAATAAACATGAAAATGAACCACTATGGGAACTTTGCACTCGAGTACATCTGCTTGCCGTCTGCACCAAAAATCAGCGCGCATTTTGTTCTCTATCCTGGCTAACGCTGCAAAGCTTAAGTGAACAAAGTATAAATAGTAGTGGCATTATTGTAAATTATTCAAGAATACTTATTATTACTGTTCAAGAGTGTGATTATTGCAAAATGACGCACTAATTCCCAAATGAAGAGTAATTTTAGCTCAGTTAGACGTAGATGCCAAAAATGTATTCAGCTAAATGGAGGTCATATTGAACAGTTTTATAAAATGTTCTTACTGCTTTACTATCATTTCTTCTATTATGTTAATTTGCTGTTAATAAAAAATTTTCTCCATATCGATTATGTTCAGTATTTTAACAGAAAATTAAAATTATTTAAACATGTCAAACTGGTAATCTTAATATTACTGTTATTTTTTATAATGGTTGGTATTAGGTATATTCGTGAAATCAAAATAACTTTTTGATTTTCCATGGCTTACTATTTTGTTTTGTTATGCAATGGATAACTTTTCTTAAATTAGTCCCTTGAAAAACAATTTTTCCTCGGCATGTAACACATCATTCGAAAGCTCTTTTTTAAGCGCAATCTGAAAAACGAAAAATCAAACATGGCTGCCATAAGAAAAACAAAAGTTACCTCGGATATCTCGAAAACAAAAAAATATCGAACAATCGTTTCTACACTAAAATATTAGTCTCCAAAAAGTATCCTAATAATGTAAAAGTCTAAAACCTGTCTGACCAAGGATTACTGGGCTACACCCAAAAAGAGAAATCACAATTTTTTTTTTTTTTGAAAATCCCAAAAACGGTTCAGTTAGCTGTGATTTCTTAACGGGTTTAGAATCACCCTAAAATTTGTTAAAACTTATCTCATTTAACTGACCTTGTGGCTCTTTTGGTTTCTGAGATCGCAATGGTGAGCATCGATTTTGGGACACACGGTACAATAAATATTAGTATTAACTTGTCATAGCAATTACTGGATAATGAAATCTTCGTACTGAATTTTTACTAAGCCCATCTAAATTTTCTTTACTCCTTTTCTCTCTAGAAAATGGAAACGTATATTTTATATTGAGCATTATGATGCTATTACAAAAAATACTTTCTATATTCCAAGAGGTCCATAATAAGCTGAAGCAATCCGTGGCTACGTCAGTGCAAGACACCGAGCAATGGCTCTGGAAAATCAATATTGTACCTGCCAGTGGCGGATAACGTGGGACGATGAAGAAAATCGTAAGAGTCTTTCCAAAGGAGAAAGTTAATAATTTTTCTTGCAATAAAAGTTTTATTGCCTAAAATTTAGGATTATACCTTAGCACTTGGTCCATTTTTTTGTTGTAGTCGCCGGTTATGTGATCGTTATGCTCGTGTTGCTGTCTTACCGATATTGTGGTTCTGGAGAGGGTTGGAACCTTTTATGTGAAGATAACATTGACATAATTTTCCACGAAACACCAAAACACTATATACTGCACTCAATAACTGGAGATTATTACAACTATTCAGTTTTAATCATCTCCAGATGATGCCAACTTGGTTGGCGAAACGCGCGTCGACTACAGTATATAGTGTTTTGGTGTTTCGTAGAAAATTACGTCAGTGTGATTATGTGGTTATATTACACAAGCTTTTATTAACAGAATTGTTTGTGTTTTCTACATACAGGGTGTTCATAAAATAATCTGACAAACTTTGGGAATTGATATAACAACTTAAAATTATTATATAAACTTATTTGGCAAAGGGCAACTGCCGCCAGAGGATCTGGACACACTCTCACCCAATAAAGTTACCAGTTTCATTGAGAGACTGAACTTATTGGGTGAAATATAATTAGGCGTGAGCCGCAATAGGTTGAGCTAAACCATTGCAATCAGTTCGAAGATATTGGCGTTTATTGATAGTAAATTGCCTTTTGCTAATGATAATAATGATACTACAGCTAGTTCTTTCAGAAACTTAGATATTGTTTTTGTAAGTGTAAAGAATTTAATGAAAGTAGTAATTCTTGTTAACTCTTTTGTTAGATCAAAACTTGATTATGCTTCAATTCTGTTTAGTTGTGGCCATGACAACCATACATTTAATACAGAAAAGCTTCAAAGACGCTTTCTCAAATGTCCTAAGTATAAGTATCTTGGAACTCACCCAGAAAAAGGATTTCCACATTATGAATTATTAAATAAATTCACGTAAATGAACTAGAAACGCGTCGTATTTATTACTCTCTTGTATTCCAAGATTTAAATGACAAAATTGATTGTCCTGAAATCCTTGGCTGGTTTTATGATCCAAATCTAAATACTCGGTCGAGTTTGTCTCTGTTCAATTTGTCTACTCCTCGAACAAAACTACAATTCTCCCTTGTATCGTATGAGCTCCAATTATGCGTCTAATAACAGATGTTTGTTTTCAGTACCAAAATAAGTGAAATAAGGAAAAACCTTTAGTATCAATATGACATCTCATACTATCTCTTTTTAACACGCTTTTATTAGCTTCACCTGTATGTTTGTTTGTGAGCTTGTTTGTAACCGACTCTTTGGACTCGATTTTGACCCACTTTAAACGGACAGATTTAATTGAAACTTTGTACACTTACGAAGAACCGGTAACAATACAATAATTTGATAAGTTTATATCATTATCCTGATCAGGATCGCCAGTCCTTTCCTCACGTATCCTCTGCGTGAGAGCAAGAGGCTTAATATTGTAAGTATATTCCGTGATTATCAGTTCGGTCGTTGGCAGAGCGGGCAAATCTTAGTCGACGCGAAACGACGGACTCCTCGGGCGTGAGTTCAAATCCCATGGCTGAAATAAAAAAACATTTTTTTTTTTCAGAAATATCTGTTGGATCGTAATATGTTACAATATCAGCATCAATAAGCAATATAAATATAGTTTAAAAAACTACAAAACACGCTTTCATAGCACATCAAACTAAAATGTGTAAAATAAATATAGTTAAAAAAAACTAAAAAACACGCTTTTAAAGCACATCAAACTAAAAAGTGAAAAATAATTAGTAATATAAACTGAAAACAATAATGAACGAAAAATACTAGTATTATTGTGAAAAAAGCGTGGGGCGCTTTGTGCCATATTTTTCGTATATCGAGCAACCCACGCTTTTTTCACAATAATACTAGTATTTTTCGTTCATTATTGTTTTCAGTTTATATTAATAATTATTTTTCACTTTTTAGTTTGATGTGCTTTAAAAGCGTGCTTTTTTAGTTTTTTTAAACTATATTTATTTATCTAACTATTTTGTATATCTTTTTGTATCAATTCTCTATAATATTAATATTTTTATAATCTTTATATTGTATATTTTGTATCTTTACGTTGTAATTTCCTTGTACTTTGTTTTCTGTTTGGGCAGTTGTATTTCAGATAAATAAATAAACGTGAATAATCTGTAAAGCATTTTTTGTTTTATTTTAAATAATTGTATGAATTAAATGCATACACTGGTATTTGATGGTATATAGAACAGTAATTAAGAAGAATCGGGAGATCAAAGAACGAGTTGAATCGCACACGCCACTGTATCCTGTACAGCATCTCTTCAGTTCCATCGAGCGGCAGTTACTTTTTTTGGTGGCAGATGACAAATTTAAAGGCTTTGCTGAAATGGAAAAAATTAAAAGCGGAGATAAAAATGGTTCGGTGTCTTGGTTTTATTAACACTCTTTTTAAGTTGTCGCAGTTTATACGGGTATTAGGCGACTAGAAACATAAAATCTAATTTATCTTGAATTCTCCGTAGCGTTTTTATTATTATAAAACTATGTGTTCTTATCAGTAGCGGGCAAAATTTGTCACGAATCAACGCACTTTTTTGCACTAAAATCCAGATGAAGACGATTATTACAATTTCTTGTTGAAAAACGGTAGTAGATGTGTAAACGCGTAAATATGTTCATGCATATATACCGGGTGTGAACGAGATCATGTATCAGCCCGCCATTTTTTAAAAAATTGGAATAAAATTTTCAAATCTAAAACAACACGATCCGCCTATATCTGTCTATGAATTACCATTGGACATTCGACAATAACGAGCCCCGTCGGTCAGCAAGTAAATGTTTTTTATAGCTGCAAACCGTCCAGTTACCTGATAAACACCATTAATTTCTTGTTACCGTGTTTATAAAGAAAACAGATTTATTGCATAGTACATGAGAAAATTTTATCGTTTCATATTGTTTAGGAATTTTTCATTAAGTGTTTACAATATAATATATCTACGTAAAAGTCGTCTTTGGAATTTATCTCTACCTCCCGATCTCTATTAGTAACCAATTGTCGCGAGTATTACCGTGCTGCTTCTAGGGTGTTTGTTTGGAGAAGTGATATGATTCTTTATTTTCTTCATATAAAACATCAATTTATCATTAAAATATGATTCTCGTATAGGTATCAAATCTTTGCCGTTTGTTGAATATATTTTTTATTGATATAACGTCTCTTATGTTCTGAAATTCTTTTTTTAAAAACCTTTCCTGTCTGCCCTATGTACCTTATATCAGCTAATACAGTCCGGCAGACGTGGGGAATAATGTCTGTATCATTTTAAATATTCGTTTAATGAAGAAATGTTTTTAATATCAGCCAAACGGAATTTTACGGGTACAAACATCTATTTTTTAAAATTATCTATTGTCCAAGAATTACAGAAATTGCTTTTCTTGTACACAAAAATGTACAAACATCTAGGGGCTGACTACTACGAGCTGACTTTCAACATCCTTTCTCCAGAAAGAGATGAATGGGATCAGAATAAAGCCGATCTACTGAAGGCAGACAGTTGTTGGTTTACAGACGGCTCCAATACTCCCGAGGGAACAGGAGCCGAAGTACATAGCTACAGACCAAGGGTCAGGATATTCTCAGGCCTAGGTACTCATGCAACTGTTTTTCAGGCTGAGGTTCATGCCATTGAACTGTGTGTACGAAGGCTGGAATATATGCATCTTACACGTAGATCAATAAGAATTTTCTCAGATAGCCAAGCAGCTATAAAAGCTCTTGACTCCTACCGGTGTAACTCCAAAACTGTATGGAATTGTCAGAAAGCTCTAAATCATTTGAGCAAGAACAACAAAGTGACTCTGGTTTGGATACCCGGCCACTCTGGTATGGAAGGTAACGAAATAGCGGACTCCTTAGCCAGAGAAGGAGCGGGATCACGATTCATCGGACCAGAATCAATACTTGACATATCATCAAGTACTGCCAAGATGGCTATCTCAACCTGGGCTGAAAGGAAAACTCTCCAGTATTGGCAACAGCTACCAGGATTAGTTCATTCGAAGGAGTTTATAAAATACCCTTTGAAATCAAGAGCTAAGAAACTTTTAGAGTTAAACAGAGTAAACCTGAAAACTCTAACAGGCCTATATACCGGGCACTGCCGAGGGCCGTCTATGCCTGGAGGATGATGAGAAGGCAAACCACATCTTATGCACCTGTCCCGCTGTGGCGAGGATCCGATTCTCAATATTTGGCAAAGAGCAACTGCTGCCAGAGGATCTGGACACATTCTCACCCAATAAAGTGATCAGTTTCATTAAGAGTCTGAACTTATTGGGTGAAATATAATTAGGCGTGAGCCACAATAGGCCTGCTGATGGCCGCAGTGGAGGGTCTACTGGGACCCACTCACAACAAATCTAACCTAACCTAACAAACATCTATTTTTTAAAATTATCCTATTGTCCAAGAATTACAGAAATTGCTTTTCTTGTTTGAGGTTACCTGTGTCAAATAGTTATATCTTAATCTGAATCATTTACCAATATTTGTTAGTTTTGTTTTAAGTATTGATCTGCAGCTGAGGTCTGTGGAGATGAGGAGATAGGTTTAAGGTAATAATAACATCATATAAAACTTCATACAAATACTGCACGATGCACTATTCAAACTAATTCGCGCTTAATAAAAAAATTTAGTTGATACTTAATCTAAAAAGTAAAACTTATTACATGATTCGTTATTTTAGCGACATTATTACTGCTTCAACGTTGGCAGTCTAGATTAATATGTTATTTAAAATTCATTTTATAACCAGCAAAAAAAGTCCGTAAAACTTTTACAATTAATTATAATCATATCGTCTGCTTTTGACGTATTAATTTGTCACCTCGTTGTGTAATTGTTAGAATTTCAGCCTTTCTACATTCGAAGCAGAATACAATAAAACTCAAGGAATGAAACGGCTTATTAGTGGAAATATTTTAGTGGAAACTTATGCTCACCGTGAAATGAATACATAAATAATTTAAAAGAGTATTCAAATGATTTCTAGCCCAAAGAAGTGGGAACTTATCAGGAAGAGATGGTTGTGATTGAAATTATTTAAATATTTCCGATTATTTCGTAAAATGAGAACTTTTGGTAGGACTGTTAATGAGTTTTACTTCCAAATAGTTCTCAGAGATATCACAATAGTCCTTGGGACTATTATGAAAGGGTAGACGACATCGTTGGTAATGGTCCTTATGAAAAACTTTCTAATAATCCATTACCAAAAATGAAGACTGAATTAAAACATGTCTTAACTCCTGTAATAACCTTATTACTCTAGTATTAAATAAGATGTTACATGTGTCTAAGACAAGTGTACCTAGATTGTACTGCTTGCCTGAGTAAGATACATTACTATTGCGTAGCTCGCAGATGGAAGCATCCTAATACATCTGGATGCCGGAGAGACCTATACCTATCTGGGTGCGCAACAAAGGCACATCCAGGATGTAACACAAGTAAAGGATTCTCTCCGCGGCAAATACAGACACCGTCTTCGAAAGATTATTATTATTATTAAATCGTCCGTTCCTCGTGTGTACCTCCCACGTCAACTGGGAGGGGAGGGGGGACTCTTGAGCCTGGAGTGTACGCATGGCAGAGTAGTACTGAGTATGGTATGTAACATACTCAGGAGCTCAGATCCCCTCTTGCGGTTCGTAAAACATCACGAAACTGTAGGAGTGGGAGCAGGATTGTTCAAGGCAGCAAAAAGGGCAGCAGATGAACTCGGTCTTGCAATCGACACCAGGCGAGGTGGTCGGCGGGGTGCTGATGTAGAGTCAGTCATTGAACTTCAGCCAAATCGCCTGAAAGCCTGAATTAGAACTGCCGAATAGGAAAATCTGTTTCGGCAGCACGTCGATAAACCCCAGCATGGTGTCTTCTATAAGAGCATGGAAACACTGGGTTTATCGACCAGGCTGACATTCACCTTTCTAAGATCAGCCGGGCTTAAGTCGAAGACCGAGGGATTCGTTATGGCCTGCCAGATGGTGTTATCAACACCTTGGTCTACCGCAGCCGCGTGTGGCGTGTAGAGGTTCGTGACAACAACTGCAGGACCTGCCGTCAGGCGCCGGTATCGCTCATGTACATATTATCTGCATGGTCCGTATACGCGATTTCGGTCTACATCCACCGACATAACGCGACGTTACGAGTGCTATACTACCATCTGAAGCATTCGTACCAGGTAGACCAGACACCAGTGCTGCCTTACGTCCCCGGAGATATTGAGTCCGTTGTCGAGAACGAGAAATGTTGGATTTACTGGAACTACTCATTCTCGACGGTTAGGCTAATCCAAGCCAACAAGCCTGACATAGTCCTTCTCGACAATCAACTCGAGGTGATGTATGTCATCGAAGTCTTGACACCTGCGGAGAAAAACATCACCTTGAAGGAGGAGGAGAAACGAACCAAATACCGCGATCTCCCGTACGAGCCCCAAATGCTGTACCCAGGCTGTTCGGTCAAAATGGTCGTCCTATTAATCGGTGTACTCGGAGGTATAAAGCCTACGTTGCTCTCTGAACTGACGAACATACCGGCTTACCAAAAATCAGCCAAGTGGCTGGCAGGGCAAATGCAGAAGGCGGTCATTTTGGGTTCTCTCCGTCTGCTTAGGGCTCACGATTCTAATATCAACAGTCACAAACCCTGCGGGATGTGTGGAGTAGCAGTGGTTAATGTGCTGGTGCGACTCCCGTGAGGCATCGGAGGTCACGGGGGACTGTCCAGCGCCGGGAAACCGAAAAAAAAAAAATAATAATAATAATAAGCTCTTTATTTAGCAAAGCTATTATACATACACTTATAGAGTATAAGATATAGTAAATCTTAAATAATACAATGTGTAAGGTACCTTAAGAGTTAATTATCCTAAGATTTTATGAACCTAATATTAGAAATATCTACTTATTAACAACATATATTTAGTTATATTATAGTTTACAGTAATGTATATAACAC
The DNA here is from genome assembly GCA_029963845.1 of Rhamnusium bicolor. Taxonomy (NCBI): domain Eukaryota; kingdom Metazoa; phylum Arthropoda; class Insecta; order Coleoptera; family Cerambycidae; genus Rhamnusium; species Rhamnusium bicolor. The sequence goes on along the minus strand of JANEYF010005704.1, from coordinate 454,057 downwards.
ACTTAATTTTTTTGACTTTCGGAGATATATACATTTAATTGTTTTTTAAATTTTAGGTAATTATTACATTGTCTGATATTCTCAGGAAGTTGGTTAATACACTGAGACAACGTGTGGTTAATCTGTTGATCGAGGAGTGTCTATAAAAAAAGTCGTTAACATTTCTCATATATGAGTGTACATCTCTCACAAATTTAATTTAATTTCTCAAATAGTCTGGAGCCAATTTGTTTTTATTTTGAAAATCATATCTAGTGTTCTAGAAAGAATTTGCTGTTTGTCATTCATGAAAGGAAGTACTTCTAGCAGTTCTAGCATTGTATTTATCGGTGTATATTTGTTACATTTCAAAATTATTCTCATAGCTTTGTTTTGTACGACTTGAAGGTTATGTATTTCATTTTGGTTCAAGTTAAATAATATTGTTGAACAAAAATCAATATGTGGACTAATTAAACTTTTATAAAGTAGGATTTTTTGTAGACATGTTCAAACAGTTGCTTATTCTTCTTAAAAAATATATTTCTTTTGACATTTTATTCATTATATAGTTGAAATGACTTGAAATTAAGATACTCATCAATAATTACTTCCAAATACATGATTTAATTTACTTTATCTAGTTTGTTTCCCATAATTTCGAGATTTAAATTAGGATATGAGAGACTGTTCTTAGATGATTTAAATTCGTTACCTATTAACATATATTTAGACACCTATATTTATACATAAACTATTATCGCATAGCCATTTACTTATTACAGATAAATCATAATTCATTGAGTTAAACATCGCTGGTATGTCAGCGCCCGCAATATATAGCATTGTATCGGCCGCAAACATAGAAATTTTACAATATTTCACATATTTTACAATATTATTTACGTATAAATTAAAGAGAATTGGTCCAAAAACAGTCCCTTGTGGGATGCTATGCATGGTTTGCAATTTATCTGATAGACTATTTCAAAATTTAACATTTTCTGTTCTAGAATTAAGGTACATTTTAAACCCATTTAATACATCACCTGTAATACCAATTCTTTCCAATTTACACTATAGTAATTCTCTATTTATCGTTTCAAATGCCCTTCGAAAATCCAAGAACACTGCTAGTATTGCATGATTATTTTCTAAAGACTTGTACCATTCATCACATATATTTAAAATTATGGACTCGAATGAAGTTTTCGGAAGCCTGATTGGTTGCAAACTAAAACACAGTTTTTATCACAAAATTTCCGTAGCTGATCTTTTATCTCAATTTCCAAAATTTTTTTTCGTAAACCAGAAATGTTCTTCACATAATATTGTATTTGTAACTTTTGGCACTGGTATGACGCAAGATGTCTTCCACCCCTCTGGAAATTCACCATATTGTAATGACAAGTTTATTACATCAAGAAACTGTTTCCTATTGCATTGAAAGCATCTTGAACTATTTTGGTTGTTAACATATAATCACAGTCTACGGCATCTTTTATATTTACAATTATTATTCATAATTTTGCCATGGTTGTTGCTTGAGATGCGTGAAATCTTCCATTTTGTTCAATGTTTTCAAGAAATTGTTCGTAAGTGTTGTTAAAGTTAATATTGGAGGTAATTTCTTCAATACTTGTGAGGAAAAATGCATTAAACTTGTCAGCAATTATATCTTCGTTTTTTTCCTGTATATTCGAAAGTGCTATACATTCACTAGTAACAGGATTTTTATCTGGTAATAATTTCTTTAATTGTTTCCATAGTTTTCGGCCATCATGAGAGTTGGAGGTAATTACATTATTATAGTATTTCTCTTTGCATGTTTTTATCATTTTGCTAACTAAATTTCTTTTTTTTTTTCGGTATGCTACCCAACCTTCATTTTCATCTGTGAACACTGCTCTTTTATACTTTAAATCTCTTTCCTTCAGGTTTTCTATAATTTCTTCATTAATTCATTTATTATTAATGAATATTCTGTAAGTTTAATTGATAAAATAATTAGGAAATGTAAATTTAAAGATGCACTTTGAAATTCCTCGATCTTTCAAAATGAAAGATAAAATCCGAAATTTGTATCGATTCCATACGATCCTTGATTTATCCTTGGTATTAGTAAGATTTTTAAAGATATAGGTATCACAGTGGTTCTTTCATCGGGAAATAAACTACAACAACTATTAGGCAATCGAAAAGTCGGGGATTTTCGAAATTGGCCGTAAAGACTGCAATCAAAAGTATGTTGGACAAACTAGACGATCAACTTAAACTAGATTCAAGGAACATATCGCTCATCTCAATTTTGGTAGAACAAATAAGTCTAGTGTTGCCCCATATGTGTTTCAGAACAACCGTAAAATAGATTGTAGCAATTTAAGGTTAATTAAGGATGTAACAAATACTAGACAGCTGGATACATTTGGAAATTACAAAGTGTAAAAAAGTATGAAAAGTGACAGAGGGCCGCTCTATTAGTGACTCACGGTTCACTAAACCGTAACAGTGGTTTAGGAATAAATATGATACTTTGTTAGCATAAGGTTAGTTTTAACCATCTCCAGATAATGGCAACTTAGTTGGCGAAACGCGCGCCGAGTGCAGTGTGCAGTACATGGTGTTTTGTGGAAAACCACGTTAATGTTAGTTTCGAATCAAAGGTTCCAACTCACTTCAGGATTAATCGCATGTAGAGAACAGAAAAATAAGACACCCGTATTTTTAATTTATTTTAATTTTTATTTTTGCGGCCTCCAAACTTTAAATTGTGCAAAATCTTGGAATAAAAAAGAGAAATTTATAATTTATTTAAATAAGACACCCGTATTTTTAATTTATATTAATTTTTATTTTTGCGACCTCCAAACTTTAAATTGTGCAAAATCTTGGAATAAAAAAAGAGAAATGCCATTTATGTGCAGATCCAAAATCATCTATATAAAAGATGGTGGCTAAAGTCTCAAGGTTTATTGAATAACCATAATTTTTTTAACTTCTAAACATATCCAACGATTTGCTTAATGCTAAGCCGTAAAAATGAAGATAAGGTGCCACTCATATCCTTCCTAATCGATTTAAACAATTTTATGGACTGATTTGGTTTTTTTTCAAGACATGAAGTAATCATTTTCAATTTGTTTTAAAATTTCAGTTTGCAGCAGATTCTACCACGATACGCAATGCGACAGTTTTTGCTTTTTCTCTGATGTTACTACTTCTTTGGCCCTTATATGCAAACGACTTCATAAAACTAGAAATATATCCCCATTCATCTTGTGTATATGCATCGCTGAAAATATGCATGTATATGCTGCATCAAAGCCGAAATTTACAACTCTTATGCTCGCCGTCCTGAAATTTATTTCAGTGTGTTGTTTCAGCTGGGACTTTAATATTCCGTATTTATGTTTTTATATGTGTCGGAAATATGCCGGGAATGTTTTCCTACCGTAAAATATATCCACTTATGTGATATGGTCGTTGTTCGAAATATAAAGAGTTAATGAAAAGAATAAGCTCTAATTTTATGGCTGTATTAATGAGAAATTTCAACAGCATTCATTGAATCGTTTATTGGTAAATTAAAGAAAAGACATGCTCTTAGTCTAAGATCCAAATTAAAAACAACCTTCACCTATCCGTTTAATGGATGAAAATATTTTATTTTAATTTTAATATGTTATAAAATATATCGCGAGTGGGTTGGCTAAAAAATTCCTGGCAAGACTATGATTAATTAAAAATTCAAAAATAACTTTTTTTTTAAACATTGCACTCATTTGTTAAGGAACAAATTTTATTCCAATCGAAACTATGAAGCCTATAGAATATGCAAACGTTAGGTTGTCTATTTTTTTCCTGGCGTAACTATTGGGTTGGCAGGTATAAACAGGTAATTCGATACTAGTAATTTACATTCATCTGTTTAATGAATAAATCTTATATCAAAATAAAGGTAATTAAATTGCGAACAGAAGTATATAGGGTTGTCTGCGAAAGATCTGGTTTAAATTCCGGTTGGCGAGCTTTAAAAAGCGAAATATTAGTGAAAATGAAAATGTGCGACAAAGAGGTCCGAGCAAACTATCCGATGCGATAGAAAAGGACGCAGCATTGCAGCTGCGCGCGGCTCGTCCATCGGATGAAAGAGAGTGCGCTAATATTTGTGATATTAGGGTATATAAATGTTCTTCTAAATAAAAATATGATAGTAATATATACTTATCTTGAAAATTTTATGTGTTTTATCACGAGACTAAATAAAAATAAACAAAGCAAATAGTCAAAAAAATAAACAAAAATAATACTACAAAAATTTTATTATAATATAATATAAATACAAACATATTTTAATAAAAAAGTTTCTCAATTAATGAATATTATAACGGATCCGATTCATCGGAAGTAAAATTTTGATCTTCAAATTCGGAACATTCGTCATCATTTTCTTCTTCTGTCATTTCTACAATATCTTGTATTGTTAAAGGCGTTTGGTCCCCAATAAATCCTGTTGGTTTTAAATAATCATCTAAATACCAACCGCAGTTTTCAGGCTGAAGTTTTACGCATATAGGGTCCGTTGCATTAAGCCGCATGGAATTGACAAAAATAGTTCTTAAAATTTTTTCGTTGTAGTGATATCCAGCATGGTGGTATAGTGTTCGAGTCAAAAGTTTTTATTTTCTTTAAAAACTGTTCACTGTCTTCATTTGCAGAGTAATTTTTCAAAAAAATGCGATATCTCGCATTATTAACTCTGGTGCAGTAATTGATGCCATACATTTTAGAAGTAAACTCTTGAACGGTGTCCATTTTTTTTTTACTAGTCTATCTTTTACTAGTCTATCGCTACCCTTCTCAATTGCACGAACAAATAGTATGCGCACTCTCTTTCATGCTGCGTCCTCTTCTATCGCACCGGATAGTTTGCTCGGACCTCTTTGTCGCACATTTTCATTCTCACCAATATTTCTCATTTTAAAGCTCGCCAACCGGAATTTAAACCAGATTTTTCGCAGACAACCCTATATCATTCCTATATCGCAATTTAGTTACCTTTATTTTGATATAAGATTTATTCATTAAACAGATGAATGTAAATTACTAGTATCGAATTACCTGTTTATACCTGTCAACCCAATAGTTACGCCAGGAAAAATATAGACAACCTAACGTTTGCATATTCTATAGGCTTCATAGTTTCGATTGGAATAAAATTTGTTCCTTAAACAAATGAGTGCAATGTGTAAAAAAAAGTTATTTTTGAATTTTTAATTAATCATAGTCTTGCCAGGAATTTTTTAGCCAACCCACTCGCGATATATTTTATAACATATTAAAATTAATATAAAATATTTTTCATCCATTAAACGGATGGGTGAAGGTAGTGTTTAATTCGGATCCTCTACTATATGCTTGTGTAAGAATTCATAGGTTGGGATACGCGTGCCAGCTTTTTCTGACTACTAGTTTGACGTTAGAGGAACTTACAGCAACTCTAATAAATATAGTTTGGTATACAACTTTCGTAATTCAATTTTATTCAGGAAGAAGAAAGTTATAAGTCGAGGAAAATTGGACCAAACAATCGAGTATCGAAAAAGAATAAGTAGGAGGTTATTTTTTATTATTTTAGGCTTTATTACTTTTTTATTTCATCTTAAAAGGAAAATCGATATGTGCTATATACACCATGTAACAAAATTCATGTCAATTCGCAATTAAACCTTACTAAGTAAATTGCGAATGGTTATCTAATATTTTGGTTCGAGGAACTAGTAGGAGCTTAAACATTCAAATCATTACATGGGTCATTTAGAATAAATTGGAACCGTCATGGCACACTTAAATGGAAAACTAAAAATTATGTTATAAAAAATATTGACTTTTGAAATGTCACTTATTTGGTATCGTTGGATTCAGAAAATTATGCAGAATTCAAAAATATACAGTGTTCCATTTAAAAAAGTGCCGCTTATTATGTTGTAACGATCCACTAGATTTGAAAAGAAATAATTAGTATTATTATAATAATAAATTCATAACGAAATAAATGCATTTACGATTGGAAATAGATTTGGTAAATTTCATTCATAATAATACGTAAATGTTTTGCTAGTTAATAAAAATTGTTTGTCTGTTTCCCTATAAAAGAAGGCGAATAAAAAGTATCTAAGTTTTTATGCCAGCCTGATAAAAGGAGAAAGAATCTTAGCATTTGAATACTGGTCACCTGTGAAATGTGACATAATTTTAAAACACCTAAATTTATATAAAAGGCCGATTTAGATCTACAGGCCTTTTTTTTGTCTTTACGTTTTGTTTTGTTTCCTTCTAAAATTGGAAAGTACCTATCCAATAAGGAAACAATAACAATTGGTTTAAAGTACATACACTTATATAATTATATGGCGCAGAAGCATATCTATTATGATGGTTTCGAGAAAATATATTATCTAGCTGCTAGAAAACGTTCTAAGGAGAATCCGTTTTATTGTTTTTGCAACTCTACATATGTGGTATATTTTTTGGCTTATTCTGAGATCAAAAGGATAACGAAGTTGATTGAACTGTGGTGAGACATAAAATATCCTAACTTTCGAAGATCTGTTGATTAAAATATTTTTAATCATCTCCAGATGATGCCAACTTGGTTGGCGAAACGCGCGTCGAGTGTAGTATATGGTGATTTGGTGTTTCGTGGAAAACTAGGTCAGTGTTATCTTCACATCAAAGATTCCAACCCAATCCAGAATTAACACTTTATAATAGTGAAATGCATCTCGATTTTGTAGGTAGTGATGATGAGATTGAATCAAGAATATAAAACATTTCATTGCCGATATAACATCAGTTCCCTTTGACATTACCCTGGAACGGAATAAGACTTACAGGAAACAACTACTCAGCGTACAAAAGCCCCGACCTGCATTGAATTAAACCTGCAAGTATTGTTTGGTAGCTAAGATCATTTGTCAACTCCTCACTAGACATAGACCGGTTTCGAACTTGGTATGTTCCCGTCAGTATGTCATAAGTAATGGAAACCGAGTGAAATGCAACGGAAACCTTTTATTATTTTAATTTGAGTTAATGTTACACCTAGAGAAACGTTTGAGATATTTGTATTGTTTTAGAACGAATGGTATACTAATATATGGTCTCTAAGCGGCTAGGCCAAAATTTAGGAGCACGCAATATGGAAAAAAGTGTATGTCGGTCATTGACCCAAAAATTTTTCCTTACGAAGATGCAGGATGTTAAACATTTGTCCACATTTTTTTTCGGTTATGACTAGGCTTGGCCAAGGTCAATAATTCTACAGAGACGTACTGGGTATGCATCATATCATAATACTTGAATAAGTACAATAATAAAAACAAAAATATTTTATAGATTGTGATGTATGTTTTTGTACTATTTCGTTCGCTTTAAATTCTTTTTTATGTATTTCCTTATATGTTGTAAGCTTAGTGCTGCACATTATTATTAAACTGTTAAATGACGTTCACACATGTACATTGTATATCTAAGTGATAACTACTAATAAATAAATAAATAAAATAAAAATGGAAATAAATTTTATTAATACTGGTACACTTTATAAAAATATGTACAAAACTCACCTTCTTAAGTACATTTATGAAGTAGCTTGTTTGTCGTTATCACAAACTGGAGCACTTCTATAATAACTGTGTAGCATCAGATATGTTTCTACAGTTGTCTCAGTAAGCGATGTTCGCTGTGGTGAAAAAATATGTTTGTATTTTGAAAAAGACCATGCGACATCTACGGAAGTAATACAGGCATAAGTAAAACACTCTGTGAACTCACTTAACGCAGCTGTAGATGCACCATCACAAATTTGTCTTAATTTGGTAAAATCAGGATCTTTCCGTAATACACTCTCAAATTTTTCAATAACGGGCTTATTTTTTGCGTCATTTATAGTCTGTAGCTGTGGACGACGTAAATGTCCACTATTTGCAGCGATTCCACTAACGACAACGAAGTATTTTGCAATTTTTCTATTGCATCGTGTAGTCCTCTATAATTGTTATAAATAGTTTTTAAATCTGTTTCAAGGGAAACATCTTGGAAGCTTGTCTGGCTTTTCTTAATAGCTGCAGCCTCGTTAGGGTTGAACTGTAGTATCACAGCTTTTATTTGTTGAAAATATTCAGCATAATAAAAAGCCGCTTTCAACCACGTTCCCCAACGTGTAAAAATCGGCTCTGGTGGTTCCGGAATACCAGGACACAGTGTGTCAAATGCTCGAAGCCGTTTAGGAGATTTGAGAAATACTTTTTTTGTATTTGCTATTAATGCATTTACCTCTGGAAAATATTTTCGAATCGTTTCTGCTACAAGATGGAACGAATGCACTTTACACGTAACATGTAAAAACCTACAATCGTCTCTTTGAAGAAACCGGCCCTCCCAAACGCATTGTCTCAGCACCGTCGATCACAAACATCAACACTTGACTTGTTGACAGTTCAAATTTTTCGAAAGTGTCCAACACCACCCGCGTAATTGTTTCGCCAGTACACGCAGTTAGTCTTTTCCTAGCTAGTAAAAGTGGAAATGTTGGTTTAACAGGTTCGAGTACATGTACTATAACATTTAAAATAGAATTTTTTTTACAATCTGTTGTCTCGTCAACACATAACCACAGCCGTGTATATTTTAATGCACATTTAATCCTATTTACAATGTCTTCACGAACACTTGGTACATATCTACGTACCGATAAACGACTTGGTAAATTCACCTGGGGATTGTATTTATTCCAGAACTCCCGAAATGCTGGTTTATCCAATATACGCGGGGGAACTTCACAGGCAATCAGCATTATTAACAGTAAATCAAACATAAACTGAAGTTCCAAAGAAGACACGCCATTTTTTTATTTTTATGCCGGTTACTATTGACATGAATTTTGCAGCCGTATTTATTCTAGCACATTAAGTCTTGATCACAAACTTTCACCGATAAATTTATTCACTTTATCAGCGTACGGTCGTTTTCTGCTCTTTACGCTCAACATTATTTATTATTTATTAGTACTCTATGCATCGACCGACAGATAACAACTGAAGTGTGTCGTGTCATCATCGCTTGGCCAGGTTTGGTTATGACTGTATCATACCTTGTGGTTATTTTGGAGAGTTCGATAACATCCAAAGTTAATACAAAAAAGGCAAAAAGTTTTAATGAATGTGGCACTAACACACACACACATGTATTTTTAACTGGCTATAGAGAGATATATCAGAAGACCTGCCAATTTCACTGCTAAATAGTTATACGGTCCCTTCTTGTATATATTTAAATAGTGTGAGGTACCCAATGTACTAATAACTTTTTTTTGTTTTAGGTGAGTTCAATTAAAGACTGAAGTGATTGGTAAGAATTTTAATTCTTATTTTGTTCCATCTAGGTAAAAGAGTATAAATAAAAAAATTGGAGGTGACAACCCACCCCCAACTACCCGAAACAGCCCCTTACAAAGGGGATAAAATCGTCTCTATTATTTGTATATACCACCAACATTTTATTTTCGCACCTCACAAAGTTCTGGAGCTATACAGCAAAAACTGTAAATTAAGACTCATTTTAAGAACTGTAACTCCCTTCTGTACGCCTATGGACACTAGTTTATTAGACAAACTCCATCTATCTTCTGATCCATCACCTGGTGAAGTTTGAGTCACCCTGTATATGGAGTTATTGTAAAATGAAACGTACCTTCCGTAAACTAATGTACCTAATTAGTGACAAAGAATTATCGTACAAAATTTGGATTGGGTGTAGTAGGTAAATAAAAATTAATTCTATTTAAAAAAGATAGAAAACCCGGAGTAATATTCTACGTCGCGCTCATGGCACCTGCATGAATAATAAATTGCAGAAATGTGAAACGCTACAAAATAAATTTATTTCAACAAGTGGAACGCATTAAGAATGTTTGATTAAACAGATGAATATAAAAGACATGTCACTAACGAATCTAATTATCATTGAACCAATTATATTTATTTTATATTTTGTTTGGCTTGAGGCTGTTTGAGGAAAAATAAATTGATGGAAATTGTTGGTCGGAAAGATACAGTTACATTTGATTCTAGAAAAATATGTTTTGTGTATTGTTACAGGGGTTATTAACATGCAGCGGAAATAATTGCCATTTTTCAGGGCCGGTAGTTATACAGTGAGGTCCATTTGTAACGGAAATTCATTATCTACGTAATTTACAAGTTATGAGTAAAATCCTGAAACACGTCAATTTTTAATTTAAAAATGACATTTTTTGAGCATAATTTTATACCTCCCCTTCAACCCCCTCGGAGTGACAGCTACCCCTTTAAAATTTTTAAATGGAACGAGGGTGCGCATGATAGCTCATTTGAAAGGGTTTTTAATTTTCTGTCCAACAATATAAGATTTTTGAATTTCTCAAATTTTTTTATTGAAAAATGTTACATTTTACTAAGTAAACAAAAGAACATGAAACAGTTTAAATCAAATGTTCAGACTGGGCGCCCGTTGCTTCTTGACAATAATGGATGCGTTGCGGAAATTCTTCTAAAACATTTTGTATCGTTTCCGGGGTGATTTCATTAATTTCTTGCCTTATTGTGTCTTTTAAATCATCGACGTTATTTGGTCTGTTGAAGTAGACTTTCGATTTTAAGTAACCCCATAAAAAATAATCAAGCGGGATCAAATCGGGAGAACGGGCAGGCCCCTCAATTTCACCGCGTATACCGATTCACCTATTGGGAAAAACTTATTTCAGATAGGCTCTTACTTTCAATGCAAAATGTGGTGTAGCTCCATCCTGCTGATACCAAATATTTCTATTAATTTCATTAGGGTTGTCATCAACTGGGAAAAGTCTAACTCTGGAACTAAGAAATTTTGCAAGAAATTTAAGTAACGCGCGCCAGTTAATGTGCTGTCAAAGAAATATGGTCCGATAATTTGAGAGTTTATAATTCCAGCCCAATTTTTTACCTTTTTAGGATATTAACTATTGTCCTCCATTATCCAATGTGGATTTTCTGTACTCCAGTATCTACAGTTCTGTTTGTTGACGGTTCCATTTAAGACGAATGTTGCTTCATCAGAAAAAATAATGTTTCTTTATAAATAACGGATCATCTTGGCATCTATTTGCCATGATTTCGCAAAATTCCAATCGGCGATCAGGGTCAACGTCGTTAAGTTCTTGAACCAAATGAATTTTATATGGGCGGTATTTTTCATTTTTAAGAAGACGCAATATGGACGTTTTGCTAACATCATTGTCGGCGGCAACTTGTCTTATAGGTTTATGTGGATTATCTTGATTATCTAGGGGATGAGGTATGGACATCTGTTTAATTTCCGATATTCGATCAGTGAAGTTAAGCGGCACTGATCGAGTCCGGAAATTGGATGGATGAACGATAGCTCGTCTAACAGTCGGTAGGCTGTCAACAGACAATCCCAGGAAGGCCGCTAGCCTGATGCAGGCGAAGAGGCGAGCCCGAGTGGAGGGTCGAAGAGACCTACCCAGGAGGTTTGCCATTCTGCTAGTGGTGTAGGCGGGCAGGCTAAACTGTAGGTCCCTAGGTAAAAAGGGACCATTGTGGCCTACTTTCCTAGTAAAATAAGTAGCTACTACTACTACTACTATCTTGAATATCTAACAATATATCCAATTTCTTTTCAGCGTCTAAAATGCTATTTCTAACAGATTTAGGAATATCTGTGGCATTTCCAAATTCACGAAATTTGTTTTCTATTCTACTGACCGTAGACTGAGAAATACGACGGTCAGGATACTTAGTATTGAAGATTTCGCATACCTACTTCTGCGTTCTTGTTTTATCAGCACATCCTAATAATATCATAATTTCAATTCTTTGGGTAACCGAGAGACATTGTTAAAATAATGATTAACTTGACAATCAGCGATAAATAACTAGAATCATAAGTTTGCACAAATGTAACAAATAAAGAAATGTAAATGTATAATTTTTTCTGATATGTAAAAAAGAAACCCTTCTTACTTCTTTCTTTTTGTTGGGTATTTTGCCTCCTGCGTACCAGAAAAACCGATACATTTAAATTGAATGTTATGACACAAAATTAATTAGAAAAGTCAGATTTGACAAATATTTGGTACATAGGCATAAATAACATTTGATTGTATACATTACAAATACATTTTGAAATTTTCAAATTTAATTTTCTTGACGAAAAATATACAAAATTCAAAAAATCTTAAATTGCTGGATAGAGAATTAAAAACCCTTTTAAATGAGCTATCACACGCACCTTTGTTCCATTTAAAAATATTAAAGGGGCAGCTGTCACTCTAAGGGGGTTGAAGGGGGAGGTATAAAATTATGCTCAAAAAATGTCATTTTAGAATTAAAAATTGACGTGTTTCAGGATTTTACTCATAACTTGTAAATTACTTAGATAAGGAATTTATCCGTTACATATGGACCTCACTGTATAAAAAATCCTGTTATTTAACCTCTATATGACTGAATATCATTGATGCGTATTGAAGACAGGAAGCCATTATAGAATAGTATCTTTATGCCCGAAAAAGGTGCAAAGGAACTTTAAAAGATTGTTCTCGCTAATTATTTTAAATATTTTTTTATTCGATTGTATTGAAAAGTGATGTTTTTTGGTTCGAATATCTGGAGGAACAGATCACCTTTTTTATAACAAGTATTATTTTTTATGGTGGTTGCTAGGCGACTACTTTTCGGACTGTAAACAATTACGAACGGAATAATGGATACCATAAACAAATGAAACAAACTGTCATGATATTTTTATTAGATTGTGTCAAAGTGACGTGAAGTCGATTACGAACAGATTTTTCAATTAAAATAAATAGAAATAAAAAATTTATTATTTTCTTCTTACAATCAAATAAAAAATGGTGTATGGCACACGGAAAAAAAATGTTTTTCGAACTCATATTTTCCGTAATCGTTCGAAAAACTGCCTTTTTTCGTCCTTGTGTCATAAATAACAATTTCTTCACAAATTGGTTTTTTTCTTTAGTAAACCCATGCGGTGCGTTTGCATATACTTGGGGATAATGCCGATATCCCAAATTTGTGATAAGTTGTTAGATTTTCGTAGAGAGTCGAATAATATTTTGATTCTTTATTTCACACGGAGAAAACGATATTTTTAGTAATTTTTTAACTGTAAGAAAGTTTTGGAAATTATTTAAATTTGTTTGTTTCACATATATTTAAAAGGGAACATTTCTTAAACCTGTCAGCGGGAAAAATTAAATTTAGTGAATTATTATTATAAAACTATTTACTGTGTGCCATTTAAATAAATCATGTAAATTACTCGTAAAATCCGTATTGGGCCGATAAAATTAAAACTGGTGTAATGTAATTATCTTTTTCTTATTGAATGTAAGTGCCCTCGCATGACGCATTCACGTCGTAATTAGCAAATAAAGATTGTATTACTTTAAATTTAATTAAATTTCAAAGGTCAGCTAACTTATTGGTATTTATAAATATTTGTTCAATGTTTTTTTGCTCCAATTATTGAAAGACTGAAATAAGAGTTCTGAGTTGTAATTTTCATATTTCAGTGTTTCTTCATGTATGATAGTTATAAATAAGCCTGGCCAAGGTCACTAATCCTACAGAGACGTACTGGGTATGCATCATATCATAATACTTGAATAAGTACAATAATAAAAACAAAAATATTTTATAATTTGTGATGTATGTTTTTGTACTATTTCGTTCGCATTAAATTCTTTTTTTATGTATTTCCTTATATTTTGTAAGCTTAGTGCTGCACATTATTATTAAACTGTTAAATGACGTTCACACATGTGCATTGTATATCTAAGTGATAACTAATAATAAATAAATAAAATAAATGGAAACAAATTTTATTAATAATGGTACACTTTATAAAAATATGTACAAAACTCACCTTCTTAAGCAGATTTATGAAGTAGCTTGGTTGTCGTTATCACAAACTGGAGCACTTCTATAATAACTATGTAGCATCAGATATGTTTCTACAGTTGTCTCAGTAAGCGATGTTCGCTGTGGTGAAAAAATATGTTTGTATTTTGAAAAAGACCGTTCGACATCTACGGAAGTAATACAGGCATAAGTAAAACACTCTGTGAACTCACTTAACGCAGCTGTAGATGTGCCATCACAAATTTGTCTTAATTTGGTAAAATCAGGATCTTTCCGTAATACCCTCTCGAATTTTTCAATAACGGGCTTATTTTTTGCGTCATTTATAGTCTGTAGCTGTGTATTTACGTCGTCCACTAACGACAACGAAGTATTTTGCAATTTTTCTATTGCGTCGTCTAGTCCTCTATAATTGTTATAAATAGTTTTTAAATCTGGTTCAAGGGAAGCATCTTGAAAGCTTGTCTGGCTTTCCTTAATAGCTGCAGCCTCGTTAGGGTTGAACTGTAGTATCACAGCTTTTATTTGTTGAAAATATTCAGGATAATAAAAAGCTGCCTTCAACCACGTTCCCCAACGTGTAAGAATCGGCTCTGGTGGTTCCGAAATACCAGGACACAGTGTGTGAAATGCTCGAAGCCGTTTGGGAGATTTGAGAAATACTTTTTTTTGTATTTGCTATTAATGCATCTACCTCTGGAAAACATTTTCGAATCGTTTCTGCTACAAGATGGGACGCATGCACTTTACACGTAACATGTAAAAACCTCGTCTCTTTGAAGAAAACGGCCCACCAAACGCATTGTCTCAGCACCGTCGGTCAAAAACATCAACACTTGACTTGTTGACAGTTCAAATTTTTCGAAAGTCCCCAACACCACCCGTGTAATTGTTTTGCCAGTACACGCAGTTAGTCTTTTGCTAGCTAGTAAAAGTGGAAATGTTTAACAGGGTCGAGTACACGCACGAGTACTATAACATTTAAAATAGATTTTTTTTACAATCTGTCGTCTCGTCAACACATAACCACAGCCGTGTATTTTTTAATGCACATTTAATCCTATTTAAAATGTCTTCACGAACACTTGGTACATATCTACGTAACGATGAACGACTTGGTAAATTCACCTGGGGATTGTATTTATTCCAGAACTGCCGAAATGCTGGTTTATCCAATATACTCAGGGAAACATCACAGGCAATCAGCATTAACAGTAAATCAAACATAAATTGAGGTTCCAAAGAAGACACGCCATTTTTTAATTTTTATGCCGGTTACTATTGACATGAATTTTGCAGCCGTATTTATTCCAGCACATTAAGTCATGATCACAAAATTTACAAATTATTTCACATCCATCAAGGAATAAATCCGGAAATTCACCGATAAATGTATTCACTTTATCAGCGTACGGTCGTTTTCTACTCTCTACGCTCAACATTATTTATTATTTATTAGTACTCTATGCATCTACCGACAGATAACAACTGAAGTGTGTCGGGTCATCGTCATTGTAAACAAGCGCGCGATGGCATTGGTATTGCGCCCGACCCTGAATCTACCATCGCTCGGCCAGGTCTAGTTATAAATAGAACCTCGACATTGACAGTCCGTATCGGGGGTGAATTCTACATTATTGCATTCAACAGTATACATTTTATATCAGGGTGCGCCAAAATTCTGAATTTGGTCGTTTACAGCTGTATTTGAAATGGTATACTTTCTTGTTTCTATGGGCTATTGTCTTGATTTACAATTCTGCATAATCCAAAAATATTTAGAATTATACAGAGTGTTCCATTTTCGTTGGCCGTGAATCAACTTCGTTACTTTAAATAGACCACCCCATATTTTTTCACTTTTTTGAATTACCCAGTTAATTTTCTTCATGACCGTTAGAGTGATAACTACTTGAAACGAACCATTTCCGAAATAAAAGCATTTTGAAAAAATTGAGTTCTACAGACAAGGTTATGAGTACCTCTGGTTTCATACACAAGAGATTTTTGAAAATTCTGAATGCATTGTTGTATTGAGCATTTTAAGGGCTAGCAGTGCGGATAACATGATTAACATTAATCTTGTACGGGGTGTTGAAAAAAATTAAGTTATTTTTTTCGCTAATAAAAAATTAATAAGTATTACCTATTACCTACTTCATTTGTTATCGAGGAAAATATTTGTAAATAACTTAGATTAATTGCACTTTTCAGTATCTTGTTTAAATATTTGAATCAAGCGTCAGGTGGGCTTTTTCCGGTTGATATGTTATTATATTATGTTCATTATATAGGAATAAACTTCTTTTATCTCTGCAATTAACCTATATATTTTAATAATTTGTTAATTATTAGTGTTACTTAAATATTAATGAATCTTATTTATAATTCTGAAATGAAGGGATAAAATTATATTCGTATATATTAAACTAGTTAAACAGCAGAATCGCTAGAAATTGTTCGGAGACCACGTTTTTTTCTTCTTTTCTTGATACTTCTTCATGGGAGCACTGTGTAAACAAAAGTCCAATCAAATATCCGGCTAGGTTCAGCCGTCATATTGAAAAAATGACAAAATACACTGTTTTAAAATGCCACACTATTTTTTCTCTGTAAAACAATATGGGGGGTTTTAGGGGAAAATTTATCCTTATATTCAAGGCTTTGACAAGACATTGATAATCTCATTCGTATCAATTGGTGTTAGTGGTTTTCTGAAATGACTGCTGCTAGTTCCCATTACCCTTTATTCACGGACGAGGCAAACTTTTCTGGAGAAGGTATTATGAATTTTTAACACACTTGGGCTCAGGAAAATCCAGATATCATACTGGAAACAAGGTTTCAGTACACGGAAAAAATCTAAACTATATTTAAGACTACTGTTCTTAAATTAAGACATTACTGTACTCATATATCCGCAAGAATAGATATTTTTCCATCAAGGAAAACGTTATTCTTAAATGTCATTATCTTAGTCTCCTTCTTTTAATGGTAACTAATTATTAACTTTAGAATAATGGTTCTACTTCAGCTAAGAGGAAGTTTCGACCAATATTCAATACTAACTTATACTTAATCTAGGATTTCATTTATTCAGTTCAAAAGTAGAGATATTGCGATCTGTTACATTTAACACTTATTGAAAGAAATGTGTCATTTCGTTCAACAACTGTTTAAACAAAGCTAATGAATTACTTGAATCAATAAATATTTGATGTTGACTGAAATCTTTTCTTTCTTGATTTAATATTGCGGTCTACTAAATTCACCACTTAATGTAAGGATAAATTTCATTTCGTTCTACAATTGTATTATGTAAATAAAATTTTTTCCTTTTCCTTTTTTGGAACTTACTACCACATGAATAATTCTTTGTTATCTAAAATATATAGTTAGTTACCCAGTATGTTACTGGAAAAATAAACCTCTGCGCTTGTGACATTAAAAGATTAGTCAGAGGGTGTTTTTTTGAAACGTTAAGGAATTATATTATTATTTTTTTGTCTCATATGGGTTGTCAAGAAACACTCCCTGACTGATCTTTTGGCATAAAGTCACAAGCGCAGAGATTTATTTTTCCAGTAACATACTGGGTAACTAACTAATTTTTTAGATAACGCAGAATTATTCATGTGGTAGTGTCCCAAAAAAAAAAGAAAAAATTTAGAGAATGCCACAAATATGGTTCAGACAATATTTAAATAAAACTGATAAATTATTTGATGAAATTTGAATATCTAGGATTGACTAAGGACTTTTCAGAATTAGAAGAAGTTTTTATGAAGAATGACGTTTTATTAAGAAACTAAAAACAAAAAAAAGTCCATTCGTGAACACACTGTATATGAGACTTCAAATTTACCACAGGAAGGCACATTATTTCTTTATAAGCTTTTAAGTGTTTTATGAATTTTATTATCTTTCCGATTTGAGGAATAAGTTCTATAATCTGTTCTTCTGAAATTTCCAGTAAATTGTCCAACGTTAGTTAATTTTCTTGACCTAAAATACAATTATTTATGTTATTAAAGTATAAATAATTTAAACAAATCATTGTAGCTAACTATATAATAGAAACGTATGCTCGAACTTTCAAACAGGTATGGCATAACAAGTTTTGTACATATGAAACTGAAATTTTTAAGCCCATTTAATATTCACAAAATTTCCATGCATATATACAAAATGTAAATAGGCAGCTAAAATACATAATAATTAATATGTTAGCTTAGCATTTTTGGCAAGAACAAAGAACTTTAGTCCTACACTGATAATAAATTAATATCAAACAAAAGTCATTGATTAATAAAGTTATATATAGGTACACATCAGGGTGCATGACTGGTAAGTCGCCGTATTCCTTTCAAGGAATGTTAATAGAGCTCATTTGCAACTGATTTAACTATAATATGCATAATGCAAAACCTAACAGTTTTTGAGATATTTTATTATTATTATTATTTTAGAAACTTCCCTTGCCTTATGTGTTTCAAAAAATATGTGTCATCGCTTAAGCGGAGATTTCTCACTCAAAAATAAGACAAATAGTTACTATCAACATGGGTCCATTGCTGTTTCGTACTTGAAATGCAGAATGTTGAAGTTTTATTATTATTTCGGTTAATTTTGTAAAGAAAATATATACACCACAGACTTCTTTAGTTTTAGATGGCATAGTTATGTAAACAGTTAATTGCTGAAATGAAGTCACCTTTTGATTTTTGTTCGATTTAGGTCTCGTATAGGAGATAAATGCAATTTTTTTATGTAGGGTATTTAATAGCATTATTTTATTTTATTTTTTAATAGACTTAAAAAGACTTTAAAAATTGCATTTATCTTCTACATGATATGGATATCTAAAAAACGTCAATAGGTAACATTTTTTCGGCAATTAACTTTCTACATAATTGGGCCATCAAAAACTAAAAAAATCAGTGGCTTATAAATTTTGTACAATTAACGCAAAAAAAATAAAACTTCAATATCTCAAAAACGAAGCAAAAATGGACCTATGTTGATAGGAATTAGATACATTTGTCTTATTTTTTGAGTGTAGAATCTCCGTTTAAGCGTGCGCACATGTTTTTCGAAACACCTTGTATATCTTTAATTTGAAAACAATGGACGCTCTACCTGTATCTAGTATTTTTGTATTATTTATGGAAGTAAAATATAGTTTTTGAAACTTCATCTAAACCGCATTCGAAAAGTAATATTTAAAGTAGTGAAGTTTTTAAATAATTTGCACGTTTAATACATTGTCAATTTTTAAAAATAATTTCCTATGAATGTACGGTCGGTTGAAATTTTTTTCACAAAGTAGGTCTTTAGCTCGTCTTTTTATCTTATTAAAGTATTTAACCTAAATTTTGTTACATAACCATGTAAACTAACGCAGGAAACTGAAATATTAAAGAAAATTTCATATTATTATTATTATTTTTTTTAATAAAATATCCCAAAAACTATTAGATCTCTAAATCAATTGCAAATGAGTTCTACTAACCCACACTCAAGGGTATAAGCCGACTTACCAGTCGCCCTGTATATGTATTGTATAATAAAACGCCGCTACCATAAAAATGCAGATCTTGACTATAGATTGTATATTATACACAAGCAAAAATTATCAAAAAGGAAAATAACTTTGGAAATCTATATACAACCATTAAACTTCAGATGAATACCTTTTCACCCACAATATAGGAACCTTGTGTATTCATTTCTTGTAAAGTATAACATAATTAAAATAGCTTGCATGCAGTAAAGCCAGAATTACCTTACCTTCTAATATTGAAATCAAGGACTCCAATTCCCAACTTGCTAATAGCTCTTCAATCGTAGACTCACTAACTTCTATTTCACAGTTCATAATGTTCATATACTTCTTTTTCCAGTGTAACATTACAAATATAAATTATTTCATAATAATCAACATATATGAACATGCTCGATAGTACAGCACACACACTTTGATACATATTAGGTAAGGTACGTCGTCTTTGTTTGGCAAAGGCATAGCATTCTACCTCCCACCACTGCGCGATTCACTTGTTCCAACATTAGAACACTTCACATTGAGATTAGCAAGTATTCAGTCATGGATAACAGTTATTGGATTAATAGTATGTATAATTCTTCCAGCAACGTTATTTGTAGTTTTATCCCAAGAGTAGTATTCTTATGTTAAGAAAAACATTTAAATAAGAATTTACCTCAAGATGTCCTTATACTTACTCTCACGGTTAACAGTACTCGAATGAAGTGTACTATTAAGATTATATTTAACACATACTTATACTTCGAAGGAATCCAACTTATATTGACTTAAAGACTTGCGCTAATGAAACTGAAAATATAACTGTTCTTGGTTTACAATTGGTATATTATTGAAACAATAATAATTTATTATGCCAAGTAATATTATTCTAGTCCCAAGTATAAAAATTCAAGAATAATCGATTGCATTGATATAGAATAGTTTTCTTTCCGTGTACCAGTTTTCTAACTAAGAGCGTTTGGATCGGGACCATCGGGGAATTACTTGATTTGATCACATTTTCTGGCAATGCCTACCTACAATTTATTAATCAATATCTTCCACTACTTTTAGAAGATGTGCTTGATCTGACAATATGGCAAATGTGGTTATTGCACGACACGACGATGCTCCTACACATATTTCTTTAAAAGTGCGATAGGTCCTGAATGAAGACCGTTGGATAGGCCGAGGGAGACCACAACTGTGGCCTCCTAGGCCACGAGACCTGAACCCATAGACTTTTTCCTCTGGGGCCATCTTAAATGACTTGTTTACGCTGCCCCTATTGAAATGGGGATGATTTATAAAATCGAATAAATCAAAGCTGTGATACAATTATTATTCACCATACTGCTGACATTCTTGAACGTGTTTGACGTTCAGTGAGACGACGAGTTGAAGATTGTATTATGGGTGACGATGGACTTTAAATGTTTAGCATCATGTATCTCAGAAACAAAGCCCTTCAAACCATATGTTTATAAGAATTTTTCTTCAGAAAATGGCCTGAGGAATTATTTTTTGAAATTTTTGACATTACCTAAGGAACATCCAGTACATTAAAATTTATAGTATCAAAAGATTTTCTGAGTTCACAAGAAAAACTAATACCTGGTTGATTGATATCTAAGGGAGATTTCACAATTGCGTGTTTGGCTTTGACAGTATTATTCCGTTTATTTTTAATGAATTTCATATTGTCGCAAAACGTCAAGAAAAGCCTCCCAAGATTGATATTTTAGGTGCTACATCACAATGCGCATCGTGGAATACCTACATGCAGTGCATATAAGAAAAATGAAAGAAAAACTTAGCAAGATGCGATGAAAAGAAGAACGTGTCCAATACTTTCGGTCAGTCCCAGAGCCTGTCACTTTCTTGTATTTATTATCACAGGCGAAAACTTAATTTAGAAATTCCTCCGTGTTGTACAAAACGTAAAGAAAACATTTGACAAATGAAAAGATGTGCGATGTTTTTTTAATAAAAAGAAAAAAAAAATGGTTAAATGAATCCATACTGGCAGTATCGTGGAATGAAACTTGTAAGGCTGTGCCGCTTTATTGTCGTACGTAGGCCAGGACACGTTTAATTAATGACTTCCATTACCTAAGGCATCCAAAAAGCAAAAACTCGAGCTGAAATGTATTTTCAAGTCAGGTTTTCATTATTTATCTGCACGGGTTGCACTTAAAATGACACGATCATGAGAATATCACTTATTAAAACGCTTATGTTTGCAAAGTTCGATTGATAAACCATTTCTGTAGTTCTTGTAAGCCGGCTCGTTTTAAGAAATTGACTGGCGTCTGTGAGGGGCATAGTGTAAATTACAAAGACTTACCTATATCATGTCCACTAACAGTTGTCTGTGGTTGTCTGCGTACACTTGTAGCATTAATAAACCTTCTGTAGTATTCCCTGCGAAACGTCTACCCCAAGATGTAAATATTAGGCATGTGCGATTCGGGAAATACTAAATCGATTTTCTATTCGCAAAAAAATATCGTACGTGGTATATATAATGTATATATCGATAAAAGAATTACATTTTTGATATACAATTTGATCTTGTCTTTCTTCATTAATGTTTTGAATAGTAGTATGTTCTGATGTTGCCTTAGAAGTGCTTGGTTCATTTTGTATTTCATTTGTATTACATCTTAATTTATTTATCACGTTTAAATGATGTAGGGCATCTATTTGCAAATACGGTTTTACGGAATTTGCACTTCCATGGCCGGTTATTTTGATAAGCTCGTGCTCCTGTGTTCCATTCTTTATTAAGTTACTGACAGCTGTGGCTCGATTGAAATGATTTGTTATTTTTACAGTTGTTGTATCTAAACCGATTTTTGCGGCTGATTCCTTTGTCCATTTGGACAGTTCATTTCTTCCAGTCGGTGAATTTTTCACATTTCTTGTCACCTCCTTGTGTGGTCTTACTGATCACTGGTCTAATCATCCTAAAATGGCAAAAAAGACATAGTTAAACAGTCGCAAATAGAAAGTGAGCCATTTTTTACTTGTCTGTCCTCTGGTATCTTCTTCTTTAAAGTTATTTGTTACGCAATTTGCGGCTTCTTCGCCTCTCCAGGTGAGATCATATTGAAAACTTTTTTTTTGTAATCCTTCAGGAGTGTTTTCATTTCAAAGCATTATCATTTTTTTATGATCTTCTGAATCTAATGCAACTGAAGAGGTTTTTTATTTCATGATATTTTTCTGTAAATATCTTCTTTTAGCATTACGAGCATTCCTAGTGCACTTAAATTGAATATCCTTAAGTGTATCGAAAATAACGTATTTTAAAAAATACATTTCCTGAATATTTTTGCACATGGTTTTTGTCACATTTTCCTTATAATCTTTACCATCTCTCCGTCTCATATTGAAAGCCCGGTCTTTAAATACCAACGAAATATAATCTATGGTTGTAGTGGCTTCAAATTGGTACCCTGTTTCATTACAAAAATCAGTAAATTGGTCCCATACCGATTTGTGCGTTTTTGTTGTGTTAATAGGAACGCTTCTTAGGATTTCGTTGGCAACTTCAGAAAGTGAAACATTTCCGAAACGAGTACTTTCTTTATTTACTTCCATTTGATGGTGTGGGTAGTATATATGACGCTGACAATTCAAACTATCAGAATTGTTAAGTCGCTGAGCAACGACAGACCAAGGCTTACTTTACATGTCAAAAATAAATGAACAGCTAGGTGAGAAATAACCGATTATTTTTGCAAAATAATCACTTATTTAAACAAGTCGCGTGGGACATATTTCACGTTTCTTATTGGCTAGATTTATGATGAGGGAAATAATCTACAAAATATTTATTTAAAAATTAAATTGGCAAAAGAGTCATTTGTTTTGGGTGAAAAATGTTTAAAAATATCTTTCGGTTAATACCTGTTTACTAGGTATTATATGAACCCTAATAATATAACTCATGACCACCTAGTAATCACATACATACAATTCCATTTTTGAAGGTCATTTCTGATTCGATTTTGATTTTGAAAAACCGTTGTAAAGGTAATTCAAACCTCTATCGCGTAAGATTAAAAAATATACAAATTGTTATTTAAAATAAAAAAAGTTACTAGTACCTACTTTCGGAAACTTTGGCTCTGGTTAGGTCAAAAAAATATATTTTTCTTCAAACGTCACAAAAGTCGTCATTTTTAATGGTAAAATCTGGCACAAAAATTGATGTTTTTGTTACTAATAAAAAAATGTCAACACTTTTAATCCTAGGATTAAAAGTATTTTTAATCTTAGTATTAAAAGTATATTTAGGTAAAAATTAAGCATTTTCATATTAATTCAGTTTATTTAAATTAAAATATGAAATTCTTACAATCCATAATTATTAAACAATGAAATGAAATACAAAACTTATTGATTAGGCTAGATATATAAATTCATTCAATTATTATTATTTATTGATAATAATATTGAAAGTGCAGTTTGAGCAACTTGATTAAAAATTAAACAAACCAGAATAATCGACACTGTTAACATTTTTAACTGTGGTGACAGCAATATCTGAAACTGTTACACTCTTAGTGGTATCGTGGGAACACATTTCTTGATTAATTTTTCCTTGATTTTCTACATTATTGCAAGCAGCTGTATTATCAAGATTCAAGGGATTGATACTAATACACGTACTAGGCCCATTGGTGCTAGTACTAGGTTCATCGAGTCGAAATATTTTTCTTGCTGTACTTTTTTATTTCTATAGATTCTTCTATATACCCCTCTGCGACAGTGTTCGACCTCCAACCCCCATGTTTTTTAAGACAAGTGACATCACCACCAGAATCTACAAGAAAAGTGGCAGAAGTTCGACGTAAGCAGTGTCCAGTATATACATTTGCATTTGGTAAATTTAAATATTTTGCCACTTCTTTTGCAACACTACTAATTTTATGAATACCGACTACTGACCGTTGATATCTTCCATTTTGATACTTTATAAAAAAAACAACTTGCTTCAAAACCTTTTGGCCGGAGAGCAGCGTATTTTCTGTAAATACTAAAATATTTTTCTTCAAGAACCGTAAATGACCGACCCTTACCGGTCTTATTATGAGGAACTTTTATCAGTAAAGCAGACTTAACATCTTCAATGTCATCAGTTTTTAAATGAATTAGTTCATCACAACGACATGCGCCCGCAATTATTTCCCATTATTAAGACAACCTATAAATAAAAATTCACAAAATTTGCCTACTTCATTCTTTAATTTTAAACATACCTTCATCATTAAATAATGTATGTTAGGAGCAGCATCCAAAAACTATTCAACTTGGTCCTTCGGTAAAACCCTAGCTTTTTTAGGGGTATAACCATTACTTTGCCTTTTTAAAAATGCATTCAACTTGGAAAATTTACTTATATCTACGCCATTCTTGAGAGTCAGTGTCGATTTCACCATTGAATACTGTGACCACAAAATGGAACATTTCATTTTTGAGGACAGACTGGCAAAATATGCCAATAAAACACTTTCCGAATACGATTGTATATTCTTTTCAGAGCACTATTGCATAAAACGATTATATGAGCACTCGTACACTTCACGAGACTTTGGTCGTAGAAGATTTAAAGTCACTTCGTTAGCAATTTCAACCACCTCTGCTGGTATATTCGACAAATCTTCACAATCAGACATTTTTTTCTAATAATGGACTATAATAAATCACAATTTATTTGCTTAAATAGAATGTTTGTTTATATTTATTGGCATCCCTAGCAACCACACAATATCCATAACAATCACATAGTGTTTGTCACAAACAACACGATGAAACTGTTATAAGTCGTATAATCGAAAATAATTATGTATGTACTTAATGTTTAAATATTTCGAATTTTTTTTTTGCGTTTGAAGAAAAAATAACATGTTTCATTCGGATTTAAAGTGTCTTTGTTTGACTCGCAATTTTTGCGTTCGCTCGGCTTGCCTCGCAAATACATACTAATTGCCTACTCGTCAAAGAAAGTGTCACTTTTAATCCTAATAAAACAATATACTATTTTCTGCCTAATATCCAGCACCCTAATTATAAATTTTTGTCTTGAAAAATAAAGAAAAAGTGATCACCGATATACATTATCAAGAAATATTCGTTTACAAACAGCTTTAGCTAAATTTTCGGTTCGTTGCCGACAAGATCGAACCTCTAGTTATGTCTCTTAATTTAAATGTGATGAAATTGTCCTATTAAAAGGAAATATTATGTTTCATTAACGGCAGTTGGACGCTATTCGTGGAAAATAACTGAATTTTCATTTTGCGCTCGATCTTAATTTATCGGAAATTCATGAGAAACTAATTAAGACGAATGCACTTTTCCAATTAGCTTGATTTAAATTAATTTTTGATATTAATTGCCAAGGCAGTTGAGAGTTAAAATTTAATTCTGCAAAGAAGCTGATAATATCGTTGAAATTATTTTATTCTCGAATGCATCTGCATTTCTACCCAGACACTGATTCAAAAGATAATTAAAAGGCTATTTTAGTTGAAGCAAATTTGCTTCCGACTTAGCCGCAGTTTTATACTCTAATATTTTCTGTTCATTTTAATTTTAAATTCTCTTTAAAGTACAGTTGGGAGACATGCATTTTATTCTATTTTACAATTTGATTTACATTCTGGCAAGTAGCCGGGAAATAGTTGTCCATTTTAAATATGTACTTCAATATAAAGAAAACATTATTGAAAAAAATAGGGGTTTGGGGAAAGGGGGGGGGGGGGGGGGGGGTTTTTTTGTTTATTTATAACCCCCGCCTCTTCCACCCCAATATTTTTTTTTTTCGTTCATGGGTTTTTGGGGTTTATTTTATTTGTTTTTTTTAATTTTTTTTTTTGGTTTGGTTTTAAAGGGGGTTTTTTAGTTTTTTTTAATTATATTTTTTAAAAGTTTAGTTAGAAAAGAAATAGCATTCATTTGTGTTTATCACACTGTAGGGGATACCTGAACCTAATTTTAAAGAATTGTTGAAAAGTCGACGGCAACCTTTTTGTCAGTTCTGCCGACCCAATATTGCAATATAGTTTTCGAAGAGATAATTCCATAATATACAGGGTGTTAATTAAGTACGTGGACAAACTTTAAGCGGTAATTTCTTGTATGATTTTAAGACAAGAAATTCATGTAAACGTCTAAGTTTTCGAGATAAAGTCTTTTTTTTAGTTTTTAATTTTTTTTTGTATACAATTTTAAGGATAATTAATTTAAATTTAGCACGTTATCTTCTGAGACAATCTACAGGGGCCTAATTTTCTTGGGATCATCCCACTTTAATCCCCCCGAATTTTTTTTACGACGACACAAAGGTTGAAAATAAAATCTAATTTACTATTTTGTTCTTAAACTTTTCGCTTTGTTGATGTTTTTCATTATCTTGTACAGTTTAGAAGTTACTTGGCAAAAAATAAATTGATGCTTTGTTTTAAGGATCTTATATAAATTCAGTACATACATACGTATAATTCTTTTTTGCAGTACCCGTACATATGAAACAACGTTATTAACTACTAAATCAATCTACAGGGTCCTAATAAAATTAAAATTATACATTGTACTGATTCTGCGGTTAGCTCCTTGTGAAACATTATTAAATATTTTAAATAAACAAAGAAAATTTGCTTTTAAATATTTCAAAATTGTATTTTCACTCTACACGTGTTTCGGCTTTTTAGGCCCTTTTCAAGAGTACAGATGAGAGGTACTGTCTGTACTCTTGAAACGGGCATAAAAAGCCGAAACACGTGTAGAGTGAAAATACAATTTTGAAACATTTAAAAGCAAATTTTCTTTGTTTAATTAAAAAAAAAAAAAATTAAAATTGTCGTTATCCAAAGAAAAATTTAACAAAGGTGCAGTAGTACATACCCAGCAAACATTTGGGTTTAATCTGACGTCGAAACTACCTAAATTATGTATAATAAATTCGGTCGCAAAATTGGCATTTACCATATTTAATAAAATTTACGTTGACGCGACTTGGAATCGACATAAGTGGAGAATAAGACGACGCACAGTGGGGCAAGAGGCCCTCAAAGTTGGCAATAAATCACAGACTCTACGAATGGATTACTAACTTAAATATTGCTTTGTAGAGGTGTTAGTAGTCCAAAAGAAAAGACATAGATAGCCTCTTAAGTGTTTCTTTTTAGGAAGGCTATTATAACTGTTAAAGAATTTCATCATTTTTAGAATGTGAAGAGACATTTTCATCATCGTCTTCACTGTTATCTTCACTGTCGTCGTCATCATCAGCGTCATCAGTATCATCATGGCCAAGAAGCTGGACAGTTGGAGATTTTAACAAATCTACTGCTTCTTTAGGAAAGTGTCGTAGTTTCTTCTTTTGTAACTTTCTCTTGCTCGTGATTACAGGATCGGAACTAAGTAGAAATGAATTAAAGATGTCCTTAGTTTTCTCACGACTACATTTCCTCGAGTAATGCTCTCGATATTTTTTAAAGTCCGTGTTGCGCGCTTCTTGTGCTTCCTCCGTTAATTGACCTATAGGCAACAAAGCAGAAGATATTATTTCAGACCCATGTATAAAACAGTATCCCTGGTACAATACCAGGGGTACTGTTCAACAAGGTATCTAGCGGTGTTGTGGGCAAATTTTCTGAATTTTTCGACATCAGTTTCATGTCCACTAGAAACTACTATCATTATAATATGCATCTTCTTTATTAATTCGATGTCCATTTTAGTAATTTCGGCTAATAGTTCTGCGTTCTTGAAGAAACGTCATCCGCGCGTGTAAAAACAAATCTTTTGTAAGCCCTATTTCTATTTTTATGAACAGTAGAAACCACATTCCAAAGACGGATAGAAATGTGTGCCAATCAAAATGGGTGACATGTGGAGCACTTTTTATAATATCTTCTCTTGAATTACAAAAAAATATATATTTTTAATTTTTGTTGCTGCGTTTTGCAGTTATTATTTAATAAATCGAAAATGTTTACAAATAGCCATAGAGATGTACGTACAAAAAATGTTCGGATTTCAATTCTGTATTGCATCGTCCAAAAATATACAGGGTGTTGCATTTGAAAAAAATTGAGAAAATTCAGTTCAAATAAA
Organism: Rhamnusium bicolor; assembly: GCA_029963845.1. Classification (NCBI taxonomy): domain Eukaryota; kingdom Metazoa; phylum Arthropoda; class Insecta; order Coleoptera; family Cerambycidae; genus Rhamnusium; species Rhamnusium bicolor. The sequence goes on along the minus strand of JANEYF010005704.1, from coordinate 425,416 downwards.
TTTAAAAATTATTTTTGGCCACCCTGTATATTTTTAGGAAGTAAAAATAGCTGAATGTCATCACACAGATGTCTCATATCTGGTACTAACATATTTTTTCTCCAAATCGATAATGGGCCTTTTCACAGATTTTTTTTATTGTGTTATGTGATAGTGTTTTATAAAAAAAACTTGCCGTATTTTTTTTTTTTTTTTTTTTTAGCACGATTTCTATCGAAAAAAATAACAAAAGTGCGGAAATAAAGCGCGCGCTTTTACGCGACGTCACGCAACCCACCTTAGTGACGTCAAAGGGACTACGACCTTGAACATGACACATCGGTGTATTGCAAAGTTGGTTCTCTGCTTTTTGAAAGTTGACGTCGAAATTGACTTTGACAGTCGTTTCTTTTTTAGTTTGGATTGTTGTGTGTGGAACATGTTTAAAAAATGCTTTGTACCAACATGTACAAATAACAACATGAATTTTCGTTTACGTTCCACCAGATGAAAATAGACAAAAAGCATGGTTTAAAATAGCCAAAGTTGAGAAGCAGTTGACGAAAACCAGAAACATTTACTTTTGTGAAGATCATTTTGATGTAAGAAAAGTAGTTGTATTTAGAAGTTGATGCTAAATTATTGAAATTTTACAGTTAAAAGAAGATTCAGATTCACATAAGCAACTGCGTTGTCACCGTACGATGCTCTTGTTGACCTAGAAATTATTAGACATTAGTAAGTATAATTGAAATAGGAAAAAATATTGTAACAACAATTGCATGTTAAAATAATGGTAGTTCCATTATATTTATAAATAAATTACACGAAAATAAGATTACTAATGACTTACCGTTTTGTTTTAATATTCCTGACTTCTGCTGATAAATAATCCAAATTTGACATGTAAAATTCGTCCACCATAATAAAGTCAACTTTCGGCGGATTTTCTGCATTTCCTTTAGAAAATCCTGGCTCCATTTTCTTCCAATAATGTGCAGAAACAAAGCAAAACACGATTCGTAAATGAACACACAGAACATAACCACAAAACTAACCGTAAACAATGTAAAATGTGTCAGTTGTGGTGTGATGTTAGTAGTATTAGGCGTTCTGACAAATGCTACCAACATGATTCCGGTCTGTGTGACGTCACTCAGCTTCAAGGTCAAATGAGTGTTCAAATTGCCATAATAAATGTTTATTTTTTTATTAAACAATGGGAGACTTATATTTCAAACAGAGTTGCACAAGGTGAATATCTATCAGTTAGCTTTCAAATAAACATATTTGTTTTGAGATTTCAGAAGTAGTGAAAAGGTCCATTGTGACTGTAGTGATTTTTTTTAATATACACGTGTAAAGTGCTTAATTTCAACAAAAAAAATCATTACATCCAAGTGGTTGGGAGAGGGTCAATAATAATACAATAATGGAAGGACGCCACAAAGAGGTTTCAAAAAATGTTCTGAAATACATGACATTCCATTTAAAAAAGTTAGTTGACCCTGTAGAATCGTCTTGGCTCACTCTGTATATTCGAAAATAATTTCCGGTTATAGACATTTTTGTCTGGTTTAGGTATTTATATTTTTAAATCAAGTTTCTAGCTATCATGGAACTCGACATATCGAAGTCGGACGCACAATTGCCCCACCCTGTATATCTATCTATCTATCTATCTGTCTATCTGCAATTATTTTAGTACAATAAATGTAACGAGGATATCTGGAAATACTCAATAGATACAGCAAGTAACCTTTTTTTATATTTTTTTAAATTTGAAAACCACTAACATTTTGAATATTTGAAAACAGATTTTTGAGCTGCATCGCCATTAATAATAATAATAATCATTATTTCCCATAATCTGCCATAACATTTATGAAGTGCAGTTCTGTTACACCAATTATAATTGCAAGTACTGTTTTCAATCTAATAACATTATTGTTATTTAAACATACACTTAATAATGTTTCATTCATTACAAGGAACAAAGAAATGAATAACAATTTTAACATATTTTTTATGATTTACGTACGCGATTGAAAAAGCTATGCTAATTGGAACTATTATACGTTAATTTACAAGTATTTATTTAAATGTATTCAATAAATTAATCTAACAATGTTGTTACGACCGATTATATGAAATCTTGATTTGAAAAAAATTACGATCGTTAAAAGATTTATGTTTCTAATGACGATCGTTAGTTAAATCTTAAAATGAATTAGTATTTCATTCGATTAACGCAAATAATTTGTGTAAATTAACAGTTTCTGTGAAAACTAATTTAAATATTTTTTTATGGACATTTAATTAATTATTTAATTACTAGTTAGTTTCGAATTTTTCCGTAAATGCGTGGTTATTTTTATCGCTTCAAAAATCACGACAAATCTAAGAAGTTCGTTTTCATTGCATATATGTCATTGGATATACATGTATCATCGTAACATGCATTTAATTCCTACAATAGACACATGAAAAAAAAATTACAAAAACATATTGGCCAACATTTTTGTCCTGAAGTGGGTTGGAACCTTTTATGTAAAACTGACACTGAGATGGTATTTCACAAAATACCATATGCTGCGCACGACTCACGTTTCGCCAACCAAGGTGGTATCATCTGGAGATGATTAAAACTAGACTTATGCTAACATTGTATCCGATTGATACCTTAACTATTGTTACGGTTCTGTGATCCGTGACTCACTATCCAGTTGAGCGGACAATTCATACTAGTTTTATACTTTGTAAATTCCAATCTTTCAAATGCATCCAGCTGTCTGTTCTTTGTTACATTCCTAATTTATCATAAATTTCTAGTATATATTTTATGGTTGTTCTCAAACGCATGTTGGGCAACACTAGATGTATCTGTTCTACAATATTTGAGATGAGCCATGTGTTTCTTACTCTAGTGCGAATTGATCGTCTGGTTTGTCCAACATACTTTTGGTTACGGTCTTTACAGCTAATTTCGTAAATTCCCAACATTTCGTTTGTTTCAATTTTGTCTTTTGGATTGCTTAATAGTTGTTGTAGTTTATTTCCCGATGAATGAACCACTGTCATACCTATATCTTTACTTATATCTATTTTTATTACTGTCTTCTAATCGAATAATTTTCTATTAGCCGAGTTATTAGTAAAAACTGCGAAAAGGGAGCCATTTTTCTAGATGGCGGCCGGTTCCCGATAGTCCCCATTTTTTTTTTTTTTTTTAATGAAAGCAATCTCGAATACCCCTATCCACAAAGTAATATTTTTATTTTATCGACAGATTCGATTTTCCCCAGCGACTGGGTTAGTAAGCAGTTTCTTAAAAATAGAGTACGGTTTATTGTGCAAATTAGTTCATATTAAAAAATATACAGTACATAATAAATAAATAAACTATACACAAATAGGTCGGTGTTCGCATAAGCTTACGATCTTCCACACCGCTTGTTTCATTTAGTGAAATGAAATTAAATAATAGCAATAAAATTAATAGGTTGAACATAGTGATTGTACAATAATTGTCTTTATTATAGGTAGCAACATACGAATAATATTTATTGTGTCTGTAGTTGATTTTGATATAAAAATTCTTTTAATTTAATCTTGAAACTATTTTCTGTTAATCCTAAAAAATTTAATACGATATTTAATAAGGTGGGTGCTTTATATGAAAAACATCCTTGAAATTTAGATAGTGAATGTTGTGGTATTGTAAAATTATTCGTACGTACATTGATGCTATGAACATTTGATCTTAATTGTAATTTGTTGTACAGATAACTTGGTATAGTGCTTTTCATTAGTTTATAAAGAAAAATACAATAAAGATACATGAACCTATTATGTATTTTTAGTTCCTTACAATTGTTCAAAAAAGGTGTAACATGATGGGTATAGGGTATTTCGAATACAAATCTCATGCATGAATTTTGCAATTTTTGCAATCTAAATTTATTTTGTTGTGTTAAAAAAATCATAATAGACACAAGAACAGTAATCCAATTTAGGATAGATCAGGCTTTGTATAAGTTTAAGTTTAGTGTTTGATGATAATGATTTCTTCATTCTATAGAGCATTTTTAGTTTCATAAATGAAAGCTAATATTTTTATTTATATGTTTTTCAAAATTCAAATTATTATCAAATATTACTCCTAGGCTTTTAGTGGTATCAGACAAGTCTATATTTATGTCATTTAATACTATGTTGATATCATTGAAATTTATTTTTGAGTAATTTTGACGAGTACCAATACAGATCGCAACTGTTTTTTCTGGATTTATCCGTAATCCATTGTCTGTACACCAGTTATATATATTACATAGATCAGCATTTATTTTGTGAATTGTTTCAGCCATATTATCTATTGTGCAAGATATGTAAATCTGTAAGTCATCAGCATACAGGTGATATTTGCAGTAATTGAGACATTGCGGTAAATCAAAAGTGTATACTGTAAAAAGGATAGGTCCTAGGATGCTCCCTTGTGGAACGCCACTTTTAGTTTGTATTGAATTGCACGTAGTCTCTTTATATTTAACGCTCTAAACTCTATTATATACATAATTGTTGAACCATGTACTGGCGTTATTGTCACATCCTATATATTTTAGTTTAGCGAATAACACATTAAAATCTACTAAATCAAATGCCTTGCTTTGGTCAAGAGAAATAATAAATGTAATTTGCTTATTATCCATAGCAGATGTGATATCATCTACAATTTGAAGTAGTGCTGTTTGAGTGCTATGCATAGGGCAAAAACCTGACTGAAATTGTGGAGTTATTGAATTCTGGTAAAGATATATTTTAAATTAGTACCAACAGATTCTTTTTTTTTCTATTATCATTGAAGAAATATTTTTTCTTCTTAAGTAATGCCAAGTGGTTCAAAACGTTCACACTATATTTTGAAAATATTCTCCTACAATGAGACACTTTTACAGAACCTGTAGAAGCGGAATACAAATAGTTTTTTATGATTTGACCTACTTCTAGATTTATATTTACGATGTCTGTATGACATGATAAAATTTACTAGCGAATGCTTTTATATCATAGATTTATACCGTTTCGTCGTCGTCGCTCATTTTTTTTGTTTCAGAAATTTACCGGGTTGTAAAACTTTACTTTTTATTTGTATTGATTGTTAGGAAACTGGGTAAAAGCATCGTTACGTGAAAACATTGTATAAAATGAACAGAATGAAGTGAGCAAATAAAGAAAAATTTAATATTTAAAGGTTTTAATTACCGGGTGCCCCATTATATTTTGACCCTTTTTAAACCTATATAACTTTTGAACTAGTTCGATAATGAAATGCGGTTTTCGCCAGTCTTCTTCTAATTTTGATAAGTTTTTTCCTGAGTATCTGTCTTTTTGTTTGCTCACTTCCGGTTTAACCAGAATGACAGCGTATTTTCGGGGATAGGGCAACTTTGTTATTTTAAATGGAACACCCTATATATTTGTTCACAGTTAAAAAGCCCATTGCTTCCCCATTCCGAAAATTCTATATTTGTCTTAAAAATTATACAGAATGATAGTTATATAAGCTTTTAAAGTGAATACTGAGTTTTATTGAAATGCTACGAAAAAAATAATTATTCACAAAGTAGACTATTGAAATAAAATACATCACTCGTAAACGTCAAATTAGTTTATTAACAATTCCATGTTACTTCAATTGCCAATAATAATAACACCACACATGAAATTACAACCCCCTTTATCCCTGAAGGTCTGGAATGACCTTGTGTGGGAGAGGGCTACACATTTAGAGACAATGGACACACACCCAATAGCGAGTATACTACGATTAATCTCTCTCACAGAAAAATCCCAGTTCCTCAACCGGGAATCAAACCCGGGACCCCGAAGTTTCGAGGCAAGTACGTTACCTCTAGACCACGGAGCCAATACTGAAAATGTATGAAACTCGATTTAACAAAGTGTAATAGGATATTTATTAAACAAATAAGTTGTCATAACTTCTACTTAACTGTTCGGGGGGTAATGTTGTTCAAGGCATTTCGAATGTTTTGTTGTTCTAAATTTTGTAGCATAGGGATACCTGTCTTTCACATACCCCCATATGAACAAATCTGCAACTGTGAGTTCTGGGGATCGAGGGGGCCATGCTGTAGGACCTCCCCTCCCTATTCAATGATTTCCAAAGGTGGAATTTAGGAAATCTCTAGATATTATTACATAATGAGGCGTAGCACCATCTTGTTGTAAATAGACTGTCCTCAACAAATTATCCTGTTCAAGTTGCGGATAAAAGAAATTTTTTAACATGTCCAAATATGATGGGGCATTGACAATTGGTTTGTTAAAAAAAAAGGATCGTAAATTTTTTGTTTTGATACCTCACACCAAACTGTAAGTTTTAGAGAGGATCTGACATACTGATGAAAATTTCTGGGATTTTCTGATGACCAAACTCTACAATTATGCTTATTGACCCAGCCATTTAAGTGAAATGATGCTTCTTCTGATATGATTAACTTATCAAGAAAATGCCTATCTCTTCTATGTAAATTCAGAATTTTTCTACAAATTTAGAACATATTTCATAACAGTATGAACATTAGCTTTTTGCGGAAGAAATTTTTCTTGTAGAAGAGATAGGGTCATTTTGTGTCATTTCCAAAATTTCAATTGCATTATTAAGCCTATTTTCATTTTTTTGGAGTTCTTTTTTACGGTCAATACCACCCGAATTCCAAAAGTTTCTATACCATTTTCTAATTGAATTTTTTGTTGGAGGCACCTTATTCTAAATGTTCATTGTGTTGTTTGGTGAGATTTAGTGTCAGCAAAAAAAGATTACACACTTAGCTTTTTCACTTAAAATAAATATTTTTTTCTTAAAGTAACTCAAGTATCCGAGTTGTTAGTAAACTAATTTGCGTTTACAAGTGATGTTGCCTTTTATTTCTATAGTCTACTTTGTGAATAATTTTTTTTTGGTAGCATTTCGATAAAACGCAGTATTCACCTTAAAAGCATATAAAACCATCACTCTGTATCATTTCCATGACAAATATGGAATTTTCGGAAAGAGGAAACAATGGGCTTTCCAACTGTGAAAAAATATACAGGGTGTTCCATTTGAAATAACAAAGTTTCCCTATCCTCGAAAATACGCTGTCATTTCCGGTTAAGCCGGAAGTGCGCAAGGAAGACTGATACTCAGGAAGAACTTATCAAAATTAGAAGAAAACTGGCGAAAACCGCATTTCATTATCTCAACTAGTTCAAAAGTGATATAGGTTTAAAAATGGTCAAAATATAATAGGGCACCCGATATTATCATTTGGTATTTTAGGGAAATTAAGTAAAAATGACAAACCAATGAAACTTAAATTGGTAGGATTGTTAAGAAATCAATTGTAAATAACGTACTTACAAAAAATTCTACCGGATGCTGATGATCTAACTTCGCCATCTGGAAAAAATGTCGGTCAATATTTTGTTCAGCGTTTGTTTCAGGTATAGAATATGTATAAAACTCAGTCTGAAATTTATGTTCACGATTAGACAAAAAAGTTTGATCCACAAACACAACTATCGATGACTTGTTAGATGTTAGTTATTATTATCGATCTAATGCTTGAAAAATGACAATAAAGTGATGCGTCACACAGTAGACAAAATCAATAGACAAGGTTGCTTCGATTCTTTGACCATCTCGCCTGCCGCATCTCACCCTACTACATTTTCTTTGTAGCCGCATCTTAAGCAGCAAATTTATGACTGTCCACCAGACGATATGAACGACCTGCAACAGACAAAAATATAAGCAGCGATTGGCATGTTTCACTCGAAATGTTAAGACGCTTTTAAGGCGTTTAAATCTATGTTAGGAAAAATTGAGACTTTGGTCAACAATATACACAAAAAAAATATAGATTTATTGGGGT